>CM068299.1:16345127-16913255 GCA_034768395.1 Linum lewisii | reverse complement strand
ATTGTTGCACACTCAAACGCTATACGACGGAGTTGTAGCTGACATTAGATTTCAAACATCTGAAGTTCTGCATACTCACGCTCTTCTAATGATGAAGTGTTTGTGATAGGCCATGACCACTTGGGCCCAAAACTACCACTAAAGCCCAGCTGCAATAATCCAACAACTCATAGGCCCAACACAAAGGCTCACTAGGGTTGAGGTTCTAAAGGCCTATAAAAGCAAAGGTCATTCCCACAAAGAAGGGGCTCTCTCCCTCTCTCTCCCGGCTCTCACGCTAGGCAACCAGCCTCTCGCTAGGCGACCAGTTGCCCAGCTCTCACGCTAGCACCAGCTCTTGCTAGGCCTAGCAACCAGCCTCTGCTAGGCGACAGCCCAGTTGCCTGCAACTCTCACGCTAGGCAACCAGCCTCTTGCTAGGCGACCAGTTGCCCAGCTCTCACGCTAGGCAACCAGCCTCTTGCTAGGCGACCAGCTCCCTCGCTAGGCGACCAGTTGCCCAACTCTCACGCTAGGCAACCAGCCTCTTGCTAGGCGACCAGCTCTCTCGCTAGGCGACCAGTTGCCCAGCTCTCTCGCTAGGCGACCAGTTGCCCAGCTCTCACGCTAGGCAACCAGCCTCTTGCTAGGCGACCAACTTCTCTGCTAGGCAACCAACTTCAGACTATCAACTCTCCGTCAGGCTATCCAGCAACACACAAACAAGCCTCTCAGCGGCCATCGCTGAGGTTCGTCGTCCTCTATCTTATTCTCTTTACTTAGTATATCTCAAAATACTTAGACTATGGTGACTCATACACATTTACCCGGCATCAACCGAGATCCTATCGAGGTTGTCCGGACTTGCAGGTTGTCAATCAGAACCCCTGGTCAAAGCCTTCACAAATACTATTGTTCCTCAGCGAATGGGTCGGAACAGTTTGAGGAAGAGTTATTAGAGGAACTCATGTCGATTTGTTTTGGGGAATTTTATGAAAGTAATGAGCGTTGTGATTTTTTCCCAATCCAAACCTTGTATTTTATAAACAATTAAATTGGATGTAGATAACCGATGAGTAGTTTGAGTTGCTCCAATGAATCAGTGGTTTGAGTTACTCCAATTACGAGTGGTGTGTGGCTCTACATCACTAAATCATTGAGACTTGAGCAAGTTGACAGACACAAGTGGGGTACATAATCCAAACGTGATGTGAACCATCACTGGAACAATGACGACATCACACAAAAATATTTTAACGAAGTAAAAAAAAAATACCTAAAAACATTACTCAGATTTTATCGAAATGTTCATCTAGAATTATCGTAAATAATCATAAAAAAATCAGAAAAAAAACATTAATTTAATTCCTCATAAGTTGAATTTATTAAAATTGCAACAGAAAATTATGAGTCAAGTACGATGGATTGCAATTAAATCCTGAAAAAACTGAGATTGTTCTCTCGTTATGTGGATTAAGTAGCGAGGGAAGACATTTGCAGACAGTCTAGTTTTGTTGAGGGTAATTTGCTTGTGAGGTACTTAGGGTTCCCTTGGTATCAAGAAAAATATCTGCTAAGGAGTGTGAAGCTCTCATTCAGAATACAACTAAGAGGGTCAGGGGGTTGAAGGTTCGAATTATGAGTTATATTGGTCGGTTGCAGCTTGTTAGTGTTGTTCTATCCCATATGGGTCAATATTAGATGTCTATATATTTGCTACCTAAGGTTGTGATTAAAGTTGTTGAGGGAGGAAGAAAGAAAGCTAAGGGATCATGGAAGTATGTGGCTCTACCAAAGAAGGAAGGAGGCCTAGGTTTGAGAGATCTAGGATCCTGAAATGTTGCTTAGAAATCTTGATTCTTGAGCAACAATTTACTCGTCACTCTTTTATCATGTCCACTAAAAATAACCAACAGCATAATAACATTGGAGTCGTACTCCTCTCATATATGTGATTTGCATGTCAATTACATATAAAGTAGCACATAATTCTCCATCATATATATACCAGATGTGAGTCTTCCCCAACAATATTGAGTCCCTTGGCTTTACAAGGCTCTTTCAACTTCCATCTATACGTTCAAGAAAGTCTCGAGGACACAGAATAGCTTTCCGTATAAAATTTACTTTTATATACACAACAACAATTCCTCACTCGTTAACCAACTTCCCAACATTGGGACATGGCTTCTTCCCTTGCACAACCAAACTTACTTACCTGCAAAAGATGGGCATTGCCTGCAGTGTCAAATGTTACTTGGAAACCTGCAACGCATGGAAATTAAATAAACATCAATCCTCTGATGTCTTTAATTGGCTGCAAAGGCTGTTCTCTAATTATTGACCAGATATAACTCACCGACTCACTGGACCACGCAGAAATCAAACAGCATACAGCCTTATGATCTGATCAATCTTGGTGCGGCACACAGGGCAACCCCATTTCTTGGTCTTGATTTCCGTCAAGCAGGACATGCATCCGGCCATGTGACCACATGGGACGCATGCTCCCTCCACAGGAGCATCCAAACATATCACACATGAAGAGGAACCACCATCTTCCTTCCTTTCACCCCGTTTCACGGGTGATTCATCCATGGGTGCAGAAGCCATATCAACAAGATCAAAATCAATTCTTGGATAGTGAACCGGTCCATCGTCAACAATTTCTTCAACAATTGGTGGAGCTGATGGAACTGAGCTAGATGATGCTTGAGGTGCTGTTGATGCTTCAGGTAATTTAGAATTGTGGATATCAGCTTGGTGCTTTGAATTGCTGCTATGGCCATTCCCTTGGCACTTGCTGGAACTTGCTCCAGATGCAGGTTGAACTGCTGAAGCCACAGGGCCATGGGCGCTAGCCTTCGGGAAGTCACTCGAACTGGTTGAGGCACTTGCTTCTGAGCTGTCATTGACATCCAAAGCAGGGCCAACTGTTATGTCTGATTGGAAGGAGGCACTCATTGCCATTGCTAATTCTAGATCATCAGCAGGTAAGGGTGCTGTTGCCTGAGGCTGAGAAGCTGGAGTCTGTGAACTCCGCAGAAATTGAGGAGGATGTGCGGCCTGTAATTATCAAAGTTTCATGTTAGCATTTCTTGACATCAACAGAGAGGAATGGAGAGCGATCGGAAAAGAAAAATCCAAACATAAGATAGCTTGTGATTATAGACAGTTAACTCTGAATTTTCAGTTATGAGAAAAAATTAAGATAAAGTCTGTACATACAGAAATATGTGTGACAACTCGCGTAGCTTTAGATGCAACCTTTTCTTTCTCGCAACATAAAATAAAATTCCATAATTTAACCACAAAAAGCATGCATAGCATGCCCACTACCTGAGGTATTCCTTTGCATGCATCACAAAACCACTGAAGCTGTTGTCTATCGCCTTCCTTTGCAGCAGCAAGTCTTATCCGTGTTTCTGCATATACATAAAGAGCATAAACATTGGTAAATGCTTGACATGTATCCAAATTTATCAGTTAACCAAATCTATAGTTGCTTAATATGAAGATAATCTTTCTAGATTCTGAAATGGCTGCTACACTTGTTAGACTGGGTCAAGTTCATACTACAGTCCCAGTCTTCCTGAGATCATTCACATCTCTATCTTCTTTTACAATGAGTCAATAACAGGGGGGAATTAATGGTATCCAGCCATAAAAATTCAGCGACCGTTGTACTTACGCCTAACAGTTGGAGGTCTATGCCTCATTCGTCTCCGCCTGCGGCCCCTTGGCACTATGCACGGACATAAAATTTGAGTAAATACAGAACACTATGAATGGATGCAACAGAAAGATAAATCCAATGCCAACATGAATGAAAAATTCCACCGATGTCTAAAAATTGGCAGAAAGAAGTGAAACAGAATTCAGGATAGAGAGATTACTGTTGGAATTGTCAACTATTGTTACTGAAGGATCAGCCTGTTGCAACTTTGGGTCCTCTAGGTTAGCTTTCCACAAAGAAATCACTGTACGTGGTTGGGCAACCTGTTCATTCACCACATGTTTATTATCAGGAAAATTGTTCAAAAACGCAAATAATCCAATAGAGTTTCAGCTATTCATTTGAAAGGAGAAAAACAGAAATGAGGGAGGACCATAAACAAAAATGATTCAACCTTCAGCAGATAGAGAACTCTACAACCTAATGAAGCAATTTCTTGATGGCCCAGACTATCAACTCCAAATACTAGATAACCTACTCGTACTTCACTTACAAGGAGTACACAATAAATATTTGAAAGATTTAACGAAAATTAACTGCATGGAAGAGCAAACGGAAAGCCAAGTACATCATTCTCTTGAAGATCAGAATTTTATGCATGCAATACCTGTGAACTAGATTTATTACAAGCTCTAATGTATACTAGATAACCTAATCTTATATCACTTATGTGGAGTATTGTTAAAAAACATTTAAAACATTGAAACACAATTAACTACTAGGAAATGCCTATGTACATAACCTTTTTGAACATTAGCGAATGGTGCATGCAATACCTGTGAACTAGGGTATATTGCCAGCTCTAACTTAAAAGGCTCCCTGGCGTTGCGCGAACCAGTTGGTAAAACAACAACCCATCTGCGGAAATTGGTCATAGGCATAAATACATAGTGGTAAGTACATGTTGAATAACCAAATACCTCAGAGAAAAAGTGATTAAAAGGAATGTAAATTTGTTTCATTTCAGCCATTCAAATTGCTCAAGTTATGGCTCGTGACTTTCAGAGAAGCAAGCAGATCTATGAGTGAAACTAATCCTATAACAAGCAATATTCAATGCAATACTTACACTTTCCTCGTGACAAACTGAGGAGCCAGAACTTCCAGAAATCCTGGGCCATAAAACTCACGGAGCAAACCAGAGAATAAGCATATGTGGTCCTGGAAGGCAAAGCAGGGTTCAATATAACCCGAAAGGAATATAACAGATAGAACAACGGGTGAAAAAGGGCAAGAGAAACAGCTAAACTTTAAAAAGCAAACCTCAATGGCGCGAACCACATTGGTGTACCCTTTAGCTCTAGCAACTTCAAGAGGCGTTTGACAGTCATCATTAATCACCAATGCGTTAGCTGAACAGTTCAAACACAGCAAAATCCGACTAATCACGTTAATAACCACATCACCAAAATGACATTACAATTACAAAACACTGGGCTTATCTGAAACCTTTATACCTCCATGTGAAAGAAGTAGTTTAACAGTCTGCTCGAGTCCTCTTTTGGCTGCGTGATGCAATGGAGTCCCACCACTACGACCTGCAAGCCAAGAGAACACAATCTGCATTAACCCCCCCTTATATCGATCTAAACAAGTGAGCGAACTAGAGCACCAGCATGATAATTTCAATTCCAGAAAAGCAAAGCAGCAGAAATGAGAGCAGGTCGTACCGGGACGATAGGCATTAATATTAGCCCCGAGGTCGATCAGGGTTTTGGCAACATTGAATTGCTCAAGGTTCAAGCACGCCAATATCAATGGAGTTTTCCCCTCTCTATCCATCCACTGGGATCACCAGAAAAAACGAAGCCAACCACAACGAATTAAAACGAGGACAGATGACAAATACTATCCGAAAAGACGCAAAAAAACAAAATACAATCAGAAATCCCTAAAGAAACAGATGAATGTTCCATGTTTCAATCAGGGAGTCACCTCGAGGCCAGCCCCTTCCCTGAAGAGGCTTCTGATTCCGTCGGCGTTTCCATAACTGACTTGCTGGTATACCAATTCATCCTTGGATTGCTTCTGCCCCATCTGCTATTGTTGATATTACCACCTCTTTTTGTTATCGAGGGATATCAAGTCAAGTTGTGATTGAACTAACCTAATAGTCAGAAATCCGTGAATGATGAATGCTTACCCAGGAAACAAAGGTAGAACTTTCCAGGAAAGTTGAATAGAGAAGAAAATAGGGACCGCAATCTCTACTGAAATTTCCATGTACATCCCGTCCATATGGTTGCTTAGCGAAGAAGAATAATTTAAATAGCACTTTCGCCCTCCTACTTCGATTATTTTGCCGTTTTGGTCCTTTCGTACCAATTTCCGTCTTCTTAACATTAAATCTGGACATATCCACACACCGACAAAGAGAGATATCGGAAGTAGGATATGAAGAGTTGGTTAGGGAAGTAAATTTGGGAGGTATCACGAAGAGTATGGTGAAATACGAAAGTTTTTAAAACCACACAATTTATTCGTCGATTCATCATATCTAAATATATATACTTATATTACCAATTAAAACATGCTTAGTAACCTAGTACATGACTATTAGAGCTAATGTTGTGTACTGAATGCCATAATTTAACGTCACGAAGACGAAAGTTGGAATATAAGGACCGAAATGGTAAAATAGTCGAAGTAGGAGGGGTAAAAAGAGCGATTTATAGTATAGGGGGCTATCTGTTAAGTTGGCAAAGTAGAGAGGGGCAAAATGCTATTTTCCTTTATTTATCGGAAAATACCACTTTGCCACCTCTCTACTTTTCCAACTTAACAAAAGCCCATATGCTATAAATCGCTCGTTCTATCCTCTCCTACTTTGGCCACTTTAATTTGTGTGCATTCAGTACACCACATTAGCTCCAATAGCCATGTATTAGCTTACTAAGTGTTTTTAATTGGGAATATAAGTACATATAATTACATGTAGGATGAAATCGATGAATAAAACACGTTATGTTTAAACTCTTCATATTTCACCATACTCTTCGTAAGACCTCCTCAATTTACCTCCCTGACCAACTCTTAATCTCCTACCTCCGATATGTTTCTCCGTCGATGTGCAGATGTATCCAAATTTAATGTTAAGAAGATGATAGTTGAAATGGAAGGACCCAAAATGCAAAGTATCCAAAGTAGTATGAGATAAAAAGAGCAAATTTATAGTATAGGAGGTATTTGTTAAGTTGGAAAAGTAGAAGGGGCCAAAGTACTATTTTTCCTTTATTTATTAATGAAATCTATATGGTTGAAAATCATTAGTTCGGGAGTACCGGTGGCTGTTCAACTACATTGATGACGTGACCAAATTAAATTTGTGATCAATGTGGGCTGGGCAATAGGTTAAGAAAAGAGACTCCAACCTCATTCTTTTAGACTATGTATTTTATGAAAGGCCTAATACCATTGTAGAACATAAACTATTGGCTTATTACGAGTCTATACATATCCTTTTCGGAATTTCAATAATGTCACGACCATCTGAACCCATTTACGAAAATGGCATGCCGTTAACTTTCGCACAAAATCATCCTACGTGCCCTAACGAAGTTAGCTGATTGTGTCCAAATTCTTATGTGGCGTGTGACATGGATGCCACGTCGTTTTAACTATTTTATTTTATTTAATATTCTATTTTTCTTCCATGTCGCTCTCTTCCCAACCGCCACCACGCCAGTCTCCCTCTCTCTCTTTTCGGTACCATCACCGACTGTCGTCCCTCTTTCTCTCTCTCCTCTTTCCGTCCGTCCGGCCAAGGTCGACGATAGCCCTCCCTCTTTCTGAAATCTGATGAGGAACTGTGGAATCTTGAAGCTAAAACTAAACTCAATAGCCCTGCTAACAATCCATGGACATGAAACAATGGCAAGACAATCACTGTTGAATCTGACTCGGTGAGTTTGAACACCAACTTAATATTCTGTACAGATGAGGGATTTAGCTTCTGATTCGGACGGAGAAAGTGAGAGGACGAGTTCCGAGTCTTCGACCGGCGGTGGCGTGACGAACTTGGAGCTTCGAAGCTGCGGATTCCACTGTCGCGTTTAGCTTCGATTCAGAGTCCGATAGGTAGAACTCGAATTCCTCCGCCGTGTAGGCGGCGTTGAGCGGAGCCGCCGTGGCTCTCGCTCGAATCACAGCCAAAAATATCACCACGAACTGCAATCACAGTAGGAAAACAAAGCATTTGATACAAATTTCAATTTTATCGGCACTAATTTTCTCATCAACCAAACAAGAGGTCAAATTTGAGGAGCGGTTCGCGGAGGAGCTCTCCAGATGCAGAATGGAGGAGGAGGATTCAGATCTTACGGAGATTCGTCGAGTTCGCTGTGGGGGAACGAGGATTGTGGTGGTAGAGATTCTAATTTTAGGGATTCGAGTAGGAAGAGGGATGTGATGAGGGAGCCGTATGGTCCGTCTAGGGCTGACGAGGCGAATGATTGGTCGAAGGGGAAGAGATCGCCGACGAGCGGCGGCGGAGCCGGAGGATATGAAGGAGGGAGAGAGGCTCGTCGTTCTACGAAGGTCATTCGAAGGTTGATGATGCTGATAGCTGGGTTTCAAATTGAGGAGGATGAAATGGTTTCAATAGCTGGGTTTCAAACGGATGCTGATAGAGGATATGGTTTCAAACGCCACATAAACATGGAGGAAGAAGAAGAAAAGGGAAATTTAAAATTTAAAATAAAATAAAATAGTTAAAATGATGTGGCATCCATGTCACACGCCACATAAAAATTTGGACACAGTCAGCTAACTTCGTTAGGCCACGTAGGATGATTTTGTGCGAAAGCTAACGGCATGCCATTTTCGTAAATGGGCTCAGAAGGTCGTGACATTGTTGGAATTCCGAAAAGGATATGTATAGACTCGTAATAAGCCAATAGTTTATGATGTACAATGGTATTAGGCCTTTATGAAAACGTAATCTATATTTTATTATAAAATGAGTATGATGTTTTTGCGGTCTATTTTTACTAACGCAATCTGTTTTTATTAAAGCAGTTCGTTTGTTTTTACTAACGCAGTCCGCTTTTACTAATTCAGTCTATTTTTAATAACACAACACATTTTTTACTAATACGCGTTCTGTTTTTATTAACGAATATCGTTATTCATAATATATTAGAAAAATGGTATAAATACAAATAGCACTATAAAATTAATAATATTGATAAAATACTAATGGAAAATTATAAATTTTAAATAAATTAATAATATAATAAATTCAATGAGAATTTATAATGCAACTATAGAAAAATTATAATACTAAAAATTTAAATTAAATAATTAATAATATAATTAAATATATAGTCTATAGGGAAGCATTAAAAATAATTAAATATTAAAAAGGAAAATAGTACTTTCGCCCTCTATTTTGCCACTTACAAATGCCCTAACTATAAATCGCTTTTTTACTCCATTTACTTTGACCACTTTGCATTTGGGTCCTTCATTTCAACTATCGTCTCTTAACATTAATTGGATACATCCACATATCGACTTTGCAGATTTTGTGAAGCTTGTGATCCTCCTCCGTTCCGTGTTCTTGAACTTACTTTGAATCTTGTATAATGAAGATATGTGTTTCAAGTAATTGCGAGCTGGTTCTAAAAACTCTACAATGTGACTTACTTGAGTTATGACGGAAATTAGTATTGTGTGGTACTTATGCATCGTAGCGCCCCTGGTTGTGTTTCACTACATTTAAGTGTGTCACGTTTGGTTGGGGTGTTACATGGCTCCTAAGAGCGATTGGTGGCGGTCGCTTGATGGGCGACGAGGGTTCTGAGCAATTTGTGGGCTCGAAGTTTTCACTACAAGAAAACAGGAGTTTAGTCGCGGTTTTTTTACAACTTTAGTCACGGTTTTTACCGTGACTAAAAATTTTAGTCACGGTTTAGTAAACCGTGACTAAAATGGCCATTTTTTTGTCACGGTTTCTATTGAAACTGTGACTAAATTTTTTGTCATGGTTTCATGTAAAACGTGACTAAATTTAGTCACGGTTTTACATGAAACCGTGACGAAAAATGTCCATTTTAGTCACGGTTTCTTTTAAAACCGTGACAAATCAGGTGACCAAATTGTTCTATTGAAATTTTCAGTGACCCATTAGTTAATTTCATGAATTACAGGTCCGGACCCTCAACTTCTTCCGAAATGCAAAATGATCCATGAGTTTAGAATGTTAACAAGATATCCCAATTAATTGCAAACCAGTCACTGAATTTATTAATTGTGTCAAAAAATAACCTAATTACAATTTTAAGTAATAAAAAATTAAAAAATGACAATTTATTTATTGCAATGCCGCAATCGTCACCGTCGCCTTCGATTTCGCCGCCGCCGCCGCTGCCTTCGATTTCGCCACCACCGCCGCCGCCGCCGCCTTCAATTTCGCCATCACCGCCTTCAATTTCGCCATCGCCGCCATCTTCAAATTCCATCACCACCACCGAGCTCCAGATCCCGCCGCCGACTTCGATTTCGTTGCCGCCGCCGAGCTCCAACACCGCCGCCGAGCTCCAGACCCCGCCGCCTTCAAGCTCCATGGTTCAAGCTCCAGATCCCCGCCGCCGCCTTCAATTTCGTCGCCACCGCCGAGCTCCAACACCGCCGCCTTCAAGCTCCATGGTTCAAGCTCCAGATCCCCGCCGCCGCCTTCGATTTCGTCGCCGCCGCCGAGCTCAAACACCGCCGCCGAGCTCCAGACCCCGCCGCCTTCAAGCTCCATGGTTCAAGCTCTAGATCCCCGCCGCCGCCGCCTTCGATTTCGTCGCCGCCACCTTCGATTCCATCACCGCCGAGCTCCAGATCCCAGGTTGTGTTTCATGGGAGATGTGGTTGATTGAACGGAAGAAGAAGAAGAAGGGAGAGGAAGAGGTGTGGCTGGAGATTAGTAGATGAAGAGAAGAAGAAGAAGAAGCAGAGGAAGAAGAAGGTAGAGAGGCGGCTGATTGAATGGAAAGAAGAAGAAGAAGAAGGAAAGAAGAAGAAGGAAAGAAGAAGAAGAAGAAGGAAAGTAATAAAGGCTGGTAAGAAAGTGGCTGGAAGGAAAGTAATAAATTGGTCACGGTTTCTCATATGAAACCGTGACTAAATTGGTCACAGTTTCAAATGAAACCGTGACTAAATTAGTCACGGTTCACAATAAACCGTGACTAATTTAGTCAAACGGTTTCAGAAACCGTGACTAATTAGTCACGGTTCGTATGAAACCGTGACCAGTTAGTCACGGTTTCAAAACCGTGACTAAAAACCCGTAACAAATGTTGTTTTTTCTTGTAGTGTTTGATGCTCAATCAACAAGAATCGTTGTTCCAATGTTCGGTACGCCTCTACCTATGGCTCGTCGTCATACGCCAAGCGTTTCTCGTGATCTTCGATCGCCTGAGACCTTGTGTCGGTACGCCTCCACCGATGGCCTGTCGTCATACGCCAACCGTTTTCCCCGATCTTTGATCGCCTGAGACCTTGAGTGCCCAAATATTGGAACAACGAGGAGGGCATTTCCCAGATTTCACCCTTCTCCTGACTCCGCTCGTGACTCAAGGTTAACATGCTTGAGTGGAGTTTCGTCTTAATGTTCTTCAGCGACCGTGGCCGCGTTGGAGGTCATCCCTAGAAACATTGCTTAGAGTTTTGAGACTTGTGCTTGTATACTTCCTCTATCTGGCACACCAATTGTTCCTGCTTGGTCGCCATCATGGAACAATAATGGAAGGCTATCTTGTCGCCTGGGTCAGCTCCAAGTCACCTCGTTGGTGAGCCGCCCGATCGTTGTTTGGACGTTCAGCCAAATAAACTACTAATGCTAAGAAAAAGCTATAGCAGATCGTATTCCGAGGGTCTCCTATGACTGACTACTTCAAAACTGACAAAGTACTCAAATGCAAACACGTTGTGCGTGGTGTGAGTTCCACGACTTCTATCTCTAAGAAATGCAGAGAAATTAAAACAGATTAAACTAAAGCAGATAGGGAATTAGGGTTTGAAAACAAGGATGACAGACGAACTTAGACTTTGAATCCCCCTTCGTTCCCCAGAGCATTGGCAATCAACAGATCAGCAGATTTCGATTCTCATTCAATCAATTACTAAGACACCACCATAACTCCTTACCCTTAGGTTTAAGACCGGCGAACGTTCGCTCTATCCGTTCTAACTACCAAGATTAACTAGCCGCCCGGGTACGGTCGCCTCTCGCAACGACTTAATTAATTGGTGTAATTACTAATGATTAATGAGTTACTCTTGCAGTGAATTAACCCTAACCGGTTCCTACGAAAGGCACGCTCCAATTATAAGGTTAATTGTTCAATTTGATGTTCTAAAGTAAGGCGAGCGTTCGTTTCTATCCTTAGCTTAACAAGAATCTAATCTAGGTGATCAATCCAGACAAGAAACATGAACAATGAAGAACAAATCAAACATGAATGAGAAACTAATTGAATTTCGAATCTAATCACCGCCGATCCGTGACCGCTTTAAAGCCCTGGGTCACTTAGGGTTCATCTAGTCTAAGCTCTAACGAGTTTAGCTACTCATGATCATTACAAAAGAAACAAAGACAAAGAAAGAGTTCATCATTCAGAGGAAGAACAGAAAAGAATCTGAAAAACCTAATTTAGACGACTCTGACAGACTTCGATCTTCGGTAGATTACACTCCTAGCTCCGGTTCTCCGAGATGGAAGGGATGGCGTCACGATCTCTATCCGGCTCTTCGAACTCCAACTCTTCGCTCCAGAACTTGGGAGAATTCTCTGAATTATGATCTCGAAAAGTTGTATTATGATTAATTATGATTTTTTTCCCTGTTTGGGCCGCCGGGTTAAGTATTTATACTTAACCCTAATCAGCCGGATTGGCCTGATATTTTCGCCGAAAACATGGGATATTTTCGGCGAAAATCCTTGTGTAAATGGCCGGTCACTCAGCTGAATCCTTCTGTCCTTTTCGCCGAATAGGTTTCGGTCCGAAAACATAATGTTTTCGCCGAAAACTTCCTTGGTTGAACATCAGTGAATTTTCCTTGCATCTTCGCCGAAAACCCTGGGTTCTTTTCGCCGAATACTTCTTTGTCTTGGCACCAGTCGATTTGCACTAATATTTTCGCCGAAAATAATAGGTTATTTTCGGCGAAATCTTCTTTGTAAACGGGCAGGAGATTGCTTGAACTTAATTGGCTTCTTTGATCAATTCCGGTTCAGTTCCTCGATGTTCCAATGCTTTAGACACGTTCATGGTTACTTTATTTGACGGCAAAAACCTGTGCTAACACAAAAACACTAGAAAACCATCAAATAGACCCGAAACGGGCCAAGGTAACACAAATGGCACGAGATAGGGCAATCGATTGAATATTCGTTATTTACCCTAAAAACCATGTCTTAAGCAAATAAATGTCGCTTAAATGAGGCTGATAATCACGTCAAATCGAGTGTCATCAAATACCCCACACTTAAGCTTTTGCTTGTCCTCAAGCAAACTAAATAGAAACGCTCATGTTCATAAATGATAAGATCGATTAAATTGGAGCTCAATCAAACACAATGAATTATTAGACAGATCGATCCTAGAACAAGAAACCTAACATGCATACAGATCAGCCAAACTACCTGGTCTCACTAATAAACTGCACACGACAAGTAATTAGCAACCAATTATGCAAAATTTGACCTGACCGACCAGACTCCTCACACAGGATGTATATAGTACAATGGGAACTCTCACTCTCTGTGTTTAGGGACGTGTTTCTGCTCTCGATCATTTTCTGTTACCGAATTCTGTCATAGGTTTGCATTTCGACCACATCTCCACCACTGTGACAACACGAGTATCTAGTCAAGAAGGACTTCCCTGCTAGGACCGTAATGAAATCTACACTACTCGGGTTTATAATGAGATGGATGATGGGGATGAATGATGATGGCTTGGTGCGGTGTAGCTTTCGACTAACTTCCCTCGAATCTAATCTATGGCTTCCTACCGTCTAACCAAACACGGGTGGAATAATGAACGCTCGTCCTATGATACCCTCAAGCAACCTAGCACTTATTCTTTTTCTTTTGCACAATTTTTTTTTTTTTACTTTCTTTTGAACTTTTCTTTTGACTTCGTTCTTCCATTTGTAGGGAGAAGAACGTTTTATTGAACTACACTTTGAACTTTTCTGATTTCTTTTTCTTCATTTTTTTTCGTAATTTTTTTTTCTTTTTCTTTCTTTACTTACTTTTTTTTTCTTTTGTGCCGATTTTTCTTTTAGTTGCTAGAGGGGTTTACACGTCTGAACATATTAGCTAAGATCACCTGTTTAATGGCTATAGGCAGGTTACCACAAACCGATTTCCGGTAGGTCAATCTAGAACTACAACCACAGGGGATCAACGGGGAATGAAAGAAATGGGAAATGGCTGTAATGTATTATCGAACCGAAAGAACAGGCCAAGCTCAAGGGTCTAAACCTAGTGGATTTATCGTTTGGTAGGCTATCTGGCTTAGTAGCTGAATCTAGGTGCCCCTATCCTTCCAGAACTCGTGTCATCGTGTGGTCTCGAGTAGGTCTCATGCAAATTCTAACTCATTCAAGTAAACAGAAAACCACTCAGAAAGAATTAAAATTGCAAGTTACGTGCAATGGATCAAAAGCTCACAGTTGGCTTGCTAGTCGGATTCGGTCATTTTCATGCAATCAAGGCTACAAACTACAAGTGTGATTTTAAAATTCTGTTCTGACCAGGCAATTTAGCATCAAAGCATACAAGTTGGTTCTCAAGTTCTAGGTTAAGCAGTCTAAGCATCATTATGAAGGGTTGAACAACAACTTAACATCAAAAATCAAGAACTGAGCCATTCTAATGCTAGAGAGACTGGAATGGAATCACGAGGCACACATAAAACACAATCAAGGGCAATCAAGTTCATGTAAGGTTCTCTAGCATCCTACCCCACACTTAAATCAGACTGTGTCCTCACAGTGAAGGGACTAGAGTTCAGAGTGGAATGTAAGAACCTGGATGAGGACGGTTGATTTCAGAGGGTGAGCACGGATCCTCGGAGCAGAGGGAAGTGTAGCCGAACCTGAAGCAAAGGGAATCTCCCTACTGCCTACAAAACAAAAACAAATGAAACATATAAAAGGAAACCGGGACAAGTGTCCCGGATCCATACAGAAAAAGTTGGACCGAAATCCGAAAAGAATAAATAAAAAGAAGACACCAGAAAAGGAATACAACCCGATCACTGCTGGTCCGGTGAACCGGGAGGTGGAAAGTGGAGAAATTCGCCGAGCTGGCGTTGCCACGCCATCTGTGCCTCATTTTGCTGGTCGGCGCGGCGCATATGTTGCTGCATAATAGTCCATCGCGCCTCTTGAGTGGCGTTGTCGGTGATGCGCCACTCCTGCTGTCACTCATACAACTCACCAACGTCCGCAGGGTGGTGTCGGGGTTGTTGGGGAGGCGTCTGGTGAGCATACCCTGCCTGATGGTGTGGCGAGGGTATATAATCTTGGAATTCTGGTGGCGGCTGCGGCTGCTGCTCCTCAGCATCATCTTCTTCCTCCGATTCGTCCACAAGCTGGAGTGGAGGATCTGCTGCTATATGGGGACTGAGGTCGAGTTCTAAGTCGTACTCAACCGCCAAGTCTCCTCCAACGGTCCTAACTGGGTGTCGTGGAATGTGCGGGCCATATTCATGGCTGATGCCGAAGGAGAGGATGAGCTGTCCTATGAAGTTGCCCCCCCCAAGAGTCTGCGAGGTGGCGTCTTCCTCCTGGTCTTCTGGCGGAAGATGCGAGCCAGTACCCAGCCGGGGTGAAGCGGATAGCTCTCTCGGATGGCCCGAAGAAGCATGAGCTCCTCCTTGAGGATATGGTGGCGATCCTTGTCTCGAACATATAAAAGCGACCTCCGCCAAACCATATGAATAAATTTATAGAGCGGGTGAGAGAGAGACTTAACTGAGTTGCTCACCCCGAGGCGATCGCCAGGTACGCCTGTCATGTGGCTCCAGAGCGCGTGGTACTCCTCGTCGTCATCATCCTCGCCCCAGCCGAGGTGATGATTGGCTCATCCAGATCAAAGGTTGCCCAGAACTCCTGGAGGGCAATGTCTGGAAACTCGGTGGCGATGGTGGTCAGCTCGAGGAGACCAGCCGGTGCTAAGGCATCATGCACGTTCCGGTGGTAGTCCTCGTCATGCTCCTGGAGCGACTCCATGGATAGAGGGCGCACGTCAGCTCCCCGGACGTGCGCGAGCTTCTGGAAGCACTCGAAGTAGAAGTCAGGTAGACGGGCGATAGTGCGATGGTATCCAGCCCGGCGAGGGAGTGCGGGTGGTGGACCCAGAACTGCTGGTGTGACGGAAGCGGTAGCTCCTGAGCTCAAGGCGCCATCAAGTCGCGCCTTAGTCCTGCGCTCATAAGTGGTGTTCCTAAAACCAGAGTGAAACCAGATTAGTCAACTAAAACCCTACCCCACACTTAGTAGAAAAACTCAATTTCACAAAGAAATGAGGGAAACTAAGTGGGGTAAGCAGAGCAGAGTAACCGGTAACCATAGACAGTAAAATACATACTTAGGAACAGCCAGAATCGGATAAGCACAATCAGAGTTCAAAAAGTCAAACCGACATTTAGAAAGTCAACATTTTAGCATAGTGAACCCTAATCATGGCAAGACTATCATAACTTGGAGAATGACGGTAAAATATGATCTCAAATGGCAAGCACGATATTATGAACGAGAATGAGCACATCAGGCAGCCAAATGATCACAACAATTCAAAGTCAAACCGACATTTCTCACAAAAGTCAACATTACAAAGAATCAATCTTATGCATAGCAACATATAAATGATATGGAAATTAAGCACGGAACTCCCTAAGCATGTTTGAACAGTTCTACAAGTTCAGCTATCCTAGTTCACACGAAAACAGTCGACACGCAAAACGAGGCAAACCGAAGAGTCAACCGAAAGTCAACCCCGACGAAATTCAGCAATCCATATGTCAAAAGATTCGTATCTAAAAGTTATACAACTTACCTTGAGGTCATGACTGCTAAAAATGAACGAGTTGGGAGGAATCGGTGAAAAACTAGAAAACTAGGGTTTCGGAGAACTGGAGCTGCAAAGCTCCGATTTGGACGTTCTAGGGCTTGAATCGATCGGAAAAGGGAGGGGAAGGGAGCGGCGGCAGTCGGCGACAGCGGTGGCGGTGGAAAATGGCGGCGACGATCGGATTTAAAGAGGTGGGTGGCGGTGATTTTTAAAACGGACAGGGGAGGGGGTTTTCGGGTTGCTGAACGAAAATGAAAGAAGGAGAGAGAGGAAGTGGACCGGATTTTTAAAGGAAA
Organism: Linum lewisii; assembly: GCA_034768395.1. NCBI lineage: Eukaryota > Viridiplantae > Streptophyta > Magnoliopsida > Malpighiales > Linaceae > Linum > Linum lewisii. The sequence goes on along the minus strand of CM068299.1, from coordinate 16,896,169 downwards.
TTTTGGGGTGATTTTCAAAATTATTTTCGGCGAAATTAAAAGGATGGTTTCGCCAAAAATTTCAGTTCAAATGCACTGCCGGATTTTCAAAGGTAGTTTCGCCGAAAATAACAGTATGGTTTCGCCGAAAATTTCAGTTAAAATGGCTGATGGTCTTCGAAAATAGTTTCGACGAAAAAGAAAACTTTTTGAACCGAAAATGATGAACAGGGAGAATCAGGTTCGAAAATCGAAAATCGGTTTCGCCGAAAATAAGGGTGGTTTCGCCAAAAATTTTGAACTGCTCGGGTTTAAAATATTTTCGCAAATCCGGCCAACTTCAGAAAATCACAGTTAAATCCACAAAAATTGGAACGACCTCAATCAACTTGCAACTGACTTTATGACACACAGACTCTGCACGAAAAATAATAAATCAAACAAATGACACTTTTGGCTCCCCCGAACCGACTCTAAAATACCAAGTTCAACAAAAATTAAAACAGACTCCAGCCGTGGGTTGCCTCCCACGAAGCGCTCTTTTATTAACGTCCTTGAGCTGGACGATACCTGGATGGTATTAGGAGACATTCCAACTCAGATTCTCCTTCACGCTCGGGTCGGAGTTCATGAAGTACAGCCTCAGGACTTCTCCGGTTAGCGTGAATCTCTTCCCGTTTGCATGTAAAAGCTTGGTACTCCATCGGGAAGATGATCAACGAACTTGAACGGTCTGAACAGTTCTCTGGAGAGGTCATCCTTCTGGAGTGTGACGATGGAAGGAATGAGGACTGTCGGCTTCTTCTTTTCTTTAATCTTCGGCTTGTTATCACCAGGATCGGTGATCGTTAGTACTTCCTTAGGAGACGCTTTCGGCTTCTCCTTCCATACTTGTTCCGGCGTCAGTTGCTCGGAATGAAATGGTGGTGCAGCTGCCTCGATGGAAGACGGCAGAATTTTTGGTCTCCAGACCATTTGGGTCTTCGTCTTCTCGTTCTTTCCTCGAGGTCTGCTCGGTGGTTTAGAAGAGGCTTGCAGTTCCTTCTTCTTCTTCTTAAGCGGCTTCTGAACCGAAATTTCTGGCTTCTCCTCAATAACCTGTTCAATGCCTGCAGCAACAACTGATCTAGAGACACTAGAAGAAGCATTAGTAACGGAGTTGACCGGAGTCAACCCCACAGTTTCAACAGCTATGCAGTGAGATTCTTCAGTCCTAGAGTCATATTTCATGCCATCTTTAAGACGGAAAGTTTTCGTTTCTTTACCAACTTTTAGAGTCAAAGAACCATTTGGAACGTTAATATTCATTCCAGTAGTAGCCATGAAAGGTCGACCTATGAGTATGGTAAAATCATCCGTACTAGTATCCATAATCACATAGTCAGCTAAAAACGTGAACGGACCACATTTAGTAATAACGTCTTTAATCTCTCCCTTAGGGGCTTTAAGTGATCTATCAGCAAAGACGAGTTGCATACTAGGCAGTTCAAGTTCTCCTAGGTTTAATTTTTCATATAGACTCACAGGCATGACATTAACAGATGCTCCTAGATCAACTAGGCAACGTTCAATCTCAACATCATTAATGACCAGAGGCAAAGTAAAAGAACCAGGATCAGATAACTTAGCTGGATATGGAGAGGCAGGTTTCTTAATACGAATGTCAGGATATCCTTCCTTGTTCCCCTTCATGCCAGTCTCGATCCTTGCATTTGGCAGCAATGCTCTAGGAAAAGGAGGTTTTACGACGTACGGTGCAAGAGGAGGATCTTCCTCCTTAGGCGCCGGTTTCTGTTCTTCTTCCTCCGAAGTTTCAGCGATCCTGCGTAAAACAGAACAAGCATCAGCAATTAAAATTGGGAGTTTTCGAGCGGTTACCATCTTGGCTTGCTCCTTTCGCGGATTCGGCTTGTCTGGCTTGGAAGCTGGCCAAATGGTCGACCAGATGCTAGCATGCTCGAGATGTTGTTCACGGCTTGCTCAATTCTTTGTCCAGATGCTGTCTGTTCTTGATTGAGAAGAGCTTGAGCCTTGAACTGACTGTCATGATCATCGAGTCTTGTGATGATCTGGCTGAGCTTCTTATCCAGGTCACTGACATTGTTCTCTCTTTGATGCTGCTGCCCTGGATAGGTATTGTTGAGATATTGGTTCTGGCGATTGCCAGGAGCAGTTCCATAATTACCCAGATTGTGATGCGGCGGCTGGTAGACACCTGCCGGCGGATGGTTAGGCTTCTGATCCTGAGCTGGACCAGCCGGGCGGTTATTCTGGTTCTGGTTATCATTGGCGCCAGCATTATAGGGAGGCCTGTCCTGATAGTTCCCTTGCTGTCTGAAGTTACGGTAACCAGCATAACCATTCTGATTATTGACGAAGCCTTGTTGTATGAAATTTACCTCTTCGGCAGACCAGACTTCTGCCTTACCAAAATTCTGACAACGGCCTCCGTTATGTGCGCAAGCTCCACACCACTCGCAATCAGCAACATAGACAGAAGCTGCTGGCGGCTTGATCGGTGTGGTAGACTTCTTCAGATGTTTCTCTACCTCTGCCTTGATTGTAGCTTCGAGATCTAGTTTGCTCCTTGATCCTTCAGATTGTCGCTCCCAGTTCCTTAACTTGGAAGCACAGTTTGCGAAGTGAAGAAGAGCAGCTTCAGGAGTGAGTGTAGTGCAATCCCCTTCAGCTAGAGAATTGACCCACTTGGCAGATTCTTCTCGAAGTCCTCGAGAGAAGATTTCAGCTAACTGCCTCTGCTCGAATCCATGATGAGGGCAGGTGTAGAGAAGTTCTTGGAATCGATTCCAAGTATCATATAAGCTTTCTCCTTCTTTTTGGGAGAATCTGGCGATGCTGTCCTTGATGGTAGTTGTTCTGGACGGAGGGAAGTATTCTTCAACAAAGTCCTGAGCCAGAGTATCCCAGTTAGTGTAGTAGCCAGGTGGTTTGCCAGTAAGCCACCTCTTAGCAGGGCCTTTCAAAGAGAACGGGAAAGCTCTCAGACAAAGGGTGTTTTTGTCGAGGTTTTCGCTCTTGAAAATGCTGCAGAGATCAAGGAAGTCTGCAAGATGAGTGCACGGATTGTCTAGGGGCCTGCCTTCAAACTGTAAATCCCTAGAGATCATAGTCAAGAATGGAATTTTGATCTCATAGTCAGGATCACCTTCAATGCGCGGAACGGCAATGGCAGATCGAACGCTAGTCGCGCTCGGCTTGTTATAGTCTGCTAGACTCTTCTGTGCAGGTGGTGGTGGTGGTGGTAATCTATCGTCCATGGTAGGAGATGGAGGAGGTGAGAGTGACTCGGTGTATGAAGCGGATGAAGATGACGGTACAGGTGAAGATGGAGATGAGGAACTCTCCTTCGGTTCCTCGATCTTGATCGGAGTGATGAATGGATTGGATCTGCCTTTCTTCAGGATCTGTGATCGTAGAGGTGTAGCTGAACTGCCTGGTCTCTCTGCACTCTTGGCCTGTTCGGTTTGAGAGCGAGTCCAAGGACGGTGAGGCATACACCTGTAAACCTACAGATAACAAAGACAAACAAAACCAGTGTAAAATCGAAGTGGGTGGAAAAATGAAAGATGGAAAATAGAAGAATAAATTGCCAGTTCTTCTTTCGAACAATCAAAAGAAATCCCCGGCAACGGCGCCAATTTGTTGAGCCGCCCGGTCGTTGTTCGGACGTTCAGCCAAATAAACTACTAATGCTAAGAAAAAGCTATAGCAGATCGTATTCCGAGGGTCTCCTATGACTGACTACTTCAAAACTGACAAAGTACTCAAATGCAAACATGTTGTGCGTGGTGTGAGTTCCACGACTTCTATCTCTAAGAAATGCAGAGAAATTAAAACAGATTAAACTAAAGCAGATCGGGAATTAGGGTTTGAAAACAAGGATGACAGACGAACTTAGACTTTGAATCCCCCTTCGTTCTCCAGAGCATTGGCAATCAACAGATCAGCGGATTTCGATTCTCATTCAATCAATTACTAAGACACCACCATAACTCCTTACCCTTAGGTTTAAGACCGGCGAATGTTCGCTCTATCCGTTCTAACTACCAAGATTAACTAGCCGCCCGGGTACGGTCACCTCTCGCAACGACTTAATTAATTGGTGTAATTACTAATGATTAATGAGTTACTCTTGCAGTGAATTAACCCTAATCGGTTCCTACGAAAGGCACGCTCCAATTACAAGGTTAATTGTTCAATTTGATGTTCTAAAGTAAGGCGAGCGTTCGCTTCTATCCTTAGCTTAACAAGAATCTAATCTAGGTGATCAATCCAGACAAGAAACTTGAACAATGAAGAACAAATCAAACATGAATGAGAAACTAATTGAATTTCGAATCTAATCACCGCCGATCCGTGACCGCTTTAAAGCCCTGGGTCACTTAGGGTTCATCTAGTCTAAGCTCTAACGAGTTTAGCTACTCATGATCATTACAAAAGAAACAAAGACAAAGAAAGAGTTCATCATTCAGAGGAAGAACAGAAAAGAATCTGAAAAACCTAATTTAGACGACTGTGACAGACTTCGATCTTCGGTAGATTACACTCCTAGCTCCGGTTCTCCGAGATGGAAGGGATGGCGTCACGATCTCTATCCGGCTCTTCGAACTCCAACTCTTCGCTCCAGAACTTGGGAGAATTCTCTGAATTCTGATCTCGAAAAGTTGTATTATGATTAATTATGATTTTTTTTCTTGTTTGGGCCGCCGGGTTAAGTATTTATACTTAACCCTAATCAGCCGGATTGGCCTGATATTTTCGCCGAAAACATAGGGATATTTTCGGCGAAAATCCTTGTGTAAATGGCCGGTCACTCAGCTGAATCCTTCTGTCCTTTTCGCCGAATAGGTTTCGGTCCGAAAACATAATGTTTTCACCGAAAACTTCCTTGGTTGAACATCAGTGAATTTTCCCTTGCATCTTCACCGGAAACCCAGGGTTCTTTTCGCCGAATACTTCTTTGTCTTGGCACCAGTCGATTTGCACTAATATTTTCGCCAAAAATAATAGGTTATTTTCGGCGAAATCTTCTTTGTAAACGGGCAGGAGATTGCTTGAACTTAATTGGCTTCTTTGATCGATTCCGGTTCAGTTCCTCGATGTTCCAATGCTTTAGACACGTCCATGGTTACTTTATTTGATGGCAAAAACCTGTGCTAACACAAAAACACTAGAAAACCATCAAATAGACCCGAAACGGGCCAAGGTAACACAAATGGCACGAGATAGGGCAATCGATTGAATATTCGTTATTTTACCCTAAAAACCATGTCTTAAGCAAAGAAATGTCGCTTAAATGAGGCTGATAATCACGTCAAATCGAGTGTCATCAAATACCCCACACTTAAGCTTTTGCTTGTCCTCAAGCAAACTAAATAGAAACGCTCATGTTCATAAATGATAAGATCGATTAAATTGGAGCTCAATCAAACACAATGAATTATTAGACAGATCGATCCTAGAACAAGAAACCTAACATGCATACAGATCAACCAAACTACCTGGTCTCACTAATAAACTGCACACGACAAGTAATTAGCAACCAATTATGCACGAATTTGACCTGTCAGGCCCACAAGTCCTTTGGGACTGTTCTTGGGGCACCTGGTGTGTTATGGGCTTCCTCGTTGTGGCTTTCTAGTGGGCCTATCACAAATCTTGTGTCCCCTTCCTTTCTGACTAATTATTTTGCATTGCAGATTTGTTGAGAGATACAGAGGATCATGACCTTGGTCCAGCAATCTTGCATTAGTTTTACCTCGATGCAAAATACATGTTTTAATTTTTTTACTATTCGAGTGCAGGAAATTGCCTCTGCTTATCCCTTGAGGCCATCTCTGGTCCTTCTAATGGCTACGCTACTCTGTATAGTCTGCAAGTGCTTCATGAGTTTTTGTGATATTTGAAAGAGTTTCTAGACTTAACTTAGTATAACTTTCATAGGATTAATGTCATTAATGTAGGTTACACTACAACAAAACTGGCTACGGAGGCACACGCTATTTGCCTCTAAATGGCATTTTTTTGCCTCTATAGAGTTTTAGAGGCAGATAGCTTAAGTGCTACTAACGCTGCTGTAGCTAAAAGTCTTTAGAGGCAAATACGGTGGCACATATTCATCTGCCACTAAATGGAACAACCAGAGGCAGATATTTGTATCTATAGAGGCACTTGTAGTTTTTTGTTCTTTAAAAGTACATTTAGACGCAGATATTCTATGTGCCTCTGTGAATCTGCCTCTATAGCCTGGTTATGTTGTATAATTATATAGAAGAAGTAATGTGCTCCTGCAACAATCTCTGTCTTGATGATTACTAAACATCCTTATTATTGTGGATTGGTTACTTAAATAGTCACCGAACTTTGACCAAATAACCCAGCGATCATTAAATTTCAAAAAATTTCCTAGCAATCACTGGACTTCGAAGATTTAACCCTACGGTCACTGTTAGCTACGGACATCCATAATTCCGTCTATCCGTCTATGTGGACTTGCCAACCGGTTGGCCACGTCATTGAAGTTGCCATGTAAGCTCTCTATTTACCCACAATCAACCCAATTATTCACCCAAATCAAACCCAATCCAACTCCCCACCCATTTGTCATTTGAACAAAAATAATTAGACAAAATTGAAAATTCAGATCCAATCTCTCTTCCCTTTGTCATCTTTCTGCATCCTCACAACACGAACCTCTCCGCCGACAACAGTGCCCCACCTACTTCTCGATTGAGCATATTCGTTGGACCTAAAGAGGAGCTGGGGAGGAGGAGGAAGAAGTCTAACAAGACGACGACAACGATGGAGACCAGCAGCTCCAATGTTGACGGTGCCGCCGCCAACGGCGGTGGAAGCAGCAAAGGCTTCCTCTGCTCTGATGTTAACCTTGCCCAAATGCTTCTACTCTGCTCAGGTTGCAATGCTAGTGAGGGTGGAATTGAGCATGGAGATTGGCTAAAGGAAGTACAGCTGGTTGGTGAGCAACATGGTGTTAGAGCGTAAATGAAGAAATCGGAATTGCAGATGAAGAAATCGTCCTCGGAGGAGGCGGTAGTCTAATCACATTTGATTTTAGCAAAGAAGGGTGGTGAGAACCAAAACCCAATCGACAATTCTGTTCGATTTTAGCAAACAAGGAGAGGATTCGAACGGAAGGTGCATGGACGGCGGGTGATGCGAACCGCCTCCTCTAGGAAGGGATCGACTCAACACCCAAAACTATATTATCAGCCCCACGAGAACCTAACCTTTGAAACCGCGGAGAACCTTGAAATCCACTAAGTAACGACTTAGGAACCCCAAGTGTTCGGTCGAATTTGGTGCCACAACCAAAGGATGATTGCCTTTGATGATAAACAAAAACCTTAAGCTAAGCAACAACGAGCAAAGACTTGAAGGAAAAAGAACAATGTTCTGAAAATTTCATTAAGGGGTAAACTGTCTTACAATGAGGCGTATAAGCCTTTATTTATAGGTGAGGAAGGGAGAACATGCTCTCCTTTTCCTCCTACGAAACTAACTAATAAACTAATAAAGAATTACAAAAAGAGTCCTAAAAAGGACTGAAATTCGGAACTCTATTCCTACAAGGAAAAGAGTCCTTCCTAAACAAAGACAATAAAAATATTCCTAAAAAAACAGCTAAACGGGTTCTGGAAGATTCAGCCAAATAGATAGCAAATAAATTCGGAAAATTAAGCCCTTTGACAGATCACTAGTAGACTTCATGGGCTACAACTTTCATGTTGGGCATCAGCCCAAATTCTGCCTCCAAGTAGCCCATATTCGTCAATCCTTGTCAGACTAGGAATCTGTCCAAAACCGGGAAATCCTAGCTTGATTAGGATTCCTTGCTTGGATGTATTTGGCATATCCTCTTCATTTCCCGTATCATAAATGGTCATCAATACCTCCATGGATCAGGCTTAGGTGGTGGCCTGATCGTAGCTCCTACCATGTGCAGCCTCGGATCAGCATCCGGGCTCCTCTCCTTGATGCTCCACCCATGCTTTGCTAGGACTTGTCCTAGCTCTATCTCCCTTGATACTTCTCCAAATTGAGCTCCGTTTTTTGGAGAGTAATCCTGGGGCCATAAGGATTCCAGTTCTTTTGGAAAATCCTAAAAGGCACGAGTCAATCGTTCGCTGGGCCAAAAGTGCTCCTCTGACGGGCGCCGGCATGGGCCTTGCGCCTGTGGCAGGCTTAGCTTCGGGCCTTCTTCAAATCTGTCCAGGCCTTTTGAGTTCTGCTCCGAGCCTTCTTCCAAGAGTACCTTAGGGATGTCTTCAGGTAGGTCTTTGCTCCGGGGGCCCGTGGGAGTTGGCCTGGGGCCTAGACTTGGTGCTAAGCTCGGTCCGGGGCCCGGGTCGGGGCTCGGTGTCAGCATCAGCTCCTGGCGTGTCATTAATCTGGCTCTGGCTGGAGTAGGAGCTGACATTGGTGCCTGGCTGAGGGTGTCTTCTAGATCCGGGGCTTCGGCTCTCCTAGGCTCCGGTGCTGGCGTAGGCTTGGAAACGGTGTAGTCTTGGCCCGACATCAACGCTAGGGTCGGATCGGCATCAGTCGCCTCGGGCTTGGTGGCTTGGATCACATCATCCCCCTCTTCTTGAAAAGGATTCGTCCTTGAATCCAGGCCTGGTAAGCCTTTAGAAATAATAAAAATAATCACAGGGGAGTATAGGACTTGACCTGGTGCTTTATTGGCGCTCCATGGGTGTTCGGGCCGTACCGGGGCTGGTACGGGTGCTCGGGGCTCGGGCCTGAGGTCTTCGGGCCATACCAGGGCTGGTATGGGGGCTCCGGGCTCGGGCGCCGGGCGCTGGTCGGGCGCCGGTGGCAGGTTCGGCGCCGGGGACTGGTCGGGCGCTGGGCGCCGGTCGGGCGCGCTGGTGGCTGCTCGGGTGCTGGGCGCCGGTCGGGCACTGGTGGCTGGTCGGGCGCTGGGGCGCGGGGCTAGGCACTGGGGCGCCGGTGCTGGGCGCTCGGGCGCTGGGCGCTGGAGGGCCGGGGCGGGGCGCTGGGGCGCCGGTACTGGGCACTCGGGCGCTGGGCGCCGCTCGGGCGCTAGTGCTGGCGCTCGGCTGGGCCTAGTGCTGGGCACAAATTTTCTCCTCATCTTTCTCTTGAGGACTCCTCCAACTAAGGACGGGGTCCTCTTCGTCTCTCCTGATTTGATCCCTGAGCTGAGCCCACCACAAAGCAGCATAGTCAGTAAACTCGATTGTGGCTAGGGTTACCTTTTTCCTTTCGGAATAATTATGGCAATCAAAGAAGTCCTCCATGCTCTCCTCCCAATCAATGTACTCGTCAGGATTTGCTTTACCAGCAAATTTGGGTACATTGAGCTTCAAGCTGCTCACATCATCGTCGACCTCTTGCAAATTCCTCCTTGGCCGTTGAGGGCCATCTCCATTAGGGGCTCCAAACTGCTCGGTGAATCGGTTCATGTTTTGAGCTAGGGTAGCCATGTGTGCCTCCAAAGCAGCAAGCCTTTCATCTGTCATGATTAGTACACGAACAAAGGATCTCCCAAATCTCTCTAATGAAACCTCACACACTCTTTCTCTTACCACTCGTGTATAAAATTTTCAAATCACTCAAAATTGGGGTTTTCTTTGAAAATTCCAAAACAAAGGCAATTTCAATTCAAGTAGTTGCAAGTTTCTTCGAAGCTATGCAGTCTAAGTCTACCAATGACACAAAACAAGACCTTATACCTAGGGTTTCAGATTTCTAGGGCAAGAACTTGTGATGCTAGGTCGTGGGATGACAATACAACAAGTTTGGGTGTTCTAACTTAGAAAGCTACTAGCTAATCTTATGAAAAACCCCTCTTCTTGAACTTAACCTACTACCTTGATTGTGAACGTGGCCTTGCTTTTTGGCTAGGTCAATTTTTTTCCTGTTTTTGAAGACCTTTGATTCTTTTCTTTTCTTTTTCTTTGAATCTTTTGTATTTTCTTTTCTTGAACGGCCACAACTTTTTCTCACAACGAAACTAAAAGAAAGGTAGAAGACTAGAACAAACACAATGAAGCTATTTAGGGTTTTTTTTCTGAAATTGAAAGCAACGAAAACTTAAAGATATGAATCCAAGTAAGAACCTAAAAACTGGGATAGATGGTCCAAGAGTTGAACCGTGCTCTGATACCAGCTGATGCAAACCGCCTCCTCTAGGAAGGGATCGACTCAACACCCAAAACTATATTATCAGCCCCACGAGAACCTAACCTTTGAAATCGCGGAGAACCTTGAAATCCACTAAGTAACGACTTAGGAATCCCAAGTGTTTGGTCGAATTTGGTGCCACAAACAAAGGATGATTGCCTTTGATGATAAACCAAAACCTTAAGCTAAGCAACAACGAGCAAAGACTTGAAGGAAAAAGAACAATGTTCTGAAAATTTCATTAAGGGTAAACTGTCTTACAATGAGGCGTATAGGCCTTTATTTATAGGTGAGGAAGGGAGAACATGCTCTCCTTTTCCACCTACGAAACTAACTAATAAACTAATAAATAATTACAAAAAGAGTCCTAAAAAGGACTGAAATTCGGAACTCTATTCCTACAAGGAAAAGAGTCCTTCCTAAACAAAGACAATAAAAATATTCCTAAAAAAACAGCTAAACGGGTTCTGGAAGATTCAGCCAAATAAATAGAAAATAAATTCGAAAAATTAAGCCCTTTGGCAGATCACTAGTAGACTTCATGGGCTACAACTTTCATGTTGGGCATCAGCCCAAATTCTGCCTCCAAGTAGCCCATATTCGTCAATTCTTGTCAGACTAGGAATCTGTCCAAAACCGGGAAATCCTAGCTTGATTAGGATTCCTTGCTTGGATGTATTTGGCATCTCCTCTTCATTTCCCATATCATAAATGGTCATCAATACCTCCATGGATCAGGCTCAGGTGGTGGCCTGATCGTAGCTCCTACCATGTGCAGCCTCGGATCAGCATCCGGGCTCCTCTCCTTGATGCTCCACCCATGCTTTGCTAGGACTTGTCCTAGCTCTATCTTCCTTGATACTTCTCCAAATTGAGCTCCGTTTGATTGGAGAGTAATACTGGGGCCATAAGGATTCCAGTGCTTTTGGAAAATCCCAAAAGGCACGGGTCAATCGTTCCCTGGGCCAAAAGTGCTCCTCTGACGGGCGCTGGCATGGGCCCTGTGCCTATGGCAGGCTTAGCTTCGGGCCTTCTTCAAATCTGTCCAGGCCTTTTGAGTTCTGCTCCGAGCCTTCTTCCAAGAGTACCTTAGGGATGTCTTCAGGTAGGTCTTTGCTCCGGGGGCCCGTGGGAGTTGGCCTGGGGCCTAGACTTGGTGCTAAGCTCGGTCCGGGGCCCGGGTCGGGGCTCGGTGTCAGCATCGGCTCCTGGCATGTCATTAATCTTTCTCTGGCTGGAGTAGGAGCTGACATTGGTGCCTGGCTGAGGGTGTCTTCTAGATCCGGGGCTTCGGCTCTCCTAGGCTCCGGTGTTGGCGTAGGCTTGGAGCCGGTGTAGTCTTGGCCCGACATCAACGCTAGGGTCGGATCGGCATTAGTCGCCTCGGGCTTGGTGGCTCGGATCACATCAGTGGGGGTGTCGATGAACAGGGGAAACAGAGATTAGGTTTTGGTCAGATCTAGAGTAGATTGGGTTTTGGTCAGATCTGATTTTCTGGGCAGATTAGGCATGGTTTGGTTTAGTTTATGGAGTTGGGTTTGGAACTGGTTTGGGTACTTCGGTTGGATGATTGGGCATCTTTGGGATGATGTGGCGGTCTTATATGATGTGGCAACCCATGTGGTAAGTCCACGTAAGCAAACAAACGGAATTATGGATGTCCGTAGCTAACAGTGACTGTTGGGTTAAATCGCCGAAGTTTAGTGATGGCGGGGAAAATTTTTAAAGTTTAATGACCACGGGGTTATTCGTCCAAAGTTCAGTGAATATGTAAGTAACCAACCCTTATTATTTTGCAAAACTTATGTCTGAGTGGTAGAGTAATTGTTTTAAACATGGGGGCAGTAGATTGTGTTTTGCAGGAAAAAGCATTGGAAACATACTCAGAAGAGAGGTAAAATTCAATTTGTGTGATCAAGAAGTTGGAATCAAAATAATGTAAAAATGATACTAAAATCCAAGAGTAATTATGACAGATATTTTTTATGATAACCAAGAGGAACCAAAATGAAGTATAAGTCCTAATTTATACTCTTTTTTTGGGTAGAAAGGCGGCACAATGCGCCTGATGTATTAACTAGAATTTTATGAGTGGAAACACTCGCACAATCAAAACGAAAAAAGTAGCTCAAATTACAATCCGAAATCGAGAAAGGGAAAACACTAATCGGGAAGTCGTCACTACAACATACCTGTTGTTTAGGAGGGGTTTGAAAAGCCGTTTAACAGGGGTTTAAACCCCTGTTAAACTGTTTACCAGCGGTTTAGAAACTGCCGTTATTCTGTCCATTGCTAAACGGATTAACAGGGGTTTGAAAAACCACTGGTAAAACAGCAGTTTAACAGGGGTTTCGAACCCCTCCTAAATGAACTGTTTAACAGGGGTTTATAACCCATGTTAAACAGAAGCCATTTAACAGGGGTTTTAAACCCCTGTTAAACGAAATTAATTTTACAAAAAAAAAAACATTGCTCGCTCTAATCTAGGAGGGGTTCTACTTAAATTATGAATGCATATTATATTATATAATAGAGTAATCTAATTTTATGGAACTACAATCCATAGGTGTTACTAATTTATTACACTATTCGATCATGCTAGTGAGTGATTATCATTGCATAGATCTCTCTTGCATATGCACATACAACATACACAAAGCTTGATCATCATCTGTTACAAAGATGCTGCAAATTAGACGATGAGGTTTGCCATCTGGGTGTACGCAAGACCTTCCATTTGGAAATGACCCGAACCTTCAATAAGATGAGTCTCCACATAAAGAGCTGTCGACTTCAACTTGTTCTGCAGCTGTTTGACACCCGTGAACCCATCTTGTGTTCCCATGATGAAGAGCTTTGGTTTCAGATACTGTAGAATATATTTGTGATGCCTCCCGAATAGCACACCTGCATTGCATCACCTGTTCATTAATGGTCCCATTAAAAACTCTAAAACTGATTGAAGACAGTAGGGAAGTAAGGAATCACAAGAGACATATCAGTCTTAGAAGATATACAACATTATCAATATCAACCCTTAGCTTACAAGATCATCAAAACTTGTGGCAGCCAGCTAGTACTCCTGATGAATTACCATCTTAAGAACATGACAGATTACACAAGGATACTAGGTTCAACTGATCATCTCCTTATGGTGAACTAAAGGTCATAAGATAAATAATTAGTAACTTATACCATAGCATCTTATACCACGCGTGTCCCCGATTAGCAAGGAAATCAGTTGCCTTGTTACCTTCACGATAAACTTGCCGAATTCTAACCCTCCAATCTCGCCGACAAAGCTCCCGGAAATCCAAAACTTCCAGCGCGTGATGATGCCTAGGTTCCTTAGTTTGTTGTAGAAGAGCAACATTAGCTCTTGAATCCAGCTGCAGCTCAACCAGCCGGAAGTCCTTAGCCCAGGCCAATTCGAGGCCTAACACTTCCCCTCGGAGTTCCGCTCTAGTTACTGAGAAAGTGCCCAGATTCGCCACGAAAGCTTCGAGAGACCGTCCATCACTTCTCCGTATAATCCCACATGTCGCAACCTTGTGAAGTCCACGCCACACTGACCCATTTGTATGCCAAGAAATTTCAGATATCACTCTTCTGCCTTGCTCCGAGATCAACCGAACATCCCTTTCCATAGCCACCGACACACCCTCCGTCCATAAAAGAACTTTCTGAGCAAGAACATAGGCAGGTTCTCTCACATGATTGAAAATAAAATCATTTCGTGACTTCCACAAATACCACATAGACAACGCCGAACAGTAAGGCATTCTGATCCTTGAGGAAGTTCCTAATCCAATCATTGAAATTCAGATTCCAAACCTGTGAGTAAATATCAAACTCCAATCTCTGCCAAACTTCAGCAGCAAAAGCACAATCTCTTAGGATGTGACAAGGTGTTTCATCGTTGAATCCGCATCTATCACAAGCGGAATTAGTAGCAATATGTCTCATTTCTCTTTCAGAATTAGTAAGCAACTTACCATGGACAGAAAGCCAGAGAAAGAGGTGGATTATGTTTGTTCTGGACCATCTTCAAATCAGTTTCCAAATATCATCCTGCTATTCATTTGTATGAGCATTGATGAGATTATATGTCGAACGAATAGAGAATCGACCATCTTCCTCTTCGCCCCAAACCCAAAGGTCCTCACCATTAGGTTCTTTAGGAACTAACATCCCTATAACTTGGTTGAAGATTTCATTGGGAAGGACCCGATTGAGTTTATCAGGGTCCCAACGACCTTCCCCCATCAACGAAATCAGAAACCACCTATGTAGGGTTGAAGATGGGATCAGACTTGACAACAAAGTCTTCAAGAGTAATACCTAAATCGATCAATCTGGATGACCAAAAAGGGGTGCTTTTTCCATATCTCATTCCCATTTGACCACCCTTAAGCATCAGCGGCTACACACCACAAATACCCTTCCAAAGAGCTGATTGAGAAATCTTGTGTGAAGGGACGAATCCATTATCAACTTCCTTGAAATACTTTGATTGAAGCACTCTCACCCAAAGGATTTCAGGTTTCTGGAAGAATAAAAACACCAACTTAGTAAGATAGGCAAGGTTTAATTGTCTAGCCGATCGAAGCCACAAGCCTCCTTCCTCCTTTGGTAGGCAAATCGTTTCCCAAGAGATAAGGTGAACTTTCATGTGATCTACAAAATCACACCAAACAAAAGCTCGAATTCTTTTGTCAATTTCCTTACACGTATCAATTGGCAAGATCGAAGTCTGCATCATATAAGCTAGAATGGATGCCAACACATATTGAGCTAGCGTAACCCTTCCTACGAGATTAAGAGCTTTAACTTTCCAGCCGGCAAGTTTAGAGTCCATACGCGTAAGAATATCATGATAAGTTGATACTAGCGTACGCCCGTGCAACACTGGAACCCCAAGATACTTCCCAAGATCTTGTGTCAAAGAGATTTCAAGGTGATTTGAGATCGCCCTGTAGACACGTCTGTCCGTGTTCTTTGAGAATTAAAGGATTGATTTTTCCTTACTCACCTTTTGTCTAGAAGATTCACAAAACCTCTACAGGCATCTCAAGATAGTTATATAGCTTGAGAAACCAAGGCTTCAACAAACAGAATAAGATCATCAACATAGAACAGATGAGAGAGAGGAGGTCCATCTCTGTCAAGGGAAATTGGTTTCCAATCTCCTTCTTCAACAAATTCAGAAATAAGATGGCTCAAGCGCTCCATACAGAGAGTAAACAAAAAGCGTGACAGAGGGCAACCTTGACGAATACTTCTTTTAGGTGCAAACTAATCTATAAGCTTCCCGTTCCATAAGACCTGGAAATTAGTTGTTGAAACACAGGCCATAATGAGACAACACAACACCCCATCGAGCCCTGCTTCCCTGAGAGTATCCTCTAAAAAGGACCACCTAATCCGATCATAAGCTTTCATTAAGTCAATTTTAATAATCATCTGCTTCATGTTCCATATAATAGACTACTTCTTGTAGAATGATAATATTGTGTGATATATGCCTTACGGGAACAAAGCTGGATTGTGTAGATTTAATAAGAGAAGGCATAAGTTTCCTTAACCGCATAGCCACACACTGTGTGATTGTCTTGTAAATCACATTACATAAACTGATGGGCCGAAAATGATGCATCGACTCTGGAGTATGGCGTCTTGGGATCAAGACAATAATTGTGGCAGATATAATGTAATGTGTAAAAAGAAAGCTTTCAGTTTTCATAATAACAATGTCTAGACATTTTCACCAAAATAAATAAAAAATTAAACTATTTACACAAATAAATAAGTTTTCTGCTTATGGAAGTGAGAAGATGCCTCCAGATGCTTTGCTTAGTAGGATTCAATTGGAAATGGGGTTGATGTGGAGTAAGAAAAAGAAGAGGAAGATTTAGTATTTTCTGCTTCTTTCTCTAGTTGCCGCTGAGTTTACTGTATCTATGTTCTCTGTTTCTGCAGTTTGTTGTACTTAGCAGTACTCTTGCTGCTATTGTATTCTAGGCTTATTCAATAAAATTGATAATTATCGAAAAAAAAAGTTTTCAAACTATTGATAATTTTAGTATTTTTCACCTAGATATTGAGTGAATTAGCCTAGAACCCAGAAAAAAATTACCCGTAAATTGGTCTAACCGGTCTCCTAACTAGTCATAACCAAAAAACAATTTTCCCTTAATATTGGGCGAATTCGCCCGCATCGAAGCTGCCTTCCATTTCAAATTTTGCATTTTATAAAAAAATTACAAATAAGTCATGCGATTAATTAGCAATTAAAAAATGATCACTAGTCTATATAACTTTGTAAATTAATTATTGAAGTTTGAATTTCAATAATAAGTTTGTTCTACCCTGATCGTAACTAAATTGAATTTAATCCTTAGTCGTGAGCTTGTAGCTGATTAATTCTTTAACAAGTTAACGAGCCAAACTCAACAAGTTAACGAGCCAAATTCAACGAGTAATCGAGCTAGCTCGCCCATCAAGCTGAATCGGGTAGGCTCGAACTCACTCATTTATTATCAAGCCGGCTCACAAGCTAAATTATTATCGAGCCGACTACAAGTAAGATAACATATAATAATTTAGCTAAGCCAGACCTCTGTCTGAAAATGGCCATCGGGTTTCAGCCTGTGAGTTAAATTGGTGTCTGGCCGTTTTAACCCGGAAACACCGCCGATTTTGTCGTTTCAACCACCCCGGACAGAGCTTCAAAACCAAACTCACCATTTTTTGTTTGCCCAAAAAAAATTGAAAATGAAAATTGAGTTTTCTTCTACTCTGCTTCTATCTTCACTTCTTCATTCGCACTCCATAAAATTTTGTCATCGCCATTAGTATTCACTATGTCGACGCCTCCATCAATTGACGCCGTCGTGGAGCTGGAGGCAATAGGTCAATCATCTTTTCTTCTCCTGCTCTACCTTGGTCGATCGTCTTCTCTTCTTCTGCTCCCCATCAGTCGACGTCGTCCCAGTCCCAGTGTCGTTAGTCGAGTCAATGCCTTCCCGTCACTCAGCACCCATCAGTCGTTTCTTCTCCCAGTTCAGTCGGTGAACTCGTCCTCTCGTTCAATCGTCGATTCGTTCAACCAATTTAGCATCAATCGTTCAGTCGTCGATTTGGTGTCGGATCGTTCAATCGTCAGCATGAATCTTTCAACCGTCAGAGTTGCTACTCCGTCCTCTTTGATTCGTGATCTCGGCAGCTCTGAGTCTCCGACTCCCTAGATATTTAATACAATTTTTTTCCTGTTATGTTCATTGTTCGGAGTTGTTGATAAACACAGTAGAGCCGTTTGTCTGTTCTGAATGAGCTAATTAATTCAGTTGTATTTGGAGGACAAACTATTTCTTAATTCATTATAGAAGACAAACTAACTATTAATTCACTTCCACTTTCCTTTGAATATTATTGTGCTCAACATATTCTATTTAGGTAATGGTTTGTACTTGACTTAAGGATAAGGAAAGTGAAAGTGAAAGTGAATTAGGTAATCATTTGTATTTGGTAGAAGGAGAAGGAAAGTGAATTAGTGAATTAGTCTATGCTGTTAATGTTTGTGTTGATTTGTTGAGTAAGAAATAAATTGTAATTTTGTAAGAAATAGATTGAACACAAGGTTTGTCGGTTTGGCAGAAGGAAAAGGAATGAAAGTGCATAAGGTAATACATTATAGTTTTGATTGATTGTAAACCGAATTAGGCAGAAGGAGATGGAAATTGATGTAACTTTCATACTGCACGTTTTCTTCTTTAAGCATGACAATTATTCGATGTTATGCTTAACAAATTCCTATCTTGTAATTTTTCTTTGATGTTATGCTTAATCAATCATGTTTTTCATGGTTTCAATAGTTCAAATAATGGACACTAGATCATTAGAAGCTGGCGCGCAATCACAAATTCCCTCTCGAGTTAGTGTTCGAGATAAAACCAATCCAACATGGGGTTATGCTCATCAGAATGGAACAAAGATTACTTGCTTGTTATGCAGCCACACATTTGTAGGTAGAGGAATTAGTCGATTCAGGAATCACTTGGCTGGAGTTTGAGGGAATATTCGAGCATGCCAGAAAGTACCTACTGATGTTCGTGAAGCAATGCTTAAAAACTTGAGCGATACTTCTAAGAAGAACAATATATATAGTTGCAATACAGAAGAGATCTTTTGGCGAGATGACTAGAGGGGATAGTAGCTCAGAACCACATAGTACGGAACGTACTCCTAAAAATAGTGAGGATATTTCTCCTACTCGTACTCCTAATCCTTATCCTTGATCATCAATGCAACAAGGTATGAAGAGTGTTTTGAGAGGGAATGATGCTGCTTTAAGAACCGATCGCGCAATTGCAAGATTATGGTATGAGCATTGTCTCCCTTTTATTGTGGTTACTTCTCCTAGTTTTCATGTCCTGATAAATATGATTGCTAGTGTGGTGCTGGCTATACGGGTCCTTCTTATAATGTTATAAGGACCACACTCTTAGATGATATCTATGTAGAGTGTAAGTTGCTAGTTGATAGCATGAGAATTCATTGGATGACCTTTGGTTGCACAATTATGGCAGATGGTTGGACTGATAATAGGCAAAAAAGTTTGATCAATTTCCTTGTATGTAGATCTAAGGGTACATCGTTTGTGAAGTCTGTTGATACATCAAGATTTAGTAAGACTAGAGATAACTTGTTCGAGTTGTTTGATAGTGTTATTCAGTGAGTTGGTCCAGAGAATGTAGTGCAGGTGGTCACCGACAATGCTTCCAATTATGTCACAACATGGAAGATGATACACTTTCGGTACAAGAATATATATTGGACTTCTTGTGTTGCTCACACACTTAAACTTGTGTTCACGGACATATGTGCATTACCAAATGTTGCTAGACATTCAAAAAGTGCTTCAAAGATTACAACATTCCTATACAGCCATGAAACACTTCTACATTTGTTGCGAGAAAGACCTAGTTGTAAAGAAATTGTGAGGCCTGGTGCTACAAGGTTTTCCATTACATCAATTTCTCACTCTTGATAGTATTGTTCATCAACAAGTTGATTTTTGGAGTCTTTGATGGTTGATGAGTCATTCAGGGAGTCTGCTCTCGTTAAGTCAAACATTGGAGCTGAGGTGAAGACACTTATATTTGATCGTGCATTTTGGGAAGAATGCAAGTTGATTGTTGAGTTGACAAAACCACTAGTCAAATTGCTTCAAATTGTGGAGACTAATGAGAAGCCAACTTTGGGATATGTTTACGAAGGATACATAAGGGTTGAAGTTAAAATCATGTCATTGTGTGCATAGAATGTAGAATTGGCCAAGCCTTTCATGTAAATCTTTGACAAAAGATGGGATAAACATTTGAACCGTGAGTTGATTATTGCTGCATACTATCTCAGTCCATCTATGATCGATCTATAATTGTTCAAACTATGAAGGATTGAGTAGTCTTGTATTATATTTAACCCTTGATTGAAAATAAGGCAATTTGTCCCAAATTGGATGAAGTAATGAAAGAGACGGTGAATGTCTTTTGGAAGACCTTCAACAAAAGTAGTTGTTAGGACATAAGATCCATGTAAGCACTAATGATTCTTTAATTTGTGTTTATGTTTGATCTAGTGTATGTTAGATTAATTTTTTGTGATTGTGAAATATGCAGGTACATGGTGGCAAACATATGGTATGGACTATAGACACTCCTACCCTACATAATGTAGCTATCAGGTTGTTTAACCAAACTACTTCTTCTTCTGGTTGTGAGTGAAATTGGAGTGTATCGAGCATATCCATACAAAGAAAAGAAATAAGTTAGAACATAAGAGGCTAAGTGATTTGGTGTTTGTCCACTACAACATGCACTTACAACACACAAGTATCCAACTGACATTTACATTTACTTTTTTTGTTTGAACTTTAATTATGAACTATCATGTAAAATTCTGCTTTTCATTCTTTTTTATGAATAGGGAGTATTATGGAAGGAAGCAAACTTGTGATCTAGTTGATTATGAATAAATTGATGGGTTAGATATGTGGATGTATGACACGACTCCCGATCTTGATATCAATTTGCTCGAGGGAGCTTTCCAGGATGGAGGTGATTATTCCATTGTCGACTTTGGACTTGGAATAGGTGGAGCTACTCACGAAGCATCAACACTATGGAGCTACCTTAATTATTTCTATCTTGTCGACTTTGTGATTTTACTATTTTGAATCTTCTATGAATGACTATGTTGAATTTTAATATTTTAAAGTTTATAGTTGTTATTACATAATAATTTCATATTTATTTTTTAATTCATAGTTACAAATTAAAATATTTGTACGTACCTCCGGTTTGATCCGACTTAATCAAAAACTTGGTCGGTCCGACTTAATTATATTTATTTAATTAATAATTAAAACAGGTCAACCCTGACACACAAACGGTCCAATTTGGCTGAACCATTAAACTCTGAACCTTTGGCTTCACCGACTCGATCACTGGTCTAGTTTTGAAAACCATGCCTAAAAGTAGAGAAACTTTCAAAACCGAGAGAAGCCTCTCATACGGAGATGTGTGACTAAGGTTCCAGAGAAAACACTTCATATGTTGTCTCTAAACCAGCAATAATCCTAGCTATCCATCTAATCGGTCCTCACCTCTCACTTATATTCCTTCCTTCTTCTCAACTCGTATGAACATGATATTTTTTTGGCCAATTATTTTTTCAATCAAAGGAAAAGTTGGTAAGAGAAAGATTTAAATTTTTGGGACATCGTTTCTACTTGGCGGCTTCGCTGATGATGGCAAATAGATCTAATTAGGACAAACCTTTAATTTTCGTGTCCAATCTGTCTAGTTGACTAAATTGTCTGTTAAGTTTTTAACACCGTTAGTGACGTGGCAAATGAAGCTGACATGGCATTCATTTGACTAGTCTAACATATGCCACGTCAATACCACATAATAATTTTAATTAAAAATAAATTTAAAATAACTAAATAATTATTTAAAATAGACAAACATACAAAAAATAAATCCCACCACCAAATTCAGCCGCTATTACCAACACCCTTTCGACTTCGCCTGTTACCCTCGTCGGCCCTCATCCCGTCACCATCGAGCTCTCCAACAACGACATCATCTCCGAATCCTTCAACAGCAATAAATCATATCAAATAAAACTGTTTAATTTTATTGAGTCATAATCCAGTAATCCAATACCGAGAAGGAAAAAGAAACATCATCTCCTTCTCTCGTTCTCTTCCGTCGGTGATCCTCCTCCGCCAGTCAATCTCTGGTTTTTTCAGCGCCTTTATATCCAAATTTCTGGTTGATTTGGCGTTCGTTTGTGGTGGATCTGGTGTCTTCTACAGTTCTACTTGCTGGTTGGGGTTGCTTTCTGGATCTTGTGTCTTCTACTTGCTATTTGTGGCGAATCGAGAAAAGAGCAGCAATCGAAGAGTCGGCACCAGCGATGGATATTGGAATTTCAGATTATCGTCACTCCTTCTCAACCAGCTAGCCCACATCCTCCTTTACCCCTCCCTCTTCAGCTTCGATTCTAGCACAAATCTCTATTCAAGGATGGAGGGTTTCAAAACCCGAGTGAGAAGCCAAGAGTGGAGATGGGGAAGTCATTCACGCAAATTAAAAAGGGAGGAGTGACAGTGTTGTTCACGAAAGGTGAGGGAACTCGTAGAACTCCCAACTCGACTCGGTCGGATAGAGGACGGGGGAATAAAATGGTGGGGTTTGGAGAACAAGAGAGAGTGAGAGAGGCTAGTGGCTTTGTCGATTTGGAGCGAAGGGAGATCTTCGAAAGGGGTATGAGTGTTGGCTCCTACTTCTGAACTTGATCGGAGTTGACATCGGACAACACGACAGATGGCGCCAGAAGATGATTAGAGTGGCGGACGAAACTTAGGGTTTAGAAGTCCGTAGAGGTGTTTTTAGTAAAAAGCTGCATATTTTTTTTAAATTACTTAATAAAGTTTATTACTTATGGGTTGAAGAGATGGATATTTTTGCCATGTCAACATTTATAAGTGAACTTTTATTAATTTGGACGAAAAAAGTTAACGAAAAACATAAAAATGACCAATTTGGTTTTCTGATAGAAGTGGCTAAAACTGACATAATTGTGAAAGATTTAGCTAGATTTGTGTATTTGATATCTTGAAGCTATAAACAATAAATTGAGACCATAAGATGAAACAACTAAAATTTAGAGAGGAGATTAAGGGGTCGTTCACTTGGGTGATTTGGGAGGGAGGTTGTGAGTGATTTGGGGCTCAAATCTCTACCCTGGAGATTTGGCCGAAATCACTCGTTTACTTTGCAGTTGTAGTTAGAGATTTGGGGAGATTTGAGATTTTGAGGTGGGTCCCTAGAGATTTGGGGGAGATTTTGAAATCTCTCATAAGACTAGAGATTTGGGGAGATTTGAGAGAGATTTGGGGGTTTGTGTTACAGTTTTACATAAATGCCCTCAAATAAATTACAGAAGCTGAATATTGAGGATATATTGGTCTTTGACAATATGCATATTTTAATTCATATTTTAATGGGTTGTTTGGATCCTCTATTTATTAGAGCGATTTGTATTAAATATAGATATTTCAGTAAATCACTTGTTTGGTCTAACAATTAAGATGAGAGATTTCAAGCCAAAGAGATTTCGAATTATCTCTATTGAGCTATTTACAAATATCACCTACTACCCCATATATTTTAAAATCTCTTTCATTATTGACAATATTATCCCTATTAATCATTAAAATTTATGTATTCTGGGTATATAAAATAACAACACGACTCACTGGGAAATAATAAACCCTACACCATTCAGCTACCGTTGAACCTTGTCCTGCATCTGCTGCCACCTAACCACTGCACAACAACCAAGGTAATACCAAGTGTTTTGCTTTATTCCTTTGCTTTATTTGTTTAATGTACATGTATATATGAAATGGAGGAGCTGGAGATAGCTATAGAGCATTTTAGTGATGAGCACTTGTTGGGTTTAAGCGCTTTTGGGAATGTGTGTAAAGGGTTTTTGAAGCTGAAGGAATTACTATGGCGTTCAGAGAGCTCGTGATAATTCTTTCCAAGTGATGTGGAGTTCATAAATGGTAAAGAAGGCATATCATTTTCATAATCCCTTGCTTTAACAGTTCAGCTTCCATCATCTCTAATCATAGCCACCAGTGTAAAAAAAGAGTGCAAAGGAAGTATGAATACTTTTATCTTGATTCTTGGTTAATGCGAATTGCCAAGTCTAGTACTTTATTATAAGCATCACTTCTTAATAAGGGTAATTTAGTATTTGTTATGTAATCATTAAAAATCATCATTTACAAATCACTATTAAGAAAATGGCATACAAACGATATATTGTTACAAATGAGCGATTTAAGTTACTATCTATTTTCAAATATAGAGATTTACGGGTCGTTTGGATGGGTGATTTGGGAGGAGGAGATTTCAAATGTCTAGAGACTTGAAATAGCATGAGAATTGAGGTCCCCTTGCTATTTGAAAAATAGATTGTTTGGCTAAGTGATTTGAGAGATTATTGAGGGAAGAAATTAAAAAAATTTAAAACTAAAAATTACATTCATATTACAAATGACAAAAATATCCTTCATTAAAATTGTGAATAGAGAAATTAGTTGAGGGCAACTAGTAAATTTACCTCAAATCTCTCTCAAACTCCCCAAATCTCTTTTTTTTTTTTTTGATAATTGTGTATGTATATTAATCAAAAGAGCTGTACAGCAACCAAAGCTTGGCTGGGGCTCAGCAAGCCAAAGGTTTAAAGTCACACCCAACACACCTCTACCTCCTAACACTACATGCCCCAAAAACCCAGCCGAACAGAGGCTTAAATCAGAGCCAAACCCCCCAACCGACTGCCCAGAACAAAACAAACACCCACAAAGGAAAGAAACCAACACCCAGCCCTCCCCCAATCGAAAGTGACAACAGCTTAACCCGGGTCAAAGATGAACGAGTTCCACTGAACCACCTTCTCAGCCGAGAACAAATTATCAGCTGCCAACCATCTGCCTACATTCCAGAGCACTCTAACAGCAGTTTGCCTATCACTCTTCTTACACTCCCTAAAAATGCGTTGGTTTCTCTCTAGCCAAATATACCAAAAAATCCCATGAATGATCACTCTCGCAGCCTTGTCAAAAACCGGATTACAGTTCATACCTTTCCAAGCTTTAATCAAGCCCCACACATCCACATTACGGGGACCGAGCAAGGAAAGTACTGAACTCACCCTATTCCAGACCGCCACAGCAAACTCACAATGGATGAATAAATGATCCACCGATTCCGACTCCTTTTCACAAAGCACGCATCTATTAACCATCGTCATACCTCTTCGTTGCAGATTGTCGATCGAAGCAATCTTCTTGTGCCAAACCATCCAGCAAAACGCTTGAACTTTTGGAGGAACCGACTTTGCCCACACAATCTGATGAGGGAAATCACGGCATCCTTGGAAACGTTCCTCGAGGAGATTACGACGTAAAGACCGAACAGAGAACGCACCTGACCCTTCCAAAGGCCACACCACCCACGCTGGTCCGGCCGTAAAGAAAGCAGGGGGAAGCCCCATAAGACGCTCCACAAGAAGGTCCCACTCCGCAAGGGCGCCTCCTCTCAAGGTTGTGACAAGGGGGATATCCCAGGTCCATCCTGAATCAAAAGAGCACAAATCAGAGATAAAACAATCCGAAGATTGCGCAGCGGCAGCAATCCTCGGATACGCCTCACACATCCTCACACCCCTAACCCAAAAATCACACATCCCACCCCCTGGATCAAGAAAGCCGTAACGCCAGAACATAGAGCTAGAAGGGACAATCCATCTCCAGATCGAGCAACCTGTCGAGCCTAAATTCCAACTCGCCTGCCACTCAGAACGGCCAACTCCGCATTTAGAAATCAAGAGGTTTCTCCACCACCCAGCTCTCTCAACTGCAAATCTCCAAGCCCATTTGCATAGAAGAGAGGTGTTAAGGATCTTCAGATCATGAATACCGAGACCCCCAAGCCTCTTCGAGGTCTTAACCATATCCCAGGCAACCCAATGCACCTTCCCTTTCTGAAGATCACCTGTCCACAGGAAACAACTCTGGATGGACTCTAGTTTCTTTAACACCTTCGCCGGGGCCTTGAATAAAGACATATAGTAGATTGGTAGTCCCGAGAGGACGCTTTTGAGAAGAGTAATGCGACCACCGAAAGACAGAAATCTTGCTTTCCAAGATTGAACTCTCTTCTCCATGCTAGCTATGACCGCATCCCAAATTGCCTCAGAGAAACTTTTCACACCCAGCGGAAGGCCAAGGTAGGTAGTAGGAAAATCTGAAAGCTGGCAGCCCACAATATCAGCAAAACTTGGCGCATCCAAAACAACACCAACCGGGAACATGTAAGATTTGTGAAGATTGACTTTGAGCCCGTGATACTCTCAAAGCAGACCAAAGAGGCAAGGACATAACGAACTTGATCTGAAGTTGCGTCGCAGAACACCATGGCGTCGTCAACAAACAAGATGTGATTCACTCTACCTGATCTTTGCTCTTCATTCATATAAAACCCATTAACGAGATTTGCTTCTTGCACAAGGTTCAAAATGCCTGACAGCACCTCCATTACTGCAATGAAGAGGAAAGGGGAGAGGGAATCTCCTTGGTGAAGGCCTCTACTACTATGAAAGTACCCTGATGCTTCCCCGTTCACCAAAACCGAGAAATAAGCCATGGTCACGCAACATCTAATCCTGTCCACCCATCTTTCAGAGAAACCCATCTGCAGCAGAACTTTGAACAAGCATTCCCAGTTGACGTGATCGTAAGCCTTCTCGATATCCAGTTTAAGCACAAGACCTGGTTTGCCGCTTTGAGCCCGCACATCGATTACCTCATTCGCCACAAGAACCGCATCGAGGATCTGTCGTTCGCTAACAAAGGCGCATTGTTGAGAGGAAATAACCTCAGTCATACACTTCTTCATTCTACCCATAAGCAGCTTTGAGATAATTTTATACACTCCGCCCACCAAACTAATGGGTCTGAGGTCTTTAAAATCTCTCACCTCCTCCTTTTTTGGGATCAAAACAATAAAAGTGCTATTAATACTCCTCGGTAAAGAGACCTCGGAGAAGAACTCTTTCACAGCCTCACAGACATCCTGTTTAACACATTCCCAATTCGTTTGAAAAAAGCCATCAGAAATCCGTCAGGTCCGGGGGCTTTCTCTCCTGCACAACCTCTCACCACCTCCCAGACCTCACCGTCCGTGACAGGGCAATCCAATTCCTTAACCCGACTCTGTGAAAGGGACTTGTTAATCACTCGTGTGGCAAAAGGGCGACGAGAAACGGGTTTCTGATACAGAGTTTCATAGAAACTAACAGCAGCAGCGGCAATTTCGGTTTGCCCGGTCAACTGTCTTCCTTCAAAGAAAAGGCCATCTAACTGTTTCGACCGACGCTTAAAATTCGCAACACGATGAAATAATTTGGTGTTTCTGTCGCCTTCGCGCAGCCAAATCTCTCCCGCTTTCTGTCTCCACGAAATCTCTTCCCATTTCCACAGCCTGTCTAACTTACACTTAATTCCCATTCTCCTGACTCTCTCAACCTCAAGCAACGGCCCTAACTCCTATTTTCTATCAAGTGATTCGACTTCCACTAGGCAATCTGCAATTTCGTTATCAACCCTTTTGAAAACTCTGCCATTCCAATCTTTCAAACTCTCTTTTAGGTTCTTCAATTTCTTTGCCAAAGTAAAGAGCTTGTTTTTGAAACCTACTTGTGAAAACCACCAACTGGACAAAAAAGGGGTGAACTCCTCGTGCTCCATCCACATTAACTCAAAACGCCACGGTCTCCTCACCCTATCCACGAGCCTACATTTGACCAACAGAGGGGTATGGTCTGAACATGTTCGAGGTAGAGCCCGTAAACCGCAACCGTTAAAGTAAGTCTCCCACTCTACCGACACCAAAACATGATCCAACTTAGACATAGACGGGATAGCTTGTAGGTTAGACCAGGTAAATTATGCTCCTCTTAGAGGGAGATCAATCAAACACGAATCTCCAATGAAATCATTGAACCATTCCATTTCCAAACTACTCCGAGCTCCTCCCCTGCTCTGTTCTGCAGAACGAACCAGGTTGAAGTCCCCCACCACCATGCAAGGGAGCTCCCACCACTCCAAAACCTCTCTCAATTCAGACAAGAATTCCAACTTTTGAGGATGCCTGCACGGACCATAGACGTTAACCAAAATCCATCTGAACCCATCAACCCTATTCGACAGCACCACAACGACCATAAACTTTCCTATCCATTCTGCCTCTAGCTCAAAAAACACATCATCCCAACAAGACAAGATACCTCCAGACGCCCCAATAGAAGGCTTAGCTGCCCAGCTCCATCCGCTTGAACCAACTAGGCTCCTAACTAGGCCATCATTGACCACCTCGAGTTTTGTTTCCTGAAGACAAACCACTATCGGATGCATCACCGCAAGACGATCTTTAATTCTGAATCTTTTATCGACAAAACCAAGTCCACGAAATTCCAAGATACCAGACTAAAATTCATTAATCAACTGAGTGGTAGGGTCACACCTGAATCCTCTGAGCTGCCTATGAGTCGCGGCCGAAGCTGCCTTGGAGTTCCCACGACATCTCACTCTATGGTAGTCCTCGACCTCGATGTCGGAGCAGCCCTCCTCCGAAGAACCTCTTTGCAGAGACTGATCGCTGTTTTAGTACCTAAGACCGACGATCCATCGGCCTCCAAACCAACCATAGAAGACACTTTATGAACTGCATCACTTAGCAACTCCTCATCCTCATAAATCGTCGAACCCGCCCCGTCCCCAACCTGAAAACCTGAATCAGAAAGAACGTCCTCCTGCGAAGCTAGAAAAGCCGCCGTTACTGAAGCTCTGGGAGTCGACCATCCTAAATTCACCAGTTCCGTTGAGGTCGGAAATCTACTGGAACATCCACCCAACCTTCACCTGTTGAAGAATCTAGAATCGCGTTGGAGCAGCCAGAACAATCCTCACTCAAAACTGAAGTAATCTTATCCGAAGGAGTTAAAAGAGCAGTCCTAAACCCATTCCTCAGACCACTAACCAGAGTTGGGCCCTCTACTGAGCAACACAAAATCGGCCCAAAACTTCCCAGGCCCAAAGTCAAGAACCAATCTGAGGAGGGAACAGGCGGCCGAGCTAGATTAAAAAAGACAGATTCCTCTAACGAGAAAAGAGTCTTCCCAACCAATAAACCTAACGACGTCAACCTTAAACCATAAAAAGCATTCTCCTCGGCTGACACCCTCGGCCTCTGATGACACTCGATTTGACGTGATTATCAGCCTCATTTAAGCAAATTTCTTTGCTTAAGACATTGTTTTTAGGGTAGAATAGCGAATATTCAATCAATTGCCCTATCTCATGCCATTTGTGTTACCTTGGCCCTTTTCGGGTCTATTTGATGGTTTTCTAGTGTTTTTGCGTAAGCACAGGTTTTTGCCGTCAAATAAAGTAACCATGGACGTGTCTAAGGCACAGGAACATTGAGGAACTGAACCGGAATCGATCAAAGGAGCCAATCAAAGTCAAACCGAAATCTGCCATTCACACTTACAGTTTCGGCGAAACCAGGACTCCAGTTTCGGCGAAACCAGCAATGCAAATCAGCTGATGCCAAGTGAAGACGGATTTCGGCGAAACCATTAAGCCCTTCGGACCGAAAATGCAAGGCAGAGAATCATGGCCGTTTACACAAGCCAGTTTCGCCGAAACTACCCTATGGTTTCGGCGAAACCATCAGTTCAGCCCGGCCCAACTAGGGTTAAGTATTTATACTTAACCCGGCGGCCAAAGAAGATACAATTCAGATACAATATACAATTCATAATTCGAAAAACATAACTTTTGGAGATCAGATTTCTCTGAAGTTCTGGAGCGAAGAGTTGGAGTTCGAAGAGCCGGATAGAGATCGTGACGCCATCCCTTCCATCTCGGAGAACCGGAGCTAGGAGTGTAACTTACCGAAGGTCGGAGTCTGTCAGAGTCGTCGGAATTAGGTTTTTCAGATCCTTTTCTGTTCTTCCTTTGAATGATGAACTCTTTCTTTGTCTTTGTTTCTTTTGTAATGATCATGAGTAGCTAAACTCGTTAGAGCTTAGACTAGATGAACCCTAAGTGACCCAGGGCTTTAAAGCGGTCACGGATCGGCGGTGATTAGATTCGAAATTCAATCAGTTCTTTTTCATGTTTGATTTGTTCTTCCTTGTTCATGTTTCTTGTCTGGATTGATCACCTAGATTAGATTCTTGTTAAGCTAAGGATAGAAGTGAACGCTCGCCTTACTTTAGAACATCGAATTGAACAATTAACCTTATAATTGGAGTGTGCCTTTCGTAGGAACCGGTTAGGGTTAATCCACTGCAAGAGTAACTCATTAATCACTAGTAATTACACCAATTAATTAAGTCGTTGCGAGAGGCGACCGTACCCGGGCGGCTAGTTAATCTTGGTAGTTAGAACGGATAGAGCGAACGTTCGCCGGTCTTAAACCTAAGGGTAAGGAGTTATGGTGGTGTCTTAGTAATTGATTGAATAAGAATCGAAATCCGCTGATCTGTTGATTGCCAATGCTCTGGGGAACGAAGGGGGATTCAAAGTCTAAGTTCGTCTGTCATTCTTGTTTCCAAACCCTAATTCTCAATCTGCTTTAGCTTAATTTGTTTTAATTTTTCTGCATTCCTTAGAATTAGAAGTCGTGGAACTCACACCACGCACAACGTGTTTTCCTTGAGTAATTTGTTAGTTCTGAAGTAGCCAATCAATTGAAGGCCCGTGGAATACGATCTATCCTAGCTCTTGAGCTTGATAGTTATTTGATAGAACCTGCTCAGCACAACGACGGTTCCATCAAATTGGCGCCTTGCCGGGGACTTCTTTTGATTGTTGAAAGAAGATCTGGCAATTTATTCTTCTATTTTCAATCTTTCATTTTTCCATCCACTTCGATTTTACACTGGTTTTGTTTATCTTTGTTATCTGTAGGTTTACAGGTGTATGCCTCACCGTCCTTGGACTCGCTCTCAGACCGAACAGGCTAAGATTGCAGGGAATCCAGGCAGTTCTGCTACACCTCTACGATCACAGATTCTGAAGGAAGGCAGATCCAATCCATTCATCACTCCGATCAAGATCGAGGAACCGAAGGAGAGTTCCTCATCTCCGTCTTCACCACACTCGTCATCCGCTTCATACACCGAGTCACTTTCACCTCCTCCATCTCCCACCATGACCGATAGATTACCACCAAACGGCGATCAACCGCCGCCACCCCCACCTGCACAGAAGAGTCTAGCAGACTATAACAAGCCGAGCGCGACTAGCGTTCGATCTGCCATTGCCGTTCCGCGCATTGAAGGAGATCCTGACTATGAGATCAAAATTCCATTCTTGACCATGATCTCTAGGGATTTACAGTTTGAAGGCAGGCCCCTAGACAATCCGTGCATTCATCTTGCAGACTTCCTTGATCTCTGCAGTACTTTTAAAAACGGAAACCTCGACAAAAACACTCTTTGTCTGAGAGCTTTCCCGTTCTCTTTGAAAGGCACTGCTAAGAGGTGGCTTACTGGCAAACCACCTGGCTACTACACTAACTGGGATACTCTGGCTCAGGACTTTGTTGAAGAATACTTCCCTCCGGCCAGAACGACCGCCATCAAGGACAGCATCGCCAGATTCTCCCAGAAAGAAGGAGAAAGTTTATATGATACTTGGAATCGATTCCAAGAACTTCTCTACACCTGCCCTCATCATGGATTCGAGCAGAGACAGTTAGCTGAAATCTTCTCTCGAGGACTTCGAGAAGAATCTGCCAAGTGGGTCAATTCTCTAGCTGAAGGGGATTGCACTACACTCACCCCTGAAGCTGCTCTTCTGCACTTCGCGAACTGTGCCTCCAAGTCAAGGAACTGGGAGCGACAATATGAAGGATCGAGGAGCAAGCTAGATTTCGAAGCAGCTATCAAGGCAGAGGTAGAGAAGCATTTGAAGAAGTCTACCACACCAATCAAGCCACCGGCAGCTTCTGTCTATGTTGCCGATTGCGAGTGGTGTGGAGCTTGCGCACATAACGGAGGCCGTTGTCAGAACTTTGGTAAGACAGACGTCTGGTCTGCAGAAGAGGTAAATTTCGTGCAACAAGGCTTCGTCAATAATCAGAACGGTTATGCTGGTTACCGTAACTTCAGACAGCAAGGGAACTATCAAGACAGACCTCCCTACAATGCTGGCGCCAATCATAACCAGAACCAGAACAACCGCCCGGCTGGTCCAGCTCAGGATCAGAAGCCTAACCATCCGCCGGCAGGTGTCTACCAGCCGCCGCATCGCAATCCGGGTAATTATGGAACTGCTCCTGGCAATCGCCAGAATCAATATCTTAACAATACCTATCCAGGACAGCAGCATCAAAGAGATAATAATGTCAGTGACCTGGATAAGAAGCTCAGCCAGATCATCACAAGACTCGATGATCATGACAGTCAGTTCAAGGCTCAAGCTCTTCTCAATCAAGAACAAATAGCATCTGGACAACGGATTGAGCAAGTCGTGAACAACATCTCGAGCATGCTAGCATCTGGTCGACCATTTGGCCAGCTTCCAAGCCAGACAGAGCCAAACCCGAGAAAAGAACAGGCTAAAATGGTAACTGCTCGAAAACTTCCGAACTTAATTGCTGATGCTTTTTCTGTTTTACGCAGGATCGCTGAAACTCCGGAAGAAGAAGAAGAAGAGGAACGGGAACCAGCACCTAAGGATGATCCTCCTCTTGCACCATACGTCGTGAAGCCTCCTTTTCCTAGAGCACTGCTGCCAAACGCAAGGATCGAGACTGGCATGAAGGGGAACAAGGAAGGATACCCCGACACTCGTCTTAAGAAACCTGTCTCTCCATATCCAGCTAAGTTATCTGATCCTGGTTCTTTTACTTTGCCTTTGGTCATCAATGATATTGAAATTGAACGTTGCTTAGTTGACCTAGGAGCATCTGTTAATGTCATGCCTGTGAGTCTATATGAGAGATTAAACCTAGGAGAACTTGAACCACCTAGTATGCAACTCGTCTTTGCTGATAGATCG
This sequence comes from Linum lewisii, assembly GCA_034768395.1. Classification (NCBI taxonomy): domain Eukaryota; kingdom Viridiplantae; phylum Streptophyta; class Magnoliopsida; order Malpighiales; family Linaceae; genus Linum; species Linum lewisii. Next base: position 16,863,780 of record CM068299.1, on the reverse strand, counting down.
CTTAAAACCCCCAAGGGAGAGATTAAAGACGTTGTCACCAAATGTGGTCCGTTCACGTTTTTAGCTGACTATGTGATTATGGATACTAGTACCGATGATTCTACAATCCTCATAGGTCGACCTTTCATGGCTACTACTGGAATGAATATTAAGTTCCTAATGGTTCTTTGACTTTAAGAGTTGGTAAAGAAACGAAAACATTCCGTCTTAAAGATGACATGAAACATGACTCTAGGAATGAAGAATCTCACTGCTTAGCTATTGAAACTGTGGAGTTGAATCCGGTCAACTCCGTTACTAATGTTTCCTCCAGTGTTTCTAGATCAGTTGTTGATGCAGGTATTAAACAGGTTATAAGGAAGAAGCCAGAAGCCTCGGTTCAGAAGCCACAAAAGAAGAAGGAACTGCAAGCCTCCTCAAAACCGCCACACAAGGAGTCGGGTAGATCAAGGAGGAAGAATCACAAGGAGAAGCAAGTTCAAATGGTTTGGAGACCAAAAGCTCTACCATCCTCCACCGAGCCAGCTGCATTCTCCTAAGGAAATACTAACGATCACCGATCCTGGTGATAACAAGCCGAAGAAGAAAGAAAAAGAGAAGCCGACAGTCCTCATTCCTTCCATCGTCACACTAAAGAAGGATGACCTCTCCAGAGAGCTGTTCGGACCGTTCAAGTTCGTTGATAATCTTCCCGACGGACGTACCAAGCTTTTGCATGCAAACGGGAAGAAATTCACGTTTACCGGAGAAGTCCCGAAGCTGTACTTCATGAACTCCGATGCTAGCGTGAAGGAGAATCTTAGTTGGGATGTCTCCTAATACCGTCCAGGTATCGTCCAGCTCAAGGACGTTAATAAAAGAGCGCTTCGTGGGAGGCAACCCACGGCTGGAGTCAGTTTTATTTTGTTTCAACCTTGGTATTTTAGAGTCGGTTCGGGAGAGCCAAAAGTGTCAGTTTGTTTGTGTTCTTATTTTTCGTGTAGAGTCTGCGTGTCATAGAGTCAGTTGCAAGTTGATTGAGGTCGTTCCGATTTTTCTGGATTTAACTGTGATTTTCTGAAGTTGGCCTGATTTACGAAAATATTTTAAACCCGAACAGTTCAAAATTTTCGGCGAAACCACCCCTATTTTCGGCGAAACCAACTTTTGATTTTCGACCCATCCTTCCTGTTCATCATTTTCGATTCAAAAAATAACTGTTTTCGGCGAAGCCATTTGAACTAAAGTTTTCGGCGAAACCGAGCTCCATTTTCGGCGAAACCGCCTTTTCAAATCGGCCAATTCATTTTAACTAGTAGTTTCGGCGAAACCACCCCCTAGTTTCGCCGAAACTGATTTGCAAAATCACTTAAATTATCCTTTAAAAATCCCGATTTTCGGCCCTCTCTCTCCTTCACTCATCTTCGCTCTCAACTCACCGAAACCCCCCTTATCCATTTAAAATCGCCGCCGACCCTCCACTAAAACCCGCCGTCGCCGCCGTTTCACCCGCCGCCGCCGTCACCGACCGCCGCGCTCACTCCCCCTCCTCATTACCGATCCTAACGAGCCCTAGAACAACCAAATCGGAGCTTTGCAGCTCCAGTTCACCGAAAACCTAGTTTTCAACGTTTTTCACCGATTCCTCCCAACCCGTTCAGTTTTTGCTTCCATGGCTTCAAGGTAAAGTGTACAACTTTTCAATACGAATCTTTTGATATATGGATTGCTGAATTTCGTCGGGGTTGACTTTCGGTTGACTTTTCGGTTTACCTCGTTTTGCGTGCCGACTGTTTCGTGTGAACTAGGATTGACTGAACTTATAGAACTGTTCTAGGATGCTTAGGGAGTTCCGTGCTTAATTTCCATATCATTTGGTCATGTGTTGCTATGCGTACGATTGATTCGTTGTTTTGTTGACTTGTGAGATATGTCGGTTTGCCGTTGACTTGTTGTTGATTGTTTGGCTATCATAAGTGTTCATTCTTGTTCATATTATCGTGCCGCCATTTGAAATCGTATGATGCCGTCAATTTCCAAGTTGTGATAGTCTTGCCATGATTAGAGTTCAATATGACTTAGTGTCGACTTTCTAAAATGTCGGTTTGACTTTTTGAACTCTGATTGCGCTTCCCTGATTATAGCTGTTCTTAAGACATGTGCTCTATTGTCTATGATTACCGGTTACTCCGCTTTACTTACCCCACTTAGTTTCCCTCGTTTCTTTGTGAAATTGAGTTTTTCTACTAAGTGTGGGGTAAGGTTTTGGTTGACTAATCTGGTTTCCCTTCTGGTTTTAGGAACACTTTTGAGCCAGGACTAAGGCATGCCTTGATGGCGCCTCGAGCTCAGAGCTGCCGCTCCCGTCACACCCGCCATTCTGGGTCCTCCACCTGCACTCCCTCGCCATGCTGGATACCATCCCACCATCGCCCGTCTTCCGGACTTCTACTTTGAGAACTTCCAGAAGATCGCGCACATCCGGGGAGCTGACGTGCGTCCTTTATCCATGGAGTCGCTCCAGGAGCATGAGAGGATTCCTACCGGAACGTGCATGACGCCTTAGCACGGCCGGTCTCCTAGAGCTGACCACCATAGCCGCCGAGTTCCTAGACATTGCTCTCCAGGAGTTCTGGGCGACATTTGACTTGGACGAGCATAAGAAGAGACGGGGCCAGAAGGTGATCACTTTCTTTCTTGGTGGGGTGCACAGGCAGCTCACCTACGATGAGTTTGCCGCTCATCTGGGCATCCCCTACGAGCACTATCACGATCACCACCTCGGTTGGGGCGAGGATGATGACGACGAGGCATTGCACGCCCTCTGGAGCCACATGACAGGCGTGCCTGGCGATCGCCTCCGGAAGAACAACTCAGTTAAGTCTCTCTCTCACCCGCTCTATAAGTTTATTCATATGGTTTGGCGGAGGTCACTTTTATATGTCAGAGACAAGGATCGCCACCATATCCTTAAGGAGGAGCTCATGCTTCATCGAGCCATCCGAGAGAGCTACCCTCTCCACCCCGGCTGGGTGCTAGCTCACATCTTCAGCCAGAGGACCAAGAGGAAGAAGCAACCACGCAAACTCTTGGGAGGCAACTTCATAGGTCAGCTCATCCTCTCCTTCGGCATCGGCCATGAATATGGCCCTCACATTCCACGACATCCAGTTCGGACCGTTGGAGGAGACTTGGCGGTCGAGTACGACTTAGAACTCGACCTCAGTCCCCATGTGGCAGCAGATTCTCCACTCCAACATGTGGTCGAGTCGGAGGACGAAGATGATGCTGAGGAGCAGCAGCCGCAGCCGCCGCCTGAGTTTCAAGATTATATACCCTCGCCACACCATCAGGCAGGGTACATCCACCAGTCGCCGCCGCGCATTCCTGATCCATTTCCGACGCATACTCACAGCCGCAACACCACCCCGCGGACATTGGTGAGTTGTACGAGCGACTACAGGAGTGGCGCATCACCGACAACGCCACTCAAGAGGCTAGGTGGACTATTATGCAACAACACATGCGCCGCGCCGACCGGCGTTATGAGCGACAGCTGGAGTGGCAGCGACAGCTCGGCGATTACTTCCACTTCCCCCACCCCGACACCTCTGACCAGTGATGATCAGGTGGTGTCCTTTTCCTTATCCTTTCTTTTTATTTATTCTTTTCGGACTTCGGTCCAACTTTTTTCTGTGTGGATCCGGGGCACTTGTCCCGGTTTCCTTTTTATGTTTCATTTGTTTTTGTTTTGTAGGCAGTTGGGAGATTCCCTTTGCTTCACTTGGGTAGATTACCTCCGCTCCGAGGATCCGTGCTCATCCACTACGCCAATCATCTCGGTCCAGGTTCTTCCATTCCACTCTGAACTCTAGAATTAGTCCTGTGAGGACACAGTCCGATTTAAGTGTGGGGTAGGATGCTAGAGAACCTTGCATGAACTTGATTGCCCTTGATTGTGTTTTGTGTGCCTCGTGATTCCATTCCAGTCTCTCTAGCATTAGAATGGCTCAGTTCTTGATTTTTGATGTTAAGTTGTTGTTCAACCTTTCATAATGATGCTTAGACTGCTTAACCTAGAACTTGAGAACCAACTTGTATGCTTTGATGCTAACTTGCCTGGTCAGAACAGAATTTTAAAAACACACTTGTAGTTTGTAGCCTTGATTGCATGAAAATGACCGAATCTGACTAGCAAACCAACTGTGAGCTTTTGATCCATTGCACGTAACTTGCAATTTAAATTCTTTCTGAGTGGTTTTCTGTTTACTTGAATGAGTTAGAATTTGCATGAGACCTACTCGAGACCACACGATGACACGAGTTCTAGAAGGATAGGGGCACCTAGATTCAGCTACTAAGCCATATAGCCTACCTTAACGATAAAATCCACTAGGTTTAGACCCTTGAGCTTGGCCTGTTCTTTCGGTTCGATAATACATTACATCCATTTCCCATTTCTTTCATTCCCCGTTGATCCCCTGTGGTTGTAGTTCTAGATTGACCTACCGGAAGTCGGTTTGTGGTAACCTGCCTATAGCCATTAAACAGGTGGTCTTAGCTAATATGTCCAGACGTGTAAACCCCTCTAGCAACTAAAAGAAAAAGTGGCACAAAAAAAAAAAAAATTTAGAAAAAAAAGAGAAAAGAAGAAAAATCGGAAAAAGTTCAAAGTTTAGTTCAAATAAAACGTCCTTCTCCCTACAAATGGAAGAACAAAGTCGTAAGAAAAGTTGAAAAGAAAAATGTGTATGCAAAAGAAAAAGAATAAGTGCAAAGTTGTTGAGGGTATCATAGGACGAGCGTTCATCATTCCACCAGTGTTTGGTTAGACGGTAGGGAGCCATAGATTAGATTCGAGGGAAGTTAGTCGAAAGCTACACCGCACCAAGCCATCATCATTCATTCCCATCATCCATCTCATTATAAACCCAAGTAGTGTAGATTTCATTACGGTCCTAGCAGGGAAGTCCTTCTTGACTAGATATTCGTGTTGTCACAGTGGTGGAGATGTGGTCGGAATGCAAACCTATGACAGAATTCGGTAACAGAAAATGATCGAGAGCAGAAACACGTCCTTAAACACAGAGAGTGAGAGTTCCCATTGTACTATATATATCCTGTGTAAGGAGTCTGGTCGGTCAGGTCAAATTCGTGCATAATTGGTTGCTAATTACTTGTCGTGTGCAGTTTATTAGTGAGACCAGGTAATTTGGCTGATCTGTATGCATGTTAGGTTTCTTGTTCTAGGATCGATCTGTCTAATAATTCATTGTGTTTGATTGAGCTCTAATTTAATCTATCTTATCATTTATGAACATGAGCGTTTCTATTCAGTTTGCTTGAGGACAAGCAAAACCTTAAGTGTGGGGTATTTGATGACACTCGATTTGACGTGATTATCAGCCTCATTTAAGCAACATTTCTTTGCTTAAGACATTGTTTTTAGGGTAGAATAGCGAATATTCAATCAATTGCCCTATCTCGTGCCATTTGTGTTACCTTGGCCCTTTTCAGGTCTATTTGATGGTTTTCTAGTGTTTTTGCGTAAGCACAGGTTTTTGCCGTCAAATAAAGTAACCATGGACGTGTCTAAGGCACAGGAACATTGAGGAACTGAACCGAAATCGATCAAAGGAGCCAATCAAAGTCAAACCGAAATCTGCCATTCACACTTATAGTTTCGGCGAAACCAGGACTCCAGTTTCGGCGAAACCAGCAATGCAAATCAGCTGATGCCAAGTGAAGACGGATTTCGGCGAAACCATTAAGCCCTTCGGACCGAAAATGCAAGGCAGAGAATCATGGCCGTTTACACAAGCCAGTTTCGCCGAAACTACCCTATGGTTTCGGCGAAACCATCAGTTCAGCCCGGCCCAACTAGGGTTAAGTATTTATACTTAACCCGGCGGCCAAAGAAGATACAATTCAGATACAATATACAATTCATAATTCAAAAAACATAACTTTTGGAGATCAGATTTCTCTGAAGTTCTGGAACGAAGAGTTGGAGTTCGAAGAGCCGGATAGAGATCGTGACGCCATCCCTTCCATCTCGGAGAACCGGAGCTAGGAGTGTAACTTACCGAAGGTCGGAGTCTGTCAGAGTCGTCGGAATTAGGTTTTTCAGATCCTTTTCTGTTCTTCCTTTGAATGATGAACTCTTTCTTTGTCTTTGTTTCTTTTGTAATGATCATGAGTAGCTAAACTCGTTAGAGCTTAGACTAGATGAACCCTAAGTGACCCAGGGCTTTAAAGCGGTCACGGATCGGCGGTGATTAGATTCGAAATTCAATCAGTTCTTTTTCATGTTTGATTTGTTCTTCCTTGTTCATGTTTCTTGTCTGGATTGATCACCTAGATTAGATTCTTGTTAAGCTAAGGATAGAACGAACGCTCGCCTTACTTTAGAACATCGAATTGAACAATTAACCTTATAATTGGAGTGTGCCTTTCGTAGGAACCGGTTAGGGTTAATCCACTGCAAGAGTAACTCATTAATCACTAGTAATTACACCAATTAATTAAGTCGTTGCGAGAGGCGACCGTACCCGGGCGGCTAGTTAATCTTGGTAGTTAGAACGGATAGAGCGAACGTTCGCCGGTCTTAAACCTAAGGGTAAGGAGTTATGGTGGTGTCTTAGTAATTGATTGAATAAGAATCTAAATCCGCTGATCTGTTGATTGCCAATGCTCTGGGGAACGAAGGGGGATTCAAAGTCTAAGTTCGTCTGTCATTCTTGTTTCCAAACCCTAATTCTCAATCTGCTTTAGCTTAATTTATTTTAATTTTTCTGCATTCCTTAGAATTAGAAGTCGTGGAACTCACACCACGCACAACGTGTTTTCCTTGAGTAATTTGTTAGTTCTGAAGTAGCCAATCAATTGAAGGCTCGTGGAATACGATCTATCCTAGCTCTTGAGCTTGATAGTTATTTGATAGAACCTGCTCAGCACAACGACGGTTCCATCAGCCTCATAACCCTGACACTCTCACAGAGATCAATCCCCATCACCCTGTCTTTGTTACCTCGCCCAATCAGATCTTCTGACCCTTGCAAACAGCTCTTTCTGTCCCTGCCGTCAATGTCAACCCCAAACTCGAGAAAGGCTCCGTCAAACTCTTTTCCCCGGAGGCCTCGCCTACCACAAATTCCGACAACGGCCGTTCGCCGTCATCAAACCTGCACCACTCCTCCAATCGCGTCCTGGGAGAGTCCATGACCCCTTTATCCTTTTTCTTCCATTCCTTGGAGTTGCACCCACTCTGAACGTACGCCGGAACCGGGGATTCGGCCTCCACCTCCACGCACACAGGGAAAACCTCTGACCCTGAATGGACCGGGATGGTCTTTGGGAGTTTACCTCGAAGTTTGACTTTAATACGGAAAGAAGAGAGATCGTTGCATCTAGAAGAAGCTAGAAATCCTCCGCACGCCTCCCCCAGACTCTTCATCAACTCGTTAGACCTCAAATGCAAGGGTATTCCTCTAATGGTTGCCCATGCCACATCGGAGTCCAGCAACACGCTTGATCTCCCTGCCGCTTTGATCCATGCGTCCAACCTTAAACCAAGCTTCCCAAACTTAGTTCTTTTCAGAGCTATTATCCTATTGACCTCTTGAGCAGAGGAGCACACCAATAGCCATAAAGCATCTCCCATAGGGTAAATCAAAGACTCCAAAGGAATCCCCCAGAAACGTTGAATCCAAATTCGAAAAACCGGCCAAACCACTTCCTCCTCACCCACGAATCTAAAAACTAGGCATTTTTCAAGGAAGCCTAATCTCTCTTTGAGCCCCTCCTCTGAGACTGAGATTTTGGGTTCATCATCAACCATCGTCAAAGCACACCTCCCTTTTTCCGGTAGCCCTTTGGAGCCGACGGCCTCCACAAAAGAACGAGCATCCGTCACCACCTTCGGTTGACCTCTCCCGCCCCCTAATTTCTGAACGAGGTTCAGGAAAGAAGTCCACGCTCCAGTCGGGGCGTCACTTGGTATATCCACACAAAAAACCTTCTCTTTAGCACAACACTCACTGATTCTCAGGATCGACTCCCCTTTAACTTTGAACCGTGCAACAACAATCCGTCTTCGAGGAGAGTCGAGCAAGCATCCCCCGCGGAAAGAACCACTTACCATCTCTCGCCACCTTCAGCACCCCTTCCAACCACTATACCTGAGCTGCCTCCAAGAAGATAAAATGTGAAGCTGAGTTCTTAGACACTACGAGTTTGAAATCAGGCCCAAACCGGCCACTCGAATCGAAAACGAAATCCAACTATCCTTAATCTGGACATCACCGCTATCTTGATCCAACACAGAAAACCCCCCGGAAACTAACCTACGGTCACCCCCTCTCCCCACTCTCGAAAGGCTCACTCTCTCTCCACCTTCTCTCATCTCTCTTTTTTCAGAAAAATTACAACCCTCCCCAAATCTCTACTTTTATGTGGAGATTTTAAAATCACTCTCAAATCTCTATGGGCTCACCAAAGAGATTTAAAATCTCTCCCAATCTCCTTACAATTTTGTAGCCCAAACAAGTGATTTTATTGAAATCTCTAGGGAAGGGATTTTGACCCAAATCACCCAAAATCCCCCCCCCAAATCTCTAATACAAACAACCCCTTAGTCAAATATCTCCATTTCTACAGTATGGGATCCAAACAACCCATAAGGTTTAAGAAATCTCTACCACCAAATCTCTCAAGTGAACATGGCTCTTCTCAAATAGCTAAGGAACCCAAATCTCTAACTATTTGAAATCTTTAGAGATTTGAAATCACCTAAATTCAAATCACCTAAGTGAACCCGAGAATTAGAAACATATTCTTTATTCATTATTTAAACTCAAGATACAGCAGTCATAATTTGTCCCGCGAAAATACAACCAGCTTTATTATTATTAACATTACTTTTACTTCTTAATTATTATTATTAGCTCACTCACGACTCATGAGACTCTCTCAGTCCCTCCTCTTGTGAGACTCATTCCCAGGGCTGAAAATCCCAATCTCCCTACGGTTAAACTTGATCCTCCTAGCCTCCTCCCTCGAGATCCCAAACGCATTAGCCAGGACATCCTGCGGAATCGCCCTAATCGTGGACGCCCTTCCAGCAATCTGGTTAATCTTAGCCACATCGTTGGTCTTGAACGCAATCCATTCCAGCCCTTCATTTCCTGCTCTCTTGATCACAGCGAAGTTCTGTGGCGCAGTGATTATCTGCCCTTCCTGTACCTGCCCGTCGAACACGCTCTCTCCGTTCTCATTCACGATCTGGATCTGGCCGCTACCCCTTGTAATGTATGCGATGCTGTGGGCGTTTATGTTCCAGTGTGGGGTCATGATTGCGTTCCTGTACAGGAAACCCTTCTGGGCGCTGAGCTGGATGTGACGGAGGATGGGGAGGTCGAAGCGGTTGACGGTGGTGAGTCGTCCGGCGCGTGGGTTGAAGATGTCGGCGCGTGAGGGGTCATCGATGTTCTGCTTCAACTTGGCTGTGCAGTAGGTCTCCTCAATTCCGTTGTACTACTATCGTCTCCTCTGCGGGATTCCCTCTCCTGTTGGCTGAATTCAGGGGTCAGGAATTCAAGCTCTTCCTCTACTCTGACGATAATGCCCCTGTTGTCGTTCTCACTCTTGATTCTCCTAGCCAGATCTGTGTCGATGTTGAATGCCTGAGCCAAGAACTGCTCGTCCATGGCCTGGAAGATGTTGCCTGACCGCTGCCCTTCCTGTCCTCTGTGCTTTTCGCCTGTCTGGTATAGGTGTCTCGACGGCTGCCCTCTCTGCCCCTGGATCTGCCTCTGCGGGTTTCCTGCTAGGAAGAATTTCTGCGGCGGAAAATATTCAATTACAATCGGTCGGAATTTTAGCCGGGAAATTTTCAATTAAATTCAATTAATTTATAAAATTTAGAATATACCCTGTAGTTCTGGTCGAGCTGGTTGGCGACGTTGCTGGTGTCCAAGATTTGTACAAGAACGAGAGGAGATTGAGCGTCGTTGTAGAACCAGTCGGCGACTCCGGCGGGGATGGCGATGACGTCACCCTTTCGGATCTTTCGGACCTTCTGGTGTTGGTCTCTGGATCCTTGTCTCGGGTCCTGCTGGGATCCGGATTCCTCTTCTGATTGGTATGTCTCGGGGCAACCCGGGATGGCAGCTCCGTGATATCCTCTCCCTTACGTCATCAAAAGTCAACGGTCAACCAACCAACCAACCATTTTAAGTTTTAATTAATTCACCAACAAAGTAAAAAAAGTTAAAAAGATAAAAAAACTAAACAGAGAAAAAGTTGACCGACCTTGGTCAACGTAGATGAGCTTGGGGGCGTTGGAGTAAGCGGGCAAGAGGAGGCCTCTCTGTTCGATGGTGTGGCGGAGAGCGGCTACTCCGGCGCATCGGAACTGGTCATCGTTCTCGTCCCAGATGTCGGTGGTTCCGGCCTCTGATGTGATTCTGCGGTCGGGCTCTTGGGCGTTGATGCGGCGGATTTGGCACTCATCTTGCTGCTGTTGTTGGCGGCGGCCTCCCTGCTGCTGGCCACTGCCTGTGTATATCTGAGCGGAGCAAGCGTGGAAGAGGAGGAAGGTGCAGAGAGCAAGAGAAAGCAAAGTAGTACGGGAGGAAGCCATTTCTTTTTTTGAAGTAGTTATTGCGAATTGAGATGAGGATGAGGTTGGGATGAGACTCTGGGTCGGTATTTATAGGAGAAGTGTTTTGGCCTTTGGGACGTGGCGAGGCGTTAGTATTGAGAGGTTTTAGTTTGATGATATCTGCATGGGGATTTGTCGTGTATTAATTTGGGATTTGCTTTGCCTTTGCATGGCTGCCTCTTTGCTTACACATACTGATCTGATCCGATGTGGTGTTTGCCACGTACTACTGTGACTGGGACACCCTCCACGGCTCCACCAGCCGAATCATTCCGAGCATATTCGATTCAGTACGTATAAGGGGGTTACTTTAGTTTTTAACCATGGATGGACAAACTAGCTAGAGGTGCTGATTTATCATCTTCTGTTATAAGTTATAACTCACATAGATCGTACAAAACCAGCATACGGAAGTAAGAAGTTGTTCATGGGTGTTTTTATATATGCGTGCGGTGGGATTGTTGAGATGGATACAAGTGAGCTGTAACTTGTTATAGTGTGCAGGGGCGGAACCAGGATTAGAAAATGCCCTGAGCCGAAATTTATTACTAGAATATATATTAGGTTACATATATTATTTTACTTTCAATATATAATGCTATTTGCCATAGATCATTGCACCCGATATGTTTGTTCTTAAAATTATTAGTATTACTCTTGAAAAAAATGAAATTATAATGTGCCACCGGTGATTTTTTATTAATTTGAACAATTTATCATCAAATATTATATTTTTACTCATTCATAAGTCGAGATAAAATGGCACTGGGCTTACTCAACCCTCTAAACATGTTGACGAAACATTAGCATTAGGGAAGGGTATGGTTAATATGATTGAGTATATTAACTATATTAGGTATTTTTAAGAGACAAAGGTATTAGAATATATTTAGTTGTTAAGTTTGAAATTATAACAATGAACTGAGCCGAATTAAAATAACACTGAGCCGGATTAAAATTTTGCACTGAGCCGAATTCAAAAAAATCACAAATTTTTACTCTAATTAAACGCTCGAAACCGAAAGTGGGGTGAGCCGGGGCTCGGCCCGGCTCCCCCTAGTTCCGCCCCTGATAGTGTGCCCTGCTTGATTTATTGATATAATAAAGAAAATCGTAGATTTTGTGTAAAGGGATAGGGTTAGGGGTGGGAATCCGTTTTCGGTTCATTCAGATTGGTCAGACTTGAACCGGTCAACTACGGTTACCGGGTAACTGAAAACCGGTAGTTGTATCGGTTCCAGTGTATGGTTTTGGCTAGAATCGGGTTAACGGTTATTGCAGTTAATTATTTGGTTATCCGACACAAACCGGTTTTAACCGGTATATTTAAATTCTAGAATTTATGATTTTATGTTAAAGTTATTATGGTCACGTTTTGCCACTTGGATGCTTGAAAATGTTATTGTATTGAACATTATTGCTGATTTTGCTACTAAGTGCAAATAACATTTGGCTACGATAAACCTGGACTACAATTTTGGAGTTGTACCATTAAATCTGGACTAGTTGCAGATTTTGGGATAGCCGCATGGATTCAAATAACAATTGACTACAATAACTGTACATGTCGTAGCAAAAGTGATGTTGGTTAATCGGGGACCAGATTGAAACAGTATCCGAACAAATCGGTTACGGTTACCCGGTTCTCTAGTTAGGGTACGGTTTCAATTCATGTTTTGGCCAAAAAATGGTTACGGGTAACCGGTAACCGATTACGGTTAACCACTAACCGACCAATTTACACCCCTAGATAGGGTTATTTAAGAAATAATATTTTTTAGTGATAAATTATTTAAAGGTTTAAACTTATGTTATGTCATTGTTCAATAAATTAATTTAACAAAAATTTATTTAATGTTATCATTAAATTTTTAAAAGGTTATTAATTGGTAAGTTGACATTAGATACAATTTTGGTTCATAAAAAAAATCATAAATATACATATATCATAAACACCACTACCACAAAGCTAGCAAATTTATTAGCTAAAACTATTAAGTAAAATTCGACCTTCAACACGAATAATATAATAATCTCTCTAACTTGGACAATAATAAAGTTGACATACAAACGCTTATTCAAGAAGATTAAAAACACATTTTTTTCCAAACAAATACCACTAACAACAACATTCTAAGTGAGTCTCTAACTCGCACAATATTAAAATCTCTCTTCAGCCGATCCAAAACTTCCCTCAAATGTTCATCCCATGTTGAATGACAAACTTCAGGTAGGCTCCGTCAAACTCTTTTCCCCGGAGGCCTCGCCTACCACAAATTCCGACAACGGCCGTTCGCCGTCATCAAACCTGCACCACTCCTCCAATCGCGTCCTGGGAGAGTCCATGACCCCTTTATCCTTTTTCTTCCATTCCTTGGAGTTGCACCCACTCTGAACGTACGCCGGAACCGGGGATTCGGCCTCCACCTCCACGCACACAGGGAAAACCTCTGACCCTGAATGGACCGGGATGGTCTTTGGGAGTTTACCTCGAAGTTTGACTTTAATACGGAAAGAAGAGAGATCGTTGCATCTAGAAGAAGCTAGAAATCCTCCGCACGCCTCCCCCAGACTCTTCATCAACTCGTTAGACCTCAAATGCAAGGGTATTCCTCTAATGGTTACCCATGCCACATCGGAGTCCAGCAACACGCTTGATCTCCCTGCCGCTTTGATCCATGCGTCCAACCTTAAACCAAGCTTCCCAAACTTAGTTCTTTTCAGAGCTATTATCCTATTGACCTCTTGAGCATAGGAGCACACCAATAGCCATAAAGCATCTCCCATAGGGTAAATCAAAGACTCCAAAGGAATCCCCCAGAAACGTTGAATCCAAATTCGAAAAACCGGCCAAACCACTTCCTCCTCACCCACGAATCTAAAAACTAGGCATTTTTCAAGGAAGCCTAATCTCTCTTTGAGCCCCTCCTCTGAGACTGAGATTTTGGGTTCATCATCAACCATCGTCAAAGCACAACTCCCTTTTTCCGGTAGCCCTCTGGAGCCGACGGCCTCCGCAAAAGAACGAGCATCCGTCACCACCTTCGGTTGACCTCTCCCGCCCCCTAATTTCTGAACGAGGTTCAGGAAAGAAGTCCACGCTCCAGTCGGGGCGTCACTTGGTATATCCACACAAAAACCTTCTCTTTAGCACAACACTCACTGATTCTTAGGATCGACTCCCCTTTAACTTTGAATCGTGCAACAACAATCCGTCTTCGATGAGAGTCGAGCAAGCACCCCCGCTGAAAAAACCACTTACCATCTCTCGCCACCTTCAGCACCCCTTCCAACCACTATACCTGAGCTGCCTCCAAGAAGATAAAATGTGAAGCTGAGTTCTTAAACACTACGAGTTTGAAATCAGGCCCAAACCAGCCACTCGAATCTGAAAACGAAATCCAACTATCCTTAATCTGGACATCACGCTATCTTGATCCAACACAGAAAACCCCCCGGAAACTAACCTACGGTCACCCCCTCTCCCCACTCTCGAAAGGCTCACTCTCTCTCCACCTTCTCTCAACTCTCTTTTTTCAGAAAAATTACAACCCTCCCCAAATCTCTACTTTTATGTGGAGATTTTAAAATCACTCTCAAATCTCTATGGGCTCACGAAAGAGATTTAAAATCTCTCCCAATCTCCTTACAATTTTGTAGCCCAAACAAGTGATTTTATTGAAATCTCTAGGGAAGGGATTTTGACCCAAATCACCCAAAATCCCCACCCCAAATCTCTAATACAAACAACCCCTTAGTCAAATATCTCCATTTCTACAGTATGGGATCCAAACAACCCATAAGGTTTAAGAAATCTCTACCACCAAATCTCTCAAGTGAACATTGCTCTTCTCAAATAGCTAAGGAACCCAAATCTCTAACTATTTGAAATCTTTAGAGATTTGAAATCACCTAAATTCAAATCACCTAAGTGTACCCGAGAATTAGAAACATATTCTTTATTCATTATTTAAACTCAAGATACAGCAGTCATAATTTGTCCCGCGAAAATACAACCAGCTTTATTATTATTAACATTACTTTTACTTCTTAATTATTATTATTAGCTCACTCACGACTCATGAGACTCTCTCAGTCCCTCCTCTTGTGAGACTCATTCCCAGGGCTGAAAATCCCAATCTCCCTACGGTTAAACTTGATCCTCCTAGCCTCCTCCCTCGAGATCCCAAACGCATTAGCCAGGACATCCTGCGGAATCGCCCTAATCGTGGACGCCCTTCCAGCAATCTGGTTAATCTTAGCCACATCGTTGGTCTTGAACGCAATCCATTCCAGCCCTTCATTTCCTGCTCTCTTGATCACAGCGAAGTTCTGTGGCGCAGTGATTATCTGCCCTTCCTGTACCTGCCCGTCGAACACGCTCTCTCCGTTCTCATTCACGATCTGGATCTGGCCGCTACCCCTTGTAATGTATGCGATGCTGTGGGCGTTTATGTTCCAGTGTGGGGTCATGATTGCGTTCCTGTACAGGAAACCCTTCTGGGCGCTGAGCTGGATGTGACGGAGGATGGGGAGGTCGAAGCGGTTGACGGTGGTGAGTCGTCCGGCGCGTGGGTTGAAGATGTCGGCGCGTGAGGAGTCATCGATGTTCTGCTTCAACTTGGCTGTGCAGTAGGTCTCCTCAATTCCGTTGTACCTACTATCGTCTCCTCTGCGGGATTCCCTCTCCTGTTGGCTGAATTCAGGGGTCAGGAATTCAAGCTCTTCCTCTACTCTGACGATAATGCCCCTGTTGTCGTTCTCACTCTTGATTCTCCTAGCCAGATCTGTGTCGATGTTGAATGCCTGAGCCAAGAACTGCTCGTCCATGGCCTGGAAGATGTTGCCTGACCGCTGCCCTTCCTGTCCTCTGTGCTTTTCGCCTGTCTGGTATAGGTGTCTCGACGGCTGCCCTCTCTGCCCCTGGATCTGCCTCTGCGGGTTTCCTGCTAGGAAGAATTTCTGCGGCGGAAAATATTCAATTACAATCGGTCGGAATTTTAGCCGGGAAATTTTCAATTAAAATTCAATTAATTTATAAAATTTAGAATATACCCTGTAGTTCTGGTCGAGCTGGTTGGCGACGTTGCTGGTGTCCAAGATTTGTACAAGAACGAGAGGAGATTGAGCGTCGTTGTAGAACCAGTCGGCGACTCCGGCGGGGATGGCGATGACGTCACCCTTTCGGATCTTTCGGACCTTCTGGTGTTGGTCTCTGGATCCTTGTCTCGGGTCCTGCTGGGATCCGGATTCCTCTTCTGATTGGTATGTCTCGGGGCAACCCGGGATGGCAGCTCCGTGATATCCTCTCCCTTACGTCATCAAAAGTCAACGGTCAACCAACCAACCAACCATTTTAAGTTTTAATTAATTCACCAACAAAGTAAAAAAGTTAAAAAGATAAAAAAACTAAACAGAGAAAAAGTTGACCGACCTTGGTCAACGTAGATGAGCTTGGGGGCGTTGGAGTAAGCGGGCAAGAGGAGGCCTCTCTGTTCGATGGTGTGGCGGAGAGCGGCTACTCCGGCGCATCGGAACTGGTCATCGTTCTCGTCCCAGATGTCGGTGGTTCCGGCCTCTGATGTGATTCTGCGGTCGGGCTCTTGGGCGTTGATGCGGCGGATTTGGCACTCATCTTGCTGCTGTTGTTGGCGGCGGCCTCCCTGCTGCTGGCCACTGCCTGTGTATATCTGAGCGGAGCAAGCGTGGAAGAGGAGGAAGGTGCAGAGAGCAAGAGAAAGCAAAGTAGTACGGGAGGAAGCCATTTCTTTTTTTGAAGTAGTTATTGCGAATTGAGATGAGGATGAGGTTGGGATGAGACTCTGGGTCGGTATTTATAGGAGAAGTGTTTTGGCCTTTGGGACGTGGCGAGGCGTTAGTATTGAGAGGTTTTAGTTTGATGATATCTGCATGGGGATTTGTCGTGTATTAATTTGGGATTTGCTTTGCCTTTGCATGGCTGCCTCTTTGCTTACACATACTGATCTGATCCGATGTGGTGTTTGCCACGTACTACTGTGACTGGGACACCCTCCACGGCTCCACCAGCCGAATCATTCCGAGCATATTCGATTCAGTACGTATAAGGGGGTTACTTTAGTTTTTAACCATGGATGGACAAACTAGCTAGAAGGTGCTGATTTATCATCTTCTGTTATAAGTTATAACTCACATAGATCGTACAAAACCAGCATACGGAAGTAAGAAGTTGTTCATGGGTGTTTTTATATATGCGTGCGGTGGGATTGTTGAGATGGATACAAGTGAGCTGTAACTTGTTATAGTGTGCAGGGGCGGAACCAGGATTAGAAAATGCCCTGAGCCGAAATTTATTACTAGAATATATATTAGGTTACATATATTATTTTACTTTCAATATATAATGCTATTTGCCATAGATCATTGCACCCGATATGTTTGTTCTTAAAATTATTAGTATTACTCTTGAAAAAATGAAATTATAATGTGCCACCGGTGATTTTTTATTAATTTGAACAATTTATCATCAAATATTATATTTTTACTCATTCATAAGTCGAGATAAAATGGCACTGGGCTTACTCAACCCTCTAAACATGTTGACGAAACATTAGCATTAGGGAAGGGTATGGTTAATATGATTGAGTATATTAACTATATTAGGTATTTTTAAGAGACAAAGGTATTAGAATATATTTAGTTGTTAAGTTTGAAATTATAACAATGAACTGAGCCGAATTAAAATAACACTGAGCCGGATTAAAATTTTGCACTGAGCCGAATTCAAAAAAATCACAAATTTTTACTCTAATTAAACGCTCGAAACCGAAAGTGGGGTGAGCCGGGGCTCGGCCCGGCTCCCCCTAGTTCCGCCCCTGATAGTGTGCCCTGCTTGATTTATTGATATAATAAAGAAAATCGTAGATTTTGTGTAAAGGGATAGGGTTAGGGGTGGGAATCCGTTTTCGGTTCATTCAGATTGGTCAGATTTGAACCGGTCAACTACGGTTACCGGGTAACTGAAAACCGGTAGTTGTATCGGTTCCAGTGTATGGTTTTTGGCTAGAATCGGGTTAACGGTTATTGCAGTTAATTATTTGGTTATCCGACACAAACCGGTTTTAACCGGTATATTTAAATTCTAGAATTTATGATTTTATGTTAAAGTTATTATGGTCACGTTTTACCACTTGGATGCTTGAAAATGTTATTGTATTGAACATTATTGCTGATTTTGCTACTAAGTGCAAATAACATTTGGCTACGATAAACCTGGACTACAATTTTGGAGTTGTACCATTAAATCTGGACTAGTTGCAGATTTTGGGATAGCCGCATGGATTCAAATAACAATTGACTACAATAACTGTACATGTCGTAGCAAAAGTGATGTTGGTTAATCGGGGACCAGATTGAAACAGTATCCGAACAAATCGGTTACGGTTACCCGGTTCTCTAGTTAGGGTACGGTTTCAATTCATGTTTTGGCCAAAAAATGGTTACGGGTAACCGGTAACCGATTACGGTTAACCACTAACCGACCAATTTACACCCCTAGATAGGGTTATTTAAGAAATAATATTTTTTAGTGATAAATTATTTAAAGGTTTAAACTTATGTTATGTCCTTGTTCAATAAATTAATTTAACAAAAATTTATTTAATGTTATCATTAAATTTTTAAAAGGTTATTAATTGGTAAGTTGATATTAGATACAATTTTGGTTCATAAAAAAATCATAAATATACATATATCATAAACACCACTACCACAAAGCTAGCAAATTTATTAGCTAAAACTATTAAGTAAAATTCGACCTTCAACACGAATAATATAATAATCTCTCTAACTTGGACAATAATAAAGTTGACATACAAACGCTTATTCAAGAAGATTAAAAACACATTTTTTTCCAAACAAATACCACTAACAACAACATTCTAAGTGAGTCTCTAACTCGCACAATATTAAAATCTCTCTTCAGCCGATCCAAAACTTCCCTCAAATGTTCATCCCATGTTGAATGACAAACTTTAGGTAGGCAACATATCATAACTTCCTTACTAAACTTGCAATCAAATAAAAAATGTTCCCTAGTGTCATTCCCCTCAGTCCCTCACTGTATAGGATATATAGAGAGAGGGTCAAGTCTAAGAATTCAGGGACCGAAGACAGAAATTTATAGAGATCTTTTTATGAAGAAAAAAAATACTATAACTTATAAGATTTAATTTGTTCTAGTACAACTAACCAATTTTATTTTTTCTAGCTAGCCTTCTGAAATACAATATGAGCTATTGAGTTTTTTATAATTAGTAACTTCAACATTCATTATGATCAAATTTACCGGAATGTCATGACTTCATGCGGGATTTAGGTGAATAGGTAAGAGAGAGAGGCGCATCTTATGAATTGGAATAAGGTCTATAGTTTGAAGGAGTAGGGAGGGCTAGAAGTGCGAGGAAACTCAATCATGTTTTCCTAATGAAGCTTATTTGGAGAATTATTAAAAGTCCTAATGAGCTATGTGTCACTACAAAAAACTGTATGCAGTTGCAAATAGTTGATATTAAAATCTGCAATCACTTTTTAAAAGGATAAAATTTTATTTATTATGTCACATCATCATTTAATATATATTTTATGTTATACTTTTTCTTTATACCAATCTTTTCTCTATATTATTTCTCTTATTTGATACACAACACAAGTAATAAGTATTTTAAAGGCGTATTTAAAACATTTTACAATTTACCATTAAAAATGCTAGAAAGCACTCATTTATACTCTCATAAATAAAAGGTATATCGATGCATTACATAAAAAGTGAGTTACACAGCATGCGCCACCAAAAGGCTGAAACATACGACGCCATGAGGCAACTCAATGGAACGACCAAGTGTTCCGATTTCGAACAGCTGGACATACTACTACTGTCAGAGTCAGAGACCAATTAATTTCAACCTTTGCAAAATACAAACAACAAAATCAAAACCTTACAAAAACAGATGAACAAGGGTTATAAGCTCGGCCCAATTCATTATTCCATGCAACTCCATCTCCACGTACCCCTAGTGAAATACATATGTGTAAGCAAGGAAGAGATTCCAGGCCATGCAATATTAACTACACGACATACACCCATGCAGAATAATTACCACAACACAGAACCCATTTTGCCACGTCTCCTAATTATTCACCCCAATTGCCACGTCACATAAAATTGTCACACACTACCAATGGCGGTACCAGGGGAGCTGGGTGGAGCCACGGCGCCCCCTCCCCGGTATCGAGTCTAATATTACATGTATTTTTTGGTATTTTCGGAATTTGGCGTTGGGGTATTTGAAGTTCGGCTCCCCCACTACGTTGTTTCGGTGAAATGTTGTCTTAAATTTTACGTAATAGTTACTCATAATTCACTTATAGTGTGTAATAATTAAATATTTGATCATAAATTATCCAAATTTGAAAAAAAAATTGCCGATGGCACATATAATTATTTTTTTACTAATTAAGCAACCTATAACCAAAACATTTATTGTGTATTTTTACTTAGTATTAGATGAATGAAAAATTTATACTATTATTCAAATTTGAAGAAAATTTTTTACCGGTGGCACCATTTTTTAATATACAATTCGGCTCCCCATATACCAATCCTGGTTACGCCATTGCACACTACTACATATGGACGGTCTCCGCGTCTCTCTCTATAAATAGAATAAACATGATTGACTCAGCTAATTAGCACACCAACAAACCGTACAAACAAAAATGGCTTCCAAATCGGTCCTCTCTTTCTCACTATGCCTCGTCGTCCTAGTACTTTTCCATTCCTGCTCGGCTCAGCTGGAGCAAGTGACTCACCACCGCGGCATGTCACGTGTCTCGGAAAAGAGGCAAGAAGGTTACAGCCAAAACGAGTGCCAATTCCGTAATCTCAACGCCAGAGAGCCCGACCGCCGCATCACCTCCGAGGCCGGCGTCACCGAGGTCTGGGACGAGAATGACGATCAGTTCCAATGTGCTGGCGTCGCTATCCTCCGCCACATCATCGAGGAGCGTGGTCTCCTGCTTCCTGCCTACACCAATGCCCCCAAGCTCGTCTACGTTGACCAAGGCATTCACTTTTTATTATTATTAATTATTCATTATTTTAGAATTAATTCTTTTTTTTTTTGGCACGTGTTTTCGTTAACTACATGTGTAATGCAATGCAGGGAGAGGGTACCATGGAGCAGCCATCCCGGGTTGCGCCGAGACATACCAGTCTGTTGAGGAGTCCGGATCCAGGCAGGACCCGAGACAGGGAGTCAGAGACCAACACCAGAAAATCCGACCGATCCGAGAGGGTGACGTCATCGCACTGCCAGCTGGAGTTGCTGACTGGTTTTACAACGATGCTCAAAATCCTCTCGTTCTCGTGCAGCTACTCGACACTAGCAATCCCGCCAATCAGCTCGACCAGAACTTCAGGGTAACTAACAACTCATCAACACATTTTATCATTATTAGATTCCGTTGTTATGACAAGTTAATTAATCAACGTTATGCATGCTTTGTTGAATTCAGAAATTCTTCCTGGCCGGGAACCCACAACAGCAAGTTCAAGGGCAGAGAGGGGAGGTGTCGGAGAGGGGAGAGAGGCAGAGATCATTATCGAGGAGAGGCTCCAGTAGACTGCAAGAAGGAAGGTCTGGAAACATCTTCCAAGGTTTTGACGAGCAGTTCTTGGCAGAGTCCTACAACGTCGACACAGACCTTGCAAGGAGGATGAAGAATGAGAACGACAACAGGGGCATTATTGTCAGAGTTGAGGAAAGGCTTCAGTTCTTGACTCCTGAATTCAGCGAGGAGGAGAGAGAATACCAAGGTGGTAGAGGAAGCGGCGGAAGGTACAGTGTTAACGGCATTGATGAAACCTTCTGCTCAGCTAAGCTCAAACAGAACCTCAACGACCCCTCACGCGCCGATGTGTTCAATCCACGCGCTGGCCGCGTCACCTCCGTCAACAGTCACAACCTCCCCATCCTCCGCGCTCTCCGCCTCAGTGTCCAGAAGGTCCATCTCTACCGCGTAAGTCCCAAACCCAAACATATCTATCTATTTTTAATCATTAAAGAAAAACATTATTTTAATAATTTTGCATGCATGCATGCATGCAGAACGCAATAATGGCGCCGCACTGGAACATAAACTCACACAGCGTGTGCTACTTCACAAGAGGAAACGGGAGAGTGCAGATAGTGGATGAGGAAGGGAATTCGGTGTTCGACGGAGAAGTCCGAGAAGGTCAGGTCCTGACGGCGCCGCAGAATTTTGCGGTGATAAAGAAAGCAGGAGGGGAAGGGCTTGAGTTTGTGGCGTTCAAGACAAACGACCAAGCCAAGATCAACCAGTTGGCAGGTAGGTTGTCTTCAATGAGGGCATTCCCAGAGGAAGTGATAGCAAACTCATTCCAGGTGTCGAGGGAAGATGCTAGGAGGCTCAAGTTTAACAGGGAGGAAGTCACTTTGTTCAGCCCAGGCTCTCAATCTCAGTACAGACCCTACTAAGGCACCTTGTTCAGCTAAGTTAATTAGAGAGAATGGGTTGATGATGATGTAGAAAGTTTTAAATTAGAGGTTAAGAATAAAGGAATTCCCTGTTATGTTATCTATGTATAAAAGGGTAGGGGATCACTTTGACCAGTTTTGGTCTTCTCTCCCTTGTAGTACTATCTCAATCAATGCGGGAAATGCTAGCTCTTTGTTTAAATGAAGTTTCATCCTTCAAACAAGCTTGATCACATCAAATTCCCTCTCGCATCAAACACCTTCTTCGTCTCATATAGTGGCCAAACCAGAATTTTTCTAAGAGGGTGTATCGGGGATTTTGTAGCTTTCCATGTTTAGCGACACTTCTTCATCTGATCCAGACTTCATCACCTTTCGCAAACCATTGTCAGTCATCAACCTAACACATGAATTGATGTGATGACGTTAGATTTATCGCGTTCATTTCACCACATTTGAACGAATTTTCCTTGTTTGACTCCGAATTGCGATGATTCGGAATGATTTTTATAAAAAATGTGTTTTATCCTCCGTTGGCCCTCTTTTGGGTCGTTTGATGTGTTTTTGAGTTATTTTGATGAGATTTCAGGTTTTCACATTATGGAGGACCTTTCTACGAGCTCGACGATTCGAACGGGGATCAATTCGGAGTACAAACGAGGCGGGGATCATCGAAAGAAGTAAGGAGTTGGAAAAGTTTCTTGTCCCAGCTCAAAAAGTGCACATTTTGTGGCAAAATGTGCGCCGACGCACTTGTTAAGTGTTGCCAGGCGCACTTTTGCAATTACATTCGGCGAAATTTTTCTTCAGCTGAAAAAGTGCTACTTTTGGGGATAAAAGTGCGCAAGCGCACTTTTCGCAGGCTCCAGGCGCACTTTTGGCAATTTTCAGCTTTTTGACGAAAAAAAGGTTTTTAACCCAATTTTGAGGAGTTTTTGGGAGAGACTTTTTACTTCAATTTTTCCTCTTCTTCGCCGACGAACCAGACACTCTCGGAGGAGAAGACGGAGCTTTGAAGACACGATTGAGCGAGAGGAAGCGAGGATTAGCTCGGGAGATTCTAGGATTCTTGAAGATTGAGATTAATCGGAGTAAGATGATTTCTTCTCCAGTTAGTTTTTTTTTTTCTGTTTTTGTGATTTCTTCTCTGGTAATGTCTAGATAAACTCTTTGTTTGTTCAGATTAGATGAAGTTCTAGCAAGATTTTGTATGGATGATGTCGGGTTTTTAACCCGTTAATGTTAATTGAGGTTTATTCAGACTTAATTGAGATTTTTCTTAAACCCTAATTTGAAGCTCTAGAATTCGCAGATTGACCATATCGTAGAATTTGCTTCGTCTTTGATTCGCGGTTCTGACCATGGACGTGAGTCATTCTAGAGTTTAAGAGGTCATTAAGATTAGCCGGTGTCTTGACCATAGGGCAAGTGAAATTAATCTCTTTGCATATCTGTGTGGCATTTCATTGTTCTTCGTGCATTCTTGGTGATTTGTGAGTTATCTTGACCATAGAAACTCATAGGTTTGATAGGATAGTTTCTCTACGTCCTGACCACAGAGTAGAGATTGCCAAAGGAAATGTCGAGTCTTTGAGTCTGTTGAAACCTTAGTTGCATTGCATCATCCGTCTTAATTGAGCTAGAGCGGATTCGAGTCTAGACAAGCGCCTTAGTCAATACTTGAAGCTCCAACTTGTTTGCCTGCTTTGATTGATTTAAATTGCTTTTTTAGTTTAATTAGTTCAAACCCTTTCACAACACCAAACGACAAAAACCCGAATAGCTTATTCCACATTAGTTGAGTAACAGAAACAGAAAGACCCTTGGGAAATAATGATCTCTTTGGAGTAATCCTTCGAGTAAAACTAGTGCGTGTTAATTTTCGCACCGTTGCCAGAGACTTTTCTTTTTTCTAGGAAAGGCATTGTTCGTTTAGCCTTTTCATTCACTCTTTTATCATCTCTTTTCTCCCCATCTTTTTCATGATTTACCTGGGTAGTGCTCTTGTGTTTTGAGATGCAGGACTACAATTTCGATAGCAACCAAGGATGGTACAACAATGAAATGCCACTTAATGATTACAACCAAGAGTGGAGTACATCATGGCAACCATGTATGCCAAACTGAAATGAGGAACCACCACCCTTGCCTTCTTGGCCAGAGCCACAAGCTACACACTATTACAGAGATTACAAAGAGGAATATCTACATTCACACCAGTACCAACAACAGGAGTCTTATACAGATTTTATGTTGAATGAGATCCTCTCGACTCTACGAGCTCCTAATGTTGTGAACGTTGAAATTGAGCAACAGTATCAACTGATGGAAGAAGATTCTCGAGAGCTGGTCGAAGAAGAAAATGATAACCTAGCCCATGTCTGTTGTGAGCTAGAGGTATCTGATGAAGAATCTTTGACAATGGTGGTAGATGAAGATGTGAAGCTTATCCATCTCTTGATTGAAGCTGAAGATGAGCATCTGGATATTGAGGAGTTATCCTCATTTATGCTTCCATCGAGCCAGCTTGTAGTTCCAGATAGAGATGAGCACATGGATATCGGACAGTCACCTTCATTGGTAATTCAGGCAAATGAAACTGAGGAGGGCAATGATTCCGAGGTGTATGAGCTCAACTACAAGAGAAACTTGGATGACATTGGTGTGGAGCAGACTGCAATCATCGAGTATAACACACCATACTATCTCTTTTGTCCTCCAGTAGGAAAATTTGCGAAGAAAAGGTCATCCGAGCATAACCAAAATCTACTTGAGCACCACCAACTACATCTTGCTCCTTCTGGCGTGCTATTTGGAACTCAACTGCTAGCTCTAAAGAAGCTGTTTGACTTCAAGGAACTCTTGAGTTGGGGTCCATAATCAGGTATCGTCTAGCTCAAAGATGTTAAAGAAAGAGCGCTTCATGGGAGACAACCCATGTCTGGAGTCTATTTTGAGTTGTTGAGTCAGTTGTTTTATTTTGAGTTTGTGTCGAACTTTAGTGGTTCTTGAGTCAGTGATCTATTTTGTACTTTGAATGCTCTGATCTTGTTGTGAGGTTCTCTCCTGTTTCAGGCTGTCCTTAGCTTCCGCCATGAGTGTCCGCCGGTACTTAACTCATGCTTTCTCCGACATCCTCATGTTCACCTTTCGGTAACCTATACACTCTGTTTCTACATTTTATTATGTGGTCCATTGAGGACAATGCCCATTTTAAGTGTGGGGTGGGCTGATATTGCATGATATGTCGGAGTTTGTCATTAAATGGGTGGTGATTGTACCTTGTTTTGTCACTCTTTCACTGCTTCCCATTCTCTTTTGCAAGTAACTTTTCACATTGCTTAATATCTTCTTGGATTTGCTTACTGTGTTCCATATGGTGAGATTGATGTGGTGCTTTAGCTATGACCAAATGTATGTGTGAGTACCCGTATTATGACCATCCCCCACTCTTCTTGTTTGTAGTAGTCTAGGAACTTGTCCTTATTGGATTAGTGAACATGTGACTTGGTGTTGTGCAAGACATGGTCTGTCTGATGCTCGAATTCTCTAGTTCAATGCCATGATCGAGTCTAGATAAGGGATCTCCTAATTTCGTGCTTTTAATTGTTCACTACAATAAATTGCATAGTCAGAGACCCTGAAAAACGGTCCTAGAAAATGAAGAAACGGCCCCTGAACGTCAATAAATGGTCTCCAAAAGTATTGGGGACCGTTTAACAAATTGGTCACAGACTTCATGGTCCTAGATTGTATTGGGGACCATAAATTGGTAGACGGTCCCAAAATATTTTTTGGGACCGTATGCTTATACGGTCTTCCATTTTCAGTTTTTGGGACCGTGAACGTGTTGCTGCTGATTAGGGACGGTTTTTGGGAACCCTCTCTAATTTTTAATCTGGGACCATTTTCACCGTCTTGAAAAATTGAAAAGTTACCGTTATAACAGTAGCTAATCACTTATTCGGGACCGTTTTTAAGGTCTCGTATAATTATTCAAGGACCGTTTTTACGGTCTTGAATAATAATTCAGGGACCGCTTTTACGGTCTTGAATAATAATTCAGGGACCGTTTTTACGGTCTTGAATAATAATTCAGGGACCGTTTTTACAATCTTGAATAATGATTCAGGGACCATTTTTATGATCTCGAATAATGATTCAGGGATAGTTTTTATGGTTTCGAATGATCATTCAGCGTCCGTAACAATAACAATAACATATTGGATACCAAAGATAATTTAACAATCCCAATAATCCTTCTACATATCCAACAATTTAATTCAACTTGACCTTGTACGTTCAAAAGTCAATTTAAAAGCGAGATAACAGGCACAAGATGTTCCTCTAGACCCTTCAGGCACAAGTTGAATTCATCAACAATAGCAAAGTACACCTTCCTCTGGACCCCTTCCTCTGCTCAATCTCTTGGTCTTCCCTCCTGCAGTAATGGACAGTCAAAATCACAACCATTAGGCAGAACTGCTCATACAACACGTCTGCATTTGACCAATATTGATAAATTATAATACAGTAGATAATAATATAACATGACCAGGATAGTTGAGCATCTAACGTGGAGTTCCTCATATTGACGACTTTATCCGTGCAGAAAAAACAAAGTAACTATACGAAACTCACAGTACAACTCCAATCGGTTTTACAAATACACTGAACACACAGCAGGTTCAACAGGTAGATAGATTATGGCATATGGGATTCAATTTATACAACAATCCTTCTGTTCCTGCACCATTTATATCCATTATGTCGAAAAAGAAGGGTTAACAGAATAAGCCTACAGACTGTTGAATATTTGATTCTGGAGCTTCAGATTACATGATAAGGTTCAAAGATTTTGTTCAAGATATACAGCCACACAATAAGAAATCAGGTGCCAAATAGCTGATGGCACAGTTGCCTCCGTAATTGGAATTGGAAGGGTTCAAGTGACTGACACTCTTGTACACTTTCCTGTGTTGCTAAAACTCATGACCTCAACTACAAACTGATTTTTGAATCGAATCGAAATGTGATACATGAAGTGGATCAGGGAGGATGGCTGGCAGTACTGAAGTGTATGATGGCAGGCCATGGATTCAGTGTGAGCTCAGTTTAATCCAATAACAGTAATATATGTAGTTCTTTTGTTGAGAATAAAGTTATGTTGTCGCATATTCACCTAGAGACCGGCTTGGGATCAAGGAAATGATTTTCCTTGATCCATCAAGAAAGGGCATTTTGGGAATTTCCAAAAAAGCTATTCAACCCTTCACTGTTGTCGCCAGTCAGCCGCCGTCGCCGTCGTCCTCAATAAAATTATATATATATATATTTTAAAAAAATGTTGTTGATGTGATTCAAAATCATAACCTCTTTTGCTAAATACTAAACTCCTACCACTATGCTACCAAACACTTATTGATATTGTATAATAATAAAATTATCTTATTAAATAGATGCACATGGTTTATAAAACAATGTGTACACAAGGACGAAATATGTGTACACTACACTAGTATATAAAAATAGGTGTGCACGTGTACGAATAGGCGTTCACATGTACACACATTAGATTGTTAAGTAGTGGGCACATGATTTATACAAAATATGTACACACGAGTATGAAATATGTGCACACTAGTGTAAAAAATAAGTGTGCATGTGTACGAATAGGTGTACACGTGTATAAAATGTGTGTACACACGTACATAAACAAAATGTAAGATATTGTGTACACGTGTACAAAAGTATGTGCACGTGTACAAAGAGTGTGTGCACGTGTACAAAGAGTGTGTGTATGTGTGAAAAAATGTAAGTACATAAACGTGTGCGTGTATAAAATGTGTACAAAACATGTACACATGTATAGAAACATGTACACATGTATAACACGTGTACGAAAAATCTTTGCAAATGAGTACACAGTTTATGTACAAAAATGTGCACGTACACATGTACAAAAATGTGTACACATATTAAAAGCGAGTACGAAGCGTCACCAGAAAAAAATTTCCAGAAAAATAGGCCCGACGACAGTGGTCCGGTGGCCGAAATTTTTTTCGAAATCGAAGCTCCGATCGTCTGGAAAATTCATCATCGGCAGCTCCGGTCGTCGGAGCTCCGGTCGCCGGAGTTCTGGTTGCCGGAGCTCCGGTCGCCGGAATTTCGGTAATTGGCTGTTTGAACTTAATTAAAAAAACTAAAAAAGAAATTAAATTAAATTAAATAGTGAAATGACCTTTTTACCCTTTTAATTTAAACCATTAGATCTGAAAAAATAAATCAATGGCTGAGATCCTTCCTTGATAGTGTCAAGGAAGGGAGTTTTCCTTGACAGTAAGCTGCACTCTATTCACCTAGGGCATCCTAGCTTTAGAAATCTTGGACAGTTGTTTCCCCATTTATTCAATAATAAAATCTAACAACACTTTAATTGTGAGATCTGCCAGTTGGCTAAAAACATACCCCTCAAGATCATCAGAATCATAGGTTTCTTTCAAACCGGTAACTTTCTTTCTCATACAACTACCAACAACTGCACAACTTGATCTAGATATACCAGACTCGGATTACTCAAGAGCAAAAGCATAGATATACATACCTATAGGTCTGAAGTAGCATCTTGTGATTGATGCATCCCTGCTTGACACAAACGGAACATCATGGTCTGTAGTGGGATTCGAATCAGAACAAAGCATCCTGAAAGATCTTGGTTTCTTAGCATCTCTTCTCAAATTTCCAGGGGGCAAATACTTTGCTCTCTTCATAGTAAAATTTTCCCGCATTCATGCATGTATAGATACAATATCAGATTCATCAATACCATTTCTCATCTTATCAAAGATTTGACCTCATCAAATAAGAAATAACTAGAATCAGCCATTTCATAAAACTTTGACTTAATGTATTAATCTTTAATCTTTGATTTCAATAAACAATCTAGCTAATAAGCACATACAGTCAAATGCTTGTTGCAGCACAGGATATATGATATAACAAAAGACTCCATGATTAAAATGTCGTAAATATTCTTTCAAATGATACTGTTGGATTGGGACAGAGAATATGGACAACCAAATCATGTAATATATATACATATTATTATATAATCACCACCATGCATACTTTCACTTAACAGTTTGTTCATCAGATAGATATGCAGAGAAATCCAAACAAAAAGTATAATAATAATAATAATAAATTAATAACCCAATGAGCTAGTAATCATCTCATCTGCATCTGCAACTGCAACATGTACAAACACTGTTCATACCATACCAATTGCGCTAGTAAGCATCATCATGATCTCCCCATTGTTAAACCCAAACCCTAACAAGGGGTCCATCTTGGAGAAATGTAGACCAATTTGGTGATTTCTTTGATATGAAATGAAAATGCAGACTGCAAAACAGAGAGGGTTTGTTTGTTGGTGGGTTTTGATTACTGGTGTCAGGTGTTGGGACTAGAAGGGAGAAGATCACAGTTCATGTGATATTAGCATGAAAATAGGGTGAGTCTCTCTGAAACACAGATTGATACATAGACAATCTAGCTTAGATTATAACTATCTAGCTTAGATTAGATTGAGTGGATTATCCAAACACAATCAAAGTGTTTTGTATATTGTTATTATATGGAATAATCAGCCCCAAAACTCAAATGTACTAGACAAGACTCATTTTGGAGATACAGCTTCTCTTCCCAGTAGTATGCTAGATGATATTATAAATAAGAAAGAGTATGAGATGATGCTCTGTGTCCTGAATGGAACAATAACAACTCTCACTATACAGGT
Source organism: Linum lewisii (assembly GCA_034768395.1). Classification (NCBI taxonomy): domain Eukaryota; kingdom Viridiplantae; phylum Streptophyta; class Magnoliopsida; order Malpighiales; family Linaceae; genus Linum; species Linum lewisii. The sequence continues at coordinate 16,833,803 of CM068299.1, read as the reverse complement.
TTAGCATCATTTAACCTATAACTAGCTTTAGCATCATGGAACAATATCAACTCGCATCATTTAACCTATAACTAGCTTCAGCGTAAACAACATGACTAAACCACAATAAATCACTATGGACATTGCAAGGAGACACATCAGTCATCACAAAGAACATCTGTTAATTTAGGGAACACGAAATCCATATGGAACTATTCTAAACAAAGGAAAAGGCTAGAACTAACAGCTTATAGACTATGAAATGCAAGTTACAGTGTCTCAATTGAGGCTTCTGATTCACCTACAACACCATTCATCTACCATTCTAATAATAGCAAAGGCAAAAAGGACAAGCAGTTCATATAATACATGCTAATCAGCATACTGGATTAAGAAAATTAAGTAACTACAGGTTATAACCAAACAGAACAGAGTTTGTACCATTCACTGCAATTATATTCTGATAGTAGGGTACATTGAAATCATACAGCAAGAGAGTGGGGACTGAGGTACCTTAATCTGGTTGAGCTGGATTGAAATCCTTGGCAAAACCTAATTTCTTCCTTAGAGCCAAATTGAAAAACGCATAGAAACTGAATCATTTAACAAAGATGTTGGAATTGAAGTTAGCTAGGTTGAAAGGGAAGTTATAACAGAGAAGAAGATGAAGAAATTGCCATTGAAATAAAGATTCATAGGACCAAACCTGGCTTCTCCGTCAAAATGATGAATCCTAATCGTGGTGCTGAGAATTCTCTTCGGCGCCGCCTCTGCTCTCTGAAATCAATTTCATGATCAGTTCCATAAAGTTCTCTTCGACGGCAGCGGCAAATAATCTCTGATATAAGTCAGCGGCAGAGAAAGAGCAAGGACTCTTACCTTTGGCAGTCTTAAGCCATTGTACAGAACATCAAACAAAATAATTAGGTTAGAGGAGAATTTGATTTATTAGCAACCCAGCGGAAGTGATGACGAGGAGGAAGAGGAAGAAGCGCTGTGAGGGAATCGAATGATGCCTCGAGAGTCTGAACGGAAGTAGGAGAAGCTAGTGCAGAAGTTTGTTTGAACGAGGTGTGGCAGTTGGAAGAGCCTTACCTTTGGAATCGACGGCAGAGAAGAGAAGAATCAGTACACCGGCGGCAGAGAAGAGAATGGAAGCATCGGGAAAGACTCGTGACAGAACTGCATTTCTGGAGAGAGAATGTAGTGCAGAAGTTGTTCACGTCTAAGGGAAATAATTTTTTTTTGTTTTTTCTGACAAATAGCGGCAAGTATATTATTTCCGCGCCAACGCTATGAGGTGATTGGGGACCGGATTGATTTTTATTTATTTATGATAGGATTTGGGACCGGATTAATTTTTATTAATGGTATGATTAGGGGATTATGTATTAATTAAATCAAAGATCCTTATTAATTTCGGGGTTCTAAAAATTCCAGCCCATTGTAAGTTGGGACCATTTTTAAGTTACGATCCCTAATAAATACAAAACGGTCTCAAATAGTGCAATTTCTTGTAGTGGTTGTTAATGTTCCGAATCAGAGAAAATCTGAAAAATAAGTGGTTTGGTATTGAAGTTGTGGGTCGATTCACGAGCTGGCATACGTGCCTGCCCATTGTTGTAGTCCCAAAGGGAAGTCTCAATGTGGCATTCTTCTTCTAACCTACTCCCGATCGTGGCTGGGGTCTAGGATAACGCGAAATTCCAAAGGTTTCCGGCTGCTCCATACCCGGTAGTATCCACGCTGTACCGACTATTCGAAAATAAATGTAAAAAAAAAAAAAACAGAAAAAAAGAAGAAAAAAAAATAAAATGCTCTTTAATTTTGTTCAAGTCATGTTCCCTTATCTAGCAAGTGTCGGGTTGCGTCCTAGAGTAAGTGTTGCGGAAGTAAGTATTGTCTTGCCTTTATCAAGTCAGGTTACTCACTAGCTCGATAAAGTCATGTTCCTCTTTTACTCTGGCAAAAGTTTGGTTCTTAATTGTGTGTTCAGTTGGGTAATCCTCTTGTTTGATAGAAGCACTATATACATCTTTCCAGGAACCAAGAGGTTTTCGGTTCGCTCATTCAAGTTGGTGCATGGTTATGATAAAATTCTTGTTTGAGGGCAAAAAAAAGTTTAAGAGTGGCGTAATTTGATGACATTAGATTTATCGCGTTCATTTCACCACATTTGAACGACATTTCCCTTGTTTGACTCCGAATTGCGATGATTCTGAATGATTTTTATGAAAAATGTGTTTTATCCCCAGTTGGCCCTCTTTTGGGTCGTTTGATGTGTTTTCGAGTTATTTTGATGAGATTTCAGGTTTTCACATTATGGAGGACCTTTCTACGAGCTCTGCGATTCGAACGGGGATCAATTCGAGTACGAACGAGAATGTTAATTGAGGTTTATTCAGACTTAATTGAGATTTTTCTTAAACCCTAATTTGAAGCTCTAGAATTCGCAGATTGACCATATCGTAGAATTTGCTTCGTCTTTGATTCGCGGTTCTGACCATGGACGTGAATCATTCTAGAGTTTAGGAGGTCATTAAGATTAGCCGGTGTCTTGACCATAGGGCCGGTGAAATTAATCTCTTTGCATATCTGTGTGGCATTTCATTGTTCTTCGTGCATTCTTGGTGATTTGTGAGTTATCTTGACCATAGGAACTCATAGGTTTGATAGGATAGTTTCTCTACGTCCTGACCATGGAGTAGAGATTGTCAAAGAAAATTTCGAGTCTTTGAGTCTGTTGAAACCTTAGTTGCATTGCATCACCCGTCTTAATCGAGCTAGAGCGGATTCGAGTCTGGACAAGCGCCTTAGTCAATACTTGAAGCTCCAACTTGTTTGCCTGCTTTGATTGGTTTAAATTGCTTTCTCATGACTGTTGTGAGTAGATGTATCTGAGAAGAATCTTTGACAATGGTGGTAGATGAAGATGTGGAGCTTATCCATCTCTTGATTGAAGCTGAAGATGAGTGGTGATGAGATTTTTAGGCCTCAACACCAAATAAACCCGAGAGATCTCAGAGTCGTATTCCCACGGGACTACTCGAGCTACCTTACTCAGTTTAGTTCTGCTAGTCAGTGAAATCGTTTTGTTCGAAGATTTGATTAATTTAGAAAAACTGTAAAAACTAACTAATAACTAAAACACAAATTAACAAGTAGGATCAACGGTGGGGGAGAGGTCTTGCTTGGGTTTGTATCCTTTTAAGAAATTATGAGAAAATGCAGCTACAGAACTGGCAGGACATGGATGACAATCAGTTTCAGGTTCTAAAAGTTGGGTCGGTTGACTCTACAACCAAGAACCACCTGCAACACACCCTAACTCGCATTCAACCAACAATCCAATAGCAAACTGAACAGAAACCCTAAAACAGGAGAACTGCAGAAAACCTCGAATTACAGGGAAGTCTAAGAACGGGGCGACAAGCTAACAAAATAGATCATCAATCATCATTAATCCACAATCCAATTCAACGTATCAGCTCATAATCTCAAAGAAATCAACAAAACCCAAACAAGAAAAAAAACCTAGCTACTCATGAGAGAAACGAGAAAGAACGCTGCAAACCGCCGATTCATCAAAGTTAGCTTTGATTCCTCTGTAGCTATCCGTGCTCTATTCCTCCTTAACTCCGTCGATGCCCTGTCTCTTCTCCTTTTATCCGTGTAACCCTCTGCTCCCATTTAATCTTTCTCCACAATTGCTTCCCCCCCAATTTCGTACCCTCTGACTTCCGCCTACTTTCTTTTTATTTTCTCTTTTCCTTCTCTCTATTGGCCGAAGCCAATTCCCTTTTTTTTCTCTCTCGGGAACCAATTCCCCTTTTCTTTTCTCCTTCTATTTATTCCTGCTGCCCCTCTCTTTCTCAATTCACCATGGGCTAAGCCCAATTAATATCTTGGTCTAATTAATCAAAATGAGCAAATAAGATGATTTGCATATATAAGCTACTGCATGTTCGAGCAGTACTAGCTATGTCACCAATATTTTCCCCTTTTCTAGAATGTGACTTCAATTGTCTTGTATTATTTTCGGTTCGATCTCCAAGTCGTATATATCCTGAAATGCATCAAAAATATGCAAAACAACGTAATACGGTCCAATGGGCAAATGAGAGAAAACAAACAAATAATTATCAAATATCTCATCCAATCAAGTCAAAAGCAAAGTGAAAATGTCGTCTAATGAGGCAATAAATACGTCAATAATAAGGCGCATCAAATCACCCCACACTTAGACTTTTGCTTGTCCTCAAGCAAGAACTCTACACAACAATGCACCAACCTGAATGAGCAAACCAATAACCTCTTGGTTCCTAGAATGTCGTATATGGCGCTTCTATCAAATAAGAGGATTACCCGACTGACCACACAGTTAAAATCAAACTCTGCTAGAGTAAAAGAGGAACAAGACTTTAACGAGCTAGTGAACACCCAGACTTGATAACGGCAAGACAATACTTACTTCCGCTACACTTACTCTAGGACGCAACCCAAGACTTCCTAGATAAGGGGACACGACTTTGAACAAAATTAAAGAACATTTTTTTTTACTTTTTTCTACTTTTTTATTTTTTATTTTTTTTTTCTTTTTCAAACATTTATTTCTGAATGGTCGGTACAGTGTGGATACTACCAGGTATGGAGCAGCCGGAAACCTTTGGAATTCCGCGTTATCCTAGACCCCAGCCACGATCGGGAGTAGGTTAGAAGATGAATGCCACATTGAGACTTCCCTTTGGGACTACAGCAATGGGCAGGCACGTATGCCAGCTCGTGAATCGACCCACAACTTCAATACCAAACCACTCATTTTTCAGATTTTCTCTGATTTGGAACATTAACAACACTTTAAAGCACGTAATTAAAAGATCCCTTATCTAGACTTGATCATGGCATTGAACTAGAGAATTCGAGCATCAGATAGACAAAGTATTCCACATTATCAAGTCAACTGTTCACTAACACGAAAAGGGCGAGTTTTTAGAAAACTACAAGCAAGAAGAATGGGAGATGGTCATAATACGGGTTCTCAGACACACATTTGGTCAGCTAAAGCACCACATCAATCTCACCATATGGAAAACGGTAAGCCACTCAAGAAGATATTAAGCAATGCAAAGAGATACTTGCAAACAAGAATGGGAAGCAGTGAAAGAGTGAAAAAAACAAAGCACAATCACCACCCATTTAACGACAAGAACTCAATTAACCAACATGCTTGCATTGTAATGAGACCACCCCACACTTAAACAATGGACATTGTCCGCAATGGACCAAATCAGAATAGGGATGATACAGTGTACTTGGAATTGGATAGTCGGAGGGTAAAGGAGGCAAGGTGAGCACCAATGATGATGACCTGCATAATAAACAAAGACAAAAGGTACAAACATCACATGCAAAACAGACTCAAAATTTCAAAACAGACTCCAGACATGGGCTGCCTCCCATGAAGCGCTCTTTCTTTAACGTCTTTGAGCTAGACGATACTTGGAGAATTAGCAGTCTCCATCCCATCCAAGCAGCTCCTTGTAGTTCATGTCATCTCCAGACTTCAAGTAGAGGTGATCTGGGAACTGAACTTGAATGCTTCCCCATTGTGGATGAGTGAATGGAATAACACCAATAGGAGATGCATGAATCTTGATCTGGTTGTCAAGCTTAGGTAACTCTTCCTTGTTCTTTGCTTGCTCAACCATCATCAGCTCTTGGCGACGCCGCTTCCTTTTTCTCCTACTAAGGCGCTTCCGCTTTGTTGTCTTAATATGTTCAGAGTCATCTGTACCCGTCTCATCAGAAGAAAGCATGGAGTTCACTTTTTGACTAGTTGAAGCACTAACAGCTTTAATCACTTCTGTAGGAAGTGGCACAGATTCAATCAGAGGGGTAGGAGTGGTGATGACCGTACCCATCAAAGGATTGAAAAACTCATCGTCGTCCGAGCTTGGATAAAAAGGAAGTTCCTTCTTAATATGCTGATATGCCTCTTCAGCCTCTTGAAGTTCCTTTCACTGCTGTTCAACTGTCTTCACTGTCAACTTGAATTCCAAGTCCCACAACCCATCACTAAGCTCTTTCACCTTGCTAGACAAGTACTCAATTGCTCTTTTCTGCTTGTGCAACCCATCTTCCAATACTTCTTTCTTCTTTCGCACATACGCCTCCAACATATCAAATCTTGCATTGGTAGTGGTCTCTAATGCGTCAAATCTAGTATGAATCACCTTCGTCAAACTACTAAATAACTCCTCAACACTTGATGTTTGTTTGTCAGGCTGAGAGGCTTGATTAAGATGATCGCTAATTTCTTGTTGAGAACCAAGAGCATCATCATTTTCTTCCTTTAGCTTAGAAATGATGAGATCCATGTTCTCACTCAGTCTCTTGAGAGAAGCATTATGAGAAGCGTTAAGAGAAGCATTTTCAGTTGCACCAGTAGTAATCATCTTGATCAACTCAATTGTGTAAGGACTAACTTGGTGTGTTGAGCCATAAGATCCAGGTTCTTCATAATAGCAGGATTGATCCTGTTGGTCTGAATAACATGGATCCTGCATACTCCAGCTGCCAGAGTTATCATAATCACCACTATACTCTTCATAAGAACCAACAAAGGTTGGCAGAGAGGCTTGAACCGATGGAGAACGATGATTTTCTAACTCCCCAAGAATAGCTGCAAGTTTTGCTTCAATATCCATACCCTGTCCTGCAAACAAAGTAGAAAAATCCAAGCAGACAACCAATACAACGGTGAAGTAGAAAATGAAATATGAACAAGATGGAGGTATGAAGCAAACTAAAAAAAATCAAATATGTACAAACAAGAAAGCAAAAACTGAGCTAGTAATCCTAAACCTTTCCTGAAGTCAAGTAATGTCCCCGGCAACGGCGCCAATTTGGTGACGAGATTTTTAGGCCTCAACACCAAATTAACCTGGGAGATCTCAGAGTCGTATTCCTATTGGTCTACTCGAGCTACCTTACTCAGTTTAGTTCTGCTAGTCAGTGAAATCGTTTTGTTCGAAGATTTGATTAATTTAGAAAAACTGTAAAAACTAATTAATAACTAAAAAATTATGAGAAAAGTAGGATCAACGGTGGGAGAGAGGTCTTGCTTGGGTTTGTATCCTTCTAAGAAATTATGAGAAAATGAAGCTAAAGAATTGGCAGGACATGGATGACAATCAGTTTCAGGTTCTAAAGGTTGGGTCGGTTGACTCTACAACCAAGAACCACCTGCAACACACCCTAACTCGCATTCAACCAACAATCCAATAGCAAACTGAACAGAAACCCTAAAACAGGAGAACTGCAGAAAACCTCAAATTACAGGGAAGTCTAATAACGGGGCGACAAGCTAACAAAATAGATCATCAATCATCATTAATCCACAATCCAATTCAACGTATCAACTCATAATCTCAAAGAAATCAACAAAACCCAACCAAGAAAAAAAAACCTAGCTACTCATGAGAGAAACGAGAAAGAACGCTGCAAACCGCCGATTCATCAAAGTTAGCTTTGATTCCTCTGTAGCTATCCGTGCTCTATTCCTCCTTAACTCCGTCGATGCCCTGTCTCTTCTCCTTTCTATCCGTGTAACCCTCTGCTCCCATTTAATCTTTCTCCACAATTGCTTCCCCCCAATTTCGTACCCTCTGACTTTCGCCTACTTTCTTTTTATTTTCTCTTTTGCTTCTCTCTATTGGCCGAAGCCGATTCCCTTTTTTTTTTATCTCTCGGGAACCAATTCCCCTTTTCTTTTCTCCTTCTATTTATTCCCGCTGCCCCTCTCTTTCTCAATTCACCTTGGCTAACCCCAATTAATATCTTGGTCTAATTAATCAAAATGAGAAAATAGATGATTTGCATATATAAGCTACTGCATGTTCGAGCAGTACTAGCTATGTCACCAATATTTTCCCCCTTTTCTAGAATGTGACTTCAATTGTCTTGTATTGTTTTCGGTTCGATCTCCAAAGTCGTATATATCCTGAAATGCATAAAAAATATGCAAAACAATGTAATACGGTCCAATGGGCAAATGAAAGAAAACAAACAAATAATTATCATGTTGAGCCAGACTTGGCAAGCCACCTAGCTTCGAATGGCTGAGTATGCAAATCAGAAAAGATTGTTCTTAAAGAACAAAATCAAAGATTCAAAGCTAAAGATGGAAACTTGCACATAGTTTCCCTTTTCCTCTGCACTTCAACGGCTACATATCAATTGGAAATCTTTTCTTTTAATGCCTCGAGAACTATATAAAGGATGCTATGGCAAATCAGAAGATCATCTCTTTTGAATTGAAATTAGCAATAGTGTGTAAGATGAAGTCGGAGAGAGTGTAAGCTGAGTTTACGAGTGATAGGTGGTGCAAGCGGGGAGCTAGCAAGGTGCTGTACGGGAGTAAGCACTCAAACCACTGTCTACTTGTATCCTTTTTGTTGTGTGATTTCATTCAATAAGAAGAACAATCTCGAAGGAATTCCTTCGAGCGTGGACGTACATCAAAGCTTACAAGCTTGGTGGAACCACGTTAAAAATCGTGTGTCGTTGCATTTTCGTTTCTTGCTCTCGTTACTACCTTGCACTCTACTGAACGTTTGGATTTCATTATATAAATCAATTGGGCTGACAACCACTCAGCCCAATTTACTTTTAACTTTCCGGTTTAATTTCAGCCCAAATATAAAACAGTGCTACTGAAGTGTTGTGGAGTTCATTTGCAAAAGCTCTCTCTCTCTCTCTCGTTTCACTAAGAGAGCTAGGGTTTCTTCGACACTGACGATTCCGACTATAATCAAAGGAGAAGGGGTTCGGGTACAACATATCAAATATATCATCCAATCATGTCAAAAGCATAGTGAAAATGTCGTCTAATGAGGCAATAAATACGTCAATAATAAGGCGCATCAATGAGCATCTGGATATTGAGGAGTTATCCTCATTTATGCTTCCGTCGAGCCAGCCTATAGCTCCAGATAGAGATGAACACATGGATATCAAGGAGTCACCTTCATTGGTAATTCAGGCAACTGAAACTGAGGAGGGCAATGATTCTGAGGTGTATGAGCTCAACTACAAGAGAAACTTGGATGACATTGGTGTGGAGCAGACTGCAATCATCGAGTATAACACACCGTACTATCTCTTTCCTCCTCTAGTAGGAAAATTTGCGAAGAAAAGGTCATCCGAGCATAACCAAAATCTACTTGAGCACCACCGACTACATCTTGCTCCTTCTGGCGTGCCATTTGGAACTCAACTGCTAGCCCTGAAGAAGCTGTTTGACTTCAAGGAACTCTTGAGTTGAGGTCCATAATCAGGTATCGTCTAGCTCAAAGATGTTAAAGAAAGTGAGCTTCATGGGAGACAACCCATGTCTGGAGTCTGTTTGAGTTTTTGAGTTAGTTGTTTTATTTTGAGTTTGTGTCGAACTTTAGTGGTTCTTGAGTCAGTGATCTATTATGTACTTTGAATGCTCTGATCTTGTTGTGAGGTTCTCTCCTGTTTCAGGCTGTCCTTAGCTTCCGCCATGACTGTCCGCCGGTACTTAACTCATGCTTTCTCCGACATCCTCATGTTCACCTTTCGGTAACCCTATACACTCTGTTTCTACATTTTATTATGTGGTCCATTGAGGACAATGCCCAATTTAAGTGTGGGGTGGGCTAATATTTGCATGATATGTACGGAGTTTTGTCATTAGATGGGTGGTGATTGTACCTTCTAATGTCACTCTTTCACTGCTTCCCATTCTCTTTTGCAAGTAAATTTTCACATTGCTTAATATATTCTTGGATTTGCTTACCGTGTTCCATATGGTGAGATTGATGTGGTGCTTTAGCTATGACCAAATGTGTGTGTGACAACCCGTATTATGACCATCCCCCACTCTTCTTGTTCGTAGTAGTCTAGGAACTTGTCCTTATTGGATTAGTGAACATGTGACTTGGTGTTGTGCAAGATTTGGTCTGTCTGATGCTCGAATTCTCTAGTTCAATGCCATGATCGAGTCTAGATAAGGGAAATTCCAATTTCGCGCTGTTAATTATTGTTAATGTTCCCAATCAGAGAAAATATGAAAAATGAGTGGTTTGGTATTGAAGTTGTGGGTCGATTCACGAGCTAGCATACGTGCCTGCCCATTGCTGTAGTCCCAAAGGGAAGTCTCAATGTGGCATTCTTCTTCTAACATACTCCTGATCGTCGCTGGGGTCTAGGATAACGCGGAATTCCAAAGGTTTACGGCTGCTCCATACCCGGTAGTATCCACACTGTACCGACTATTCGAAAATAAATGTAAAAAAATAGAAAAAAGAAAAAAAATTAAATGCTCTTTGATAAGAATTTTACCAAGGTCGTATTCCACGAGGTCCTCTCATAAGCTAATACTCACAAAGTTAATGAATGGTCTAAACATTTAAAATTGAGTTTTGGTTTTGAAAGAGAACAAATCAAAAGCATAAACAAACAAGGAAAAACTAACAAGTGAAATTGAGGATCAAACAAGAGAGAAGGGAGTTTAGCTTAGCAAGGGGTTTCTTCAAGCTCAAGGTTCATGAAAGCTGGATTGAATCTCAAGCAACGATGTGTAAACTAATGACAATGCAATTCACTCAAGTAGAATCAACGAACTCTCGCACAATTGACTCTCTACCTAGACCAAATGCGCCATGCTCTCGCTATGTGAACAAAGGTAATGGAGTGCCTTAACTTGCTCAATGAAATGCCAAAAACTTGAATTCTATGCTAACATTCATCTAGCACAAGGTAAATGATGCAAGACACTCTCATGTCAATCATATAACACTAGTCTAGCAATAAAAAGGGTCTCTCAACCTTCAAATGAAAGAAAACCAAATGCACACCAAGTGTTTGATAAAATGACAACAAGGAAAACAAGCTCAAAATGGTTGCAATTGTATAATCCAATCTCTCAAATCAACCAATTACAATCCTACAACCTTAGATCAACATCAATCAATCATTCTCATGTATTGAAAGACATAAACAATACCAAAAGAACAATCAAGCTCTAATGGCTACAAAGCACAAGGTCCAGGATCATCATCTTACACAAATGGCTAAGAGAAACTCAATCCATACAATCAATCACCCATCCTAGCTTGATCCATCCCCCACTAAACTAAACCTAAGCTTAGCCTAGCATAACCATGGAAGAAACCTGAAATTGAGTAGAGGAGACCATCCTTGCTTCCATGGAGGATCTTCCTACTTGGCTCTTCAAGCTCCAATCCAAGCTATGGAGGACTTCACTTAGATCCTTGATCTTCAAGTTGATCAACAAGGGAGAGAGGATGGTGTTTGGTTGAGAAAAGAGGGATGATCGGCAATTGAGTTGAGAGAGAGAGTGAGACGGACGAGTGTTGTAAAATAATAATGACTCCCACTGATTTTCGTCCGCTGCCGCTTTAAATAGTACGCTGGAATTGCCTGGTATTTTCGGCGAAAATTCTACAAGATTTTCGCCAAAAATGTCTTTGAAAAACACCGAGCGATTTGACTTTTCTTCACAGATTTTCGGCGAAAACTCTGGAAGTTTTTCGCCGAAAATTTCTTCATAAATCGAATGTTGATCTTCTGGAAATCTCCTGTTTGCAATTGCCGAGAGTTTTCGGCGAGAACTATAAGGTTCTCGCCGAAAACTTAAGTATAACACCGTGCATTTTTTTCCGATTTTGCAACATCCATATCTCCTCCGTCCTAGCTCCGATTGACCTCCCGTTTGATCCTACGTGCTCCTTGTCACCAGTACAACAATGCCAAAACCTGAAAATGCAAGGAAAACAACTCCAATAGGCATAGAATTGGCCTCAAAGTAGCGACCGGGCAACAAAAGGGCACTTTGCATAAAACATCCATAAAGGCCTATAAATCATAGCAAAATGAGATCAAACATAGGAGATCCCTAGGCTAATCAAGGACTAAAAGTGCACTAAATATGATCACATCAAATTCCCTTACGACTAAGCTTTGCTTGTCCTCAAGCAAATGAATTAGAAAACATCCAAGTCCACAAATGACAAGATCGGTTACATTGAGATTCAAACGATAACAATTTGGCTTAAACTATTCCACGAACAAACTTAACCTACACATGCCAGAACGTCAACCAAACAAGTCTAGACCTCACTAATATCTGCACATTTCAAGTAGTGGTTAATTGGGATACAGAAAAAAAAACCGACCACGATAACACCAACTCTAATTAAAAGAACTTGAACTCGGGAGATGGAACGGATAAGGCGGGGGTGAGAGAATTTTTGAGAGTGATGAGTGATCATGATGTGGCTATCGACTCGACTTCATCCGCTTCTAGATCCGCACTTTACAAACTCGGGCGTAGGATCAAGGGCTACATTTGAGAACTCTTTTTTTTCCTTTTCTTTCCATTTTCATCATTTTTTTCCTTCTCTTTTTCTTACTGCATACTAGTGCTCGATCCAACACTTCACTTAGGTGTTGAACCTGCCTAGCTCACAGCTTTTGCCTTTGCTAGTGCTCAACCCGACACTTCACTTAGGTGCCGAGCTTGCCTAGCTTTTCTTTTCTTTTGAGCATTTTCTTTCCAAATTAGCCACTTGATCCTTAGGCCCTTACAACTTCAATACAAGATTTCAAATTGGATTCCGTCTAATCTCAAGCCACAATCACGAGGGAAGTTGAAGAATAACATGGAAAAGGGGTGAAAATTCTGATTGCCTTCATCATCTTAGATCGGTGTTATCGAGTGGTACAAAAATACGTATCAAACCAATCAACCAACATACAAGAGTGATAAAATCTCTGTTCTGGCCTAGACTCATTTGATTTTAGCTCTAACACGCTGGTTATAGGTTCTAAGTAGGACAGTCTAAACGTCATTGTGAAAGCTTGAAGTCAATTAAACACCAAAAGTCAAGAACCGAATGATTCTATCATAGAGGAATTCGACATTCAATCAAGATCATGCAACTCATCAAAGCATAGCCTGCCTTAGATCTCTACCACAAATAATCACACCAAACCTCAAACTCCCCTACGACTAACATGAGCATTGTCCTCAATGATCAAGAGAGATAGGGTAAGGTGGAACGAAGTTACCGCGTTGGTAGAGAGGAGCATAGGACGCCAAAGTAGAGGAAGAGTCCCATGGCGCACATTGTGAAGAGTGATCCGCCTAAGTGCTTGCCAACATCTTATTCAAAGAGCTAAAACAACACTAAAACATAAAAGCGAAAAGGTAAGGATAGCATGGGGTGCCTCCTATGAAGCGCTTCTTTAACGTCTCTAGCTAGACGAAAGCACAAGGATTAAGCTAAGTAAAACCATCCCAACTCATTACCTCCTTGAAGTCGATGTCATTACCTTCGCATGACACACGAAACTTGAATTGTACCTTACCATCTTCGGGTGGAATGAGCATGGATTTCCCGGATGGTGAAGTGGGAGGAATGGAGAAGGGATCAAACCACTTGGAGTTGAGCCTTTCATCGGGTGGCTTCTTAGTCTTGCTCGTCTCACCCATTGGTGCGGCCTCCTTGCCCTTCTCGGGTGACTTCTTTACACCTTTCTTCTTAGCCTTGGGTGGTGCCTTCGGGAGTACGAAAGGTGGAGTCTCCTTTACTTCATCCGTCTTTTCCTGCACATCACTAATGGCAAACAACTCCGCAAGACTATGACGGACAAGGTTAGTGCTATTAGTAGCCGAGGTAAGCTCATGCGGATTCTTAGGATCATGGTGACTAGCATAAGACAAAGTAAATTCCATGCCGTTTGAGCAGTCAAAGATCATGCATTCATTGTCGACCCTAAGGGTAAGTCTACCACCATAGACATCAATTAAAGCACGAGATGTCGCTAGGAAGGGTCGTCCAAGAATCAAAGGCACATCGGTACCACCCATAGCATCTAGAATAACAAAATCCACGAGGAATTCAAAAGCACCGACCTTAACCAACACATCCTCAACAATACCACAAGGAGATTTCATGGTCTTATCCGCTAATTAAACATTCATGAGGGTTGGTTTCATTGTCCCTAGGCCTAGCTTCTTAAACATGCAATACGTCATAACATTGATACTAGCACCCAAATCGGCTAAGCCTCTACTTATTGCATGCTCACCAATAGTGCAAGGAATAGTAAAGCTACCTGGATCCTTAAGCTTCTCCGGTGGTTGCTTAAAGAGAATGGCGGAGCATTGTTCGTTGAGCTTTGCCGAAGTTACATCCTTAAGCTTGCGTTTGTTGGTGAAGATCTCTTTCATGAACTTCGCATATTGAGGCATCTTAGTGATTGCTTCTCCAAAAGGCATTGTGAATTGCACCTTGTCAAGAATCTCAACAAACCTCTTGAAATCTTTCTCCATGGAATCCGGCTTCAAGCGAGAAGGATAAGGTGGTTTAGGCTTGTACGGAGGCACCACCGGTGCGGGAGGAGAGACCGGAGTAGCGCTCTTCGTAGCCTCTTGGGAACCAATCTTATTGGTAGTCTTAGAAACCTCATTTTCCTTGGCTTCATTCTCTAGCACTTCAATCTTGTCCGTGTCATCATCGGAAACAACGTCCTCAACCAAAACATAGTCCTTATCTTGAGTACTCCTCGCTTTAGGTGTAGGGTCTTGGACTGGCTTACCATTCCTCAATGTTACCATCATAAGCTCCTCGGGAACCTTGGGGTTGACCTCGGTGTTGGAGGGTAGAGTGCCCGAGGGTCGCTCCGAGAGTGTTTTAGCAATATGACCCATTTGATTCTCCAAATTTGCAATTGAAGCTTGTTGATTTCTTATAAGTTGAATCATTGCCGCGTTGGTATCCTCTTGCGATATTGAAGAACCGCCCTCTTTGTTGTGAGGTGGTTTGTTAAATCCGGGTGGTCCATCACCTCTATGATTGTACATTCCCGGTGGGGTAGAACCTTGGGGACCTTGATTTGGATGTCCACTTTGATTCCATTGATTTCCCCTTGGTTCCCTTGACATTGGTGACCTCCTTGAGTCCATTGACTACCTTGGTTTTGGTTACTTCCTTGAGACCATTGGTTGCCTTGATACCCTCTATAACCTTGGAATCCTCCTTGATTTCCTTGTTGTAACCCTTGTTATAACCACTACCTTGACTCCCTTGGCCTTGGTATCCTTGGTTAGACTTGATGTACCCACCACCTTGGTTCCAAGGTCGGTTATAGGTACCTTGATAGTTACCTCGGGGGCTGAAATTACCATGGAATCCTTGACCTTGTGCGAAGCTTACCTCCTCATTGTGATCGCCTTGCCCAAGCTCAGGAGTGGCGGAGGGGCAAGCACTGACATCGTGGCCCTGACCCCCACAACATTCACAACAATATATTGAAGCAACTGGGGGATTACCCACATGAGATGATGGAACCTTAGAGGGATGCTTAGGCATACTCAGGTTACTTACCTGAGATGCCATAGCATCGATCTTAGAAATGAGGAGCGCAAAGATACGGTCATCTTCATCTCGGTGCCCCGGTAACTTAGGCTTCTTCCCATAGCTAGACGAATCCTTTGGTGCATCAACACTTATAGCTCTAGAGTCATAGTGAGTGCCTGGTGAACGTGTCGTTGTGATGCGTTCAACCAAATAACTACTAATGCTAAGAAAAAAGCGTATAGCAGATCGTATTCGACTCGAGGTTTCTTCTAATCGACACTTTGAAGAAGCTGGCAAATTACTCAGGTTAAAACACGTTGTGCGTGGTGTGAGTTCCACGACTTCTAATCTATTAAGCAAAGGAAAATAAAAGACAGAAAGATTAAAAGATTGACTAACGGGAAGATAGACGAACTTAGATTTCGAATCCCCCTTAGATCACCAGAGCAACGGCAATCACAAGATCAGCGGTTTTCAATTCTAATTCAATCGGTTTCTATACACCACCATAACTCCTTACCCTTAGGTTTAAGACCGGCGAACGTTCGCTCTATCCGTTCTAACTACCAAGATCAACTAGCCGCCCGGGTACGGTCGCCTCTCGCAACGACTTAATTAACTGGTGTAATTACTAATGATTTATGAGTTACTCTTGCAGTGGATTAACCCTAACCGGTTCCTACGAAAGGCACGCTCCAATTATAAGGTTAATTGTTCAATTCGATGTTCTAAAGTAAGGCAAGCGTTCGCTTCTATCCTTAGCTTAACCAGAATCTAATCTAAGTGATCAATCCAGACAAGAAACATGAACAATGAAGAACAAATCAAACATGAATGAGAAACTGATTGAATTTCGAATCTAATCACCGCCGATCCGTGACCGTTTTAAAGCCCTGGGTCACTTAGGGTTCATCTAATCTAAGCTCTACAAGTTCAGTTACTCATATCAGAAACAAGAGAATCAAAGGCAACAACGAAGATCATCATACAGAGGAAGAACAGATAAGAACTGAAAAACCTAATTCTAACGACTCCCGCCAAGCTTCAATCTCCTGGATCTTCAACTTAAGCTCCGAGTTCTCCGATGTGGAAGGATGGCGTCACGATCTCTCCACGATTCTTCGAACTCTCTAAACTCTATCTATCGACCCTAGAGTCGGCTGACTCTCAAAAGTCTGATTTGTGAAAATATGAAGAATGATTTGATTGATGTGTCTGTTCCCCTCCTCCTCGGGCCGCCGGATTAAGTATAAATACTTAACCCTAGTTGGGCCGGGCTGAGCTGATGGTTTCGCCGAAACCATAGGGATAGTTTCGGCGAAACTGGCTGTGAGTTCAGGGCTCCGCCGGCTGTTCATTATTTTTGGTCCGAGCAGTTGATTGGTTTCGCCGAAACCATCCTTCTCTTGGCATCAGTTGATTTGAACTGCTGGTTTCGCCGAAACTGGAGGCCTGGTTTCGCCGAAACTGTAAGTGTGAATGGCAGATTTTCGGTTTGACTTTGATTGGCTCCTTTGATTGATTCCGGTTCAGTTCCTCGATGTTCCTATGCCTTAGACACGTCCATGGCTACTTTATTTGACGGCAAAAACCTGTGCTTACGCAAAAACACTAGAAAACCATCAAATAGACCCGAAAGGGCCAAGGTAACACAAATGGCACGAGATAGGGCAATTGATTGAATATTCGTTATTCTACCCTAAAAACCATGTCTTAAGCAAAGAAATGTCGCTTAAATGAGGCTGATAATCACGTCAAATCGAGTGTCATCAAATACCCCACACTTAAGCTTTTGCTTGTCCTCAAGCAAACTGAACTAGAACACACTCAAAATCACAAATGACACGAGATTAAACCGAGATTCAATTCTAACAGTTTGGTTTAGACTGTTCCACGTAGAAAGAGTGACCTACACATGCAAGGACATCAACGAAACAAGTTTTCGATCTCACTAATTTCTGCACACTTCAAGTAGTGGTTTTAACAAAGCTCGTTTCTTGGTAAAACAATTAATCATAATTAACCGACTACGATAACACCAATTCTAATGAGAAAAGACTTTAAGCTCTAGCCATGATGTGGATGTGGAGGTAGGAAAAGTGACGTGGCTATCGACTCGACTTCATCCGTTTCTAGATCTGTGCGTTACATGTTCTAGCTAGGACCGATTTAAACAACAATTTATTTCAAGATTCAAACTTTCTTTAATCTATTTACTGCATACTAGTGCTCGATACCAAACACTTCACTTAGGTGTTGGACCTGCCTAGCTCACAGTATTTGTGCTTATGCTAGTGCTCAACCCGAACACTTCACTTAGGTGTCGGGCTTGCCTAGCTTTATTTTCAGCACTTTAAAGAACTTAACATTGATTTGATTAACTCAATTACTTGATTTAACCATTTAGCCACTTAATCCTAGCTAGTTATAACTTTTTACACGAGATTTCGAATTGGATTTCGGTCTAATCTCAAGCCACAATCACAGGTGAACAAATATGAAGTGAAAAACATGGGAGAAGCTAGCATCTATCATCTTAGAACGGTTTTATCGAGCTTTGTTATTAACAAACCAATCAATTCAATTAATTCAAGTTTCAGCTACTGAAGTGATTTATGATCTGTTCTGACCTAGACTCATTTAATATCAGTTCCAACACGTTAGTTGCAGGTTCTAAGTGGAACAGTCTAGACGTCATTGTTCAAAATTAAAGTCAATTTAACATCACAAGTCAAGAATTGAGCAATTCTATGCAAGAGAAATTTCAAATTTGAACCACAGAATCATAGATAGCACAGAATCATAGATAGCACAGAATCATAGATAGCAAGCAAGATCATGCATAATCCTAGAATCCTACCCCACACTTAAACGGTTCTGTGTCCTCACAGAATTAATCTAGAGTAGAGAGATACGAAGAACCTGGATGGTGATGGTCGGTGTAGGGGATGAACACGGAGCGTCCGAAGCGGAGCGGAGTAGCTACTCAAGTTCCTACAAAAAAAAAACAACAAAAAGATCAAAAGGATACCGGGACAAGTGTCCCGGATCCACACAGAATAAAAGTCGAACAAAGAAAGTTAAGGGGAATTTTAAAAATATTTTTTTGACGATTGAATGAGAAACTGAAAGAAGGAAGAGAGAGAGGGTGAATCCGGATTTTAAAGTGAATAGTTGGGGTGATTTTCAAAAGAGTTTTCGGCGAAAAATAGAGGGTGTTTTCGTCGAATATAACCATATGGTTTCGCCGAAAACTTTAGTTCAAATCACTGCTTGGTTTTCAAAATCAATTTCGGCGAAAAAGTATAAATTTCGGACCGAAAATATGAAACAGGGAGACTCAGTTGAAAATCCAAAAGGTGATTTCGCCGAAAATTTTGAACTGTTCGGGTTTAAAATATTTTCGCAAATCCGGCCAACTTCAGAAAATCACAGTTAAATCCACAAAAATCGGAACGACCTCAATCAACTTGCTTCTGACTCTATGTCATGCAAACAACTCACGAAAAATATGAAATCAAACAAACTGACACTTTTGGCTTCCCGAAACCGACTCGAACGACGAAAAAACTGACTCAAAAATTCAAGAACGGACTCCAGCCGTGGGTTGCCTCCCACGAAGCGCTCTCTTTTAACGTCCTTGAGCCGGACGGTACCTGTTAGGGACCCCAACTCAGAAGTTCCTTGAAGTCAATCGTCTTCTTCAAGGCCAGCGGTTGAGTGCCATGTAGCACTCCAGCAGGGTGATGTAACCGGTAGTGTTCCAGTAGATCGTGGTTCTGGTTGGATGACCAGTTCTTCTTGAATTCTCCTACCGGAGGAGGAAAGAGGTAGTACGGCGCGGCATGGTCATTGAGCTCCATCTTCTCTACAGGTTGACTCGGCGGAAGTGTAGGTGAGGGTATCTCCTCAATCTCTACGTGCTCCTCTTCGGCTTCAACTTCAGGATGGATTGGCTTTATGTCTTCATCAACCACCACCGCCAAGGATTCTTCTAGCTCATAATAGTCATGGATAGGATCATCATCTTCTCTTCGAACAGCTCTGAGCGTCTTCTATCATTAACGCTTTGTTGCTCGAGCTTGATGTCCGTCGTGAGATGAGCTTGTAATATTGTAGGATATCATCCAAGGCGGATAGGGTTCTCGACGAGCATTGTTGATGTTCATGAGCTTGTAGAATGATCTCTTCGTTATCTCTAGCGCCACTTTGATGTTCTTGTTGGTGTATCTCTTGGTAACCTTGTAGCATTGAAGAGATCTTATCAAAGAGGGAGTCAAATCTCACCGTCTGTAGTTGTTGTTGATGTAGCATTTCTCGATAATGATCGGGATATGGTGCTTCATTGATGTACCGCTCTCGGTACTGGTCATCCCACCTGTTACCCTGCATAATCAAAACTAAGAAGCACTACCCAGGTAAATCATGAAAATATGGAGGAAAATAAATGGTAAGGCGGAAAGGTAGAAGAATAATTTGCCAACTCTTCTTTCAAACAATTAGAAGAGTCCCCGGCAACGGCGCCAATTTGGTGAACGTGTCCTTGTGATGCGTTCAACCAAATAACTACTAATGCTAAGAAAAAAGCGTATAGCAGATCGTATTCGACTCGAGGTTTCTTCTAATCGACTACTTTGAAGAAGCTGGCAAATTACTCAGGTTAAAACACGTTGTGCGTGGTGTGAGTTCCACGACTTCTAATCTATTAAGCAAAGGAAAATAAAAGACAGAAAGATTAAAAGATTGACTAACGGGAAGATAGACGAACTTAGATTTCGAATCCCCTTAGATCACCAGAGCAACGGCAATCACAAGATCAGCGGTTTTCAATTCTAATTCAATCGGTTTCTATACACCACCATAACTCCTTACCCTTAGGTTTAAGACCGGCGAACGTTTGCTCTATCCGTTCTAACTACCAAGATCAACTAGCCGCCCGGGTACGGTCGCCTCTCGCAACGACTTAATTAACTGGTGTAATTACTAATGATTTATGAGTTACTCTTGCAGTGGATTAACCCTAACCGGTTCCTACGAAAGGCACGCTCCAATTATAAGGTTAATTGTTCAATTCGATGTTCTAAAGTAAGGCGAGCGTTCGCTTCTATCCTTAGCTTAACCAGAATCTAATCTAAGTGATCAATCCAGACAAGAAACATGAACAATGAAGAACAAATCAAACATGAATGAGAAACTGATTGAATTTCGAATCTAATCACCGCCGATCCGTGACCGTTTTAAAGCCCTGGGTCACTTAGGGTTCATCTAATCTAAGCTCTACAAGTTCAGTTACTCATATCAGAAACAAGAGAATCAAAGGCAACAACGAAGATCATCATACAGAGGAAGAACAGATAAGAACTGAAAAACCTAATTCTGACGACTCCCGCCAAGCTTCAATCTCCTGGATCTTCAACTTTAAGCTCCGAGTTCTCCGATGTGGAAGGATGGCGTCACGATCTCTCCACGATTCTTCGAACTCTCTAAACTCTATCTATCGACCCTAGAGTCGGCTGACTCTCAAAAGTCTGATTTGTGAAAATATGAAGAATGATTTGATTGATGTGTTGTTCCCCTCCTCCTCGGGCCGCCGGATTAAGTATAAATACTTAACCCTAGTTGGGCCGGGCTGAGCTGATGGTTTCGCCGAAACCATAGGGATAGTTTCGGCGAAACTGGCTGTGAGTTCAGGGCTCCGCCGGCTGTTCATTATTTTCGGTCCGAGCAGTTGATTGGTTTCGCCGAAACCATCCTTCTCTTGGCATCAGTTGATTTGAACTGCTGGTTTCGCCGAAACTGGAGGCCTGGTTTCGCCGAAACTGTAAGTGTGAATGGAAGATTTTCGGTTTGACTTTGATTGGCTCCTTTGATCGATTCCGGTTCAGTTCCTCGATGTTCCTATGCCTTAGACACGTCCATGGCTACTTTATTTGACGGCAAAAACCTATGCTTACGCAAAAACACTAGAAAACCATCAAATAGACCCGAAAAGGGCCAAGGTAACACAAATGGCACGAGATAGGGCAATTGATTGAATATTCGTTATTCTACCTAAAAACCATGTCTTAAGCAAAGAAATGTCGCTTAAATGAGGCTGATAATCACGTCAAATCGAGTGTCATCAGTGTCGCTCCCATACTTGGACCTTGGAGGTTGTTGTCGAGACCAACTCCTTGTCTTGTTGGCCATCTCCGCAAAGAGTTCTAGAGCATCTTTGGGAGTGAGCATCCTTAGATCACCTCCGGCGGCTTGGTTGATCATCCTTGTATTCTCAAAATCAAGGGACCTAGCAAAGATATCCGCCAAGCTCCATTCGGGAAGTTGTGATGAGGACAAGACCGAAGAAGGGCTTGGAACCTATTCTAAGTTTCATGGAAGAGCTCTCCCTTGTTTTGTGTGAAGTGGTTGATACGATCTCGGATTGCATCCGTCATATAAGGGGGAAAGAATTCTTCGAGGAAGGCTTCGGCTAATCCCTCCCATGTGGTGAATGCTCTACTAGGTTGGTTCTCCAACCAAGACTTAACTCTTCCTTTGAGTGAGAAGGGAAAGAGCCTTAGTCTAACACAATCCGGGTGAACTTGGTCATTCTTCACTGTGTCGCATATTTCAAGGAAGTCTTTGAGGTGCCTTGATGGACATTCTCCATCAATGCCATTGAACACCACTCCATTTTGCACCATTTGAATCATATTAGGCTTTAGCTCGAAATTTCTTGCATTTACCGGTCTTCGCACGATGCTCGAGGCTGCCCCTTCGAGGGTTGGGCGAGCATAATCAGCTAGTGTGCGCCTCGCACCCCTTTGCGATTGATCATCTTCATTAGTGTGATGCGAGTGCACCGAGTGGTTATCTTCATCCTCATGATGAGACATGTTGTTGCGTGTGGTGCTATGAACTAAGTGAGGAGGAGAACGAGTTGGTGGTTCAATCACGACCTTGATGCCTTGGAGTCGTGCTTGAAGACGGGTGATCCGCCTCATGCACTAATGCACGGTTCCTACACACAAATCAACAACAAATACCAACGTAATACGACAATGTGTGATAACAAGTCAAATAACACGTAACAAGGAAGCAAAAGTACAACGGAAGGAAGTGTAAAGATCGGTTCACTAATAATTGCTTTCTTAGGAATGAGAGGTCCCCGGCAACGGCGCCAAAAACTTGATAAGAATTTTACCAAGGTCGTATTCCACGAGGTCCTCTCATAAGCTAATACTCACAAAGTTCATGAACGGTCTAAACATTTAAAATTGAGTTTTGGTTTTGAAAGAGAACAAATCAAAAGCATAAACAAACAAGGAAAAACTAACAAGTGAAATTGAGGATCAAACAAGAGAGAAGGGAGTTTAGCTTAGCAAGGGGTTTCTTCAAGCTCAAGGTTCATGAAAGCTGGATTGAATCTCAAGCAACGATGTGTAAACTAATGACCATGCAATTCACTCAAGTAGAATCAACGAACTCTCGCACAATTGACTCTCTACTCCTAGACCAAATGCACCATGCTCTCGCTATGTGAACAAAGGTAATGGAGTGCCTTAACTTGCTCAATGAAATGCCAAAAACTTGAATTCTATGCTAACATTCATCTAGCACAAGGTAAATGATGCAAGACACTCTCATGTCAATCATATAACACTAGTCTAGCAATCAAAAGGGTCTCTCAACCTTCAAATGAAAGAAAACCAAATGCACACCAAGTGTTTGATAAAATGACAACAAGGAAAACAAGCTCAAAATGGTTGCAATTGTATAATCCAATCTCTCAAATCCTACAATTACAATCCTACAACCTTAGATCAACATCAATCAATCATTCTCATGTATTGAAAGACATAAACAATACCAAAAGAACAATCAAGCTCTAATGGCTACAAAGCACAAGGTCTAGGATCATCATCTTACACAAATGGCTAAGAGAAACTCAATCCATACAATCAATCACCTATCCTAGCTTGATCCATCCCCCACTAAACTAAACCTAAGCTTTGCCTAGCATAACCATGGAAGAAACCTGAAATTGAGTAGAGGAGACCATCCTTGCTTCCATGGAGGATCTTCCTACTTGGCTCTTCAAGCTCCAATCCAAGCTATGGAGGACTTCACTTAGATCCTTGATCTTCAAGTTGATCAACAAGGGAGAGAGGATGGTGTTTGGTTGAGAAAAGAGGGATGATCGGCAATTGAGTTGAGAGAGAGAGTGAGACGGACGAGTGTTGTAAAATAATAATGACTCCCTCTGATTTTGTCCGCTGCCACTTTAAATAGTACGCTGGAATTGCCTGGTATTTTCGGCGAAAATTCTACAAGATTTTCGCCGAAAATGTCTTTGAAAAACACCGAGCGATTTGACTTTTCTTCACAGATTTTCGGTGAAAACTCTGGAAGTTTTTCGCCGAAAATTTCTTCATAAGTCGAATGTTGATCTTCTGGAAATCTCCTGTTTGCAATTGCCGAGAGTTTTCGGCGAGAACTATAAGGTTCTCGTCGAAAACTTAAGTATAACACCGTGCATTTTTTCCGATTTTGCAACGTCCATATCGCCTCCGTCCTAGCTCCGATTGACCTCCCGTTTGATCCTACGTGCTCCTTGTCACCAGTACAACAATGCCAAAACCTGAAAATGCAAGGAAAACAACTCCAATAGGCATAGAATTGGCCTCAAAGTAGCAACCGGGCAACAAAAGGGCACTTTGCATAAAACATATCCATAAAGGCCTATAAATCATAGCAAAATGAGATCAAACATAGGAGATCCCTAGGCTAATCAAGGACTAAAAGTGCACTAAATATGATCACATCACTCTTTAATTTTGTTCAAGTCATGTTTCCTTGTCTAGCAAGTGTCGGGTTGCATCCTAGAGTAAGTGTAGCGGAAGTAAGTATTGTTTGCCTTTATCAAGTCAGGTTACTCACTAGCTCGATAAAGTCATGTTCCTCTTTTACTCTGGCAAAAGTTTGGTTCTTAATTGTGTGGTCAGTTGGTTAATCCTCTTGTTTGATAGAAGCATTATATACATCTTTCCAGGAACCAAGAAGTTTTTGGTTCGCTCATTCAAGTTGGTGCATGGTTGTGATAAAATTCTTGTTTAAGGACAAACAAAAGTTTAAGTGTGGGGTGATTTGATGACATTAGATTTATCGCGTTCATTTCACCACATTTGAACGACATTTCCCTTGTTTGACTCCGAATTGCGATGATTCTGAATGATTTTTATGAAAAATGTGTTTTATCCCCCGTTGGCCCTCTTTTGGGTCGTTTGATGTGTTTTCGAGTTATTTTGATGAGATTTCAGGTTTTCACATTATGGAGGACCTTTCTACGAGCTCGGCGATCAGAACGGGGATCAATTCGGAGTACAAACGAGGCGGGGAGCATCGAATGAAGTAAGGAATTGGAAATGTTTCTTGTCCCAGCTCAAAAAGTGCGCATTTTGTGGCAAAATGTGTGCCGGCGCACTTTTTAAGTGTTGCCAGGCGCACTTTTGCAATTACATTCGGCGAATTTTTCTTCATCTAAAAAAGTGCTACTTTTTGGGGTAAAAGTGCGCAGGCGCACTTTTGGCAATTTTCAGCTTTTTTACGAAAAAAGGGTTTTTAAACCAATTTTGAGGAGTTTTAGGGAGAGACTTTTTACTTCAATTTTTCCTCTTCTTCCCCGACGAACCAGACACTCTCGGAGGAGAAGACGGAGCTTTGAAGACGCGATTGAGCGAGAGGAAGCGAGGATTAGCTCGGGAGATTCTAGGATTCTAGAAGATTGAGATTAATCGGAGTAAGATGATTTCTTATCCAGTTAATTTTTTCTCTGTTTCTGTGATTTCTTCTCTGGCGATGTCTAGCTAAACTCTTTGTTTGTTCAGATTAGATGAAGTTCTAGCAAGATTTTGTATGGATGATGTCGTGTTTTTAACCCGTTAATGTTAATTGAGGTTTATTTAGACTTAATTGAGATTTTTCTTAAACCCTAATTTGAAGCTCTAGAATTCGCAGATTGACCATATCGTAGAATTTGCTTCGTCTTTGATTCGCGGTTCTGACCATGGACGTGAGTCATTCTAGAGTTTAGCAAGTCATTAAGATTAGCCGGTTCTTGACCATAAGGCCGGTGAAATTAATCTCTTTGCATATCTGTGTGGCATTTCATTGTTCTTCGTGCATTCTTGGTGATTTGTGAGTTATCTTGACCATAGGAATTCATAGGTTTGATAGGATAGTTTCTCTACGTCCTTACCATGGAGTAGAGATTGCCAAAGGAAATGTCGAGTCTTTGTGTCTGTTGAAACCATAGTTGCATTGCATCATCCGTCTTAATCGAGCTAGAGCGGATTCGAGTCTGGACAAGCGCCTTAGTCAATACTTGAAGCTCCAACTTGTTTGCCTGCTTTGATTGATTTAAATTGCTTTCTTAGTTTAATTAGTTCAAACCCTTTCACAAAACCAAACGACAAAAACCTGAATAGCTTATTCCACATTAGTTGAGTAATAGAAACAGAAAGACCCTTGGGAAATAACGATCTCTTTGGAGCAATCCTTCGAGTAAAACTAGTGCGCGTTAATTTTCGACCATGATGTCACTCTCTAATGGCCCCATCATCGACATAGTCACGGTCAGCAACTGAGATTTTTTCGACCTTACGATTACTGAATGGCTGCTATGATCACTCTTTTTGACCTCACGATTATGTGAACTGCTGCTATGATCACTCTGGCGTGAGTGGCTGTATGATAGGCTTGCACTATCATCTTGAAATTCCTCATTGCCTTGTTATGGCATGCCATTTTCTTATTGGGAGTTCGGTACTTCAGATTGTTTCCTATCATGTCGTAGACGACATTCAACCCATTGCCGTCCATAAGTGGGAGTGGATAATAAGCTACGAATTCCCCATTGGAAAACACTAGACATCGGCATGTGATGTTTTTCAACACCGCCCATTCTCAGACGCCCATCTTGTGAAGGAAAACTAGACATGCTTTCCAGTGAGGAGGTTATTTTTTCATGTGCAAAAAGAGAAATTTTCCTCTGCTATAAGACACCCCCCGCTGATGAACTATATCACCCCTCGTAGCTAGAAGAAAAAATGCATCTTGTTTAGAAAGGAAGAAAATGGGGTTGGTGAACGGATTTCAGGCAGAAGGAAGTACTAAGGGAAGCAGGAAGGATCTTGTAACAATTCTGATCACTAAGTCTAATCATCAATATAAAGAGAGAAAGTGTCAATGAGCGGGCAAGATGCTCTTCAATATTGGATCCACATGGCTTTCTGTAGCTTTTTACCATTGAGTGGTCAAAATTGAGCAAAACTTTTGCAACTTTTGACTATTGGCAGTTGTCACGAAACTCTACATTATTAGACGTACATGGCTCTCTAGCTTCTGTCACATTGAATGATCAAAAGTAATCCCAGGGAAGAGTGAGTGAAAGTAGTTAACAAATGAACAACGTGACACCACATAGTCAGCGCCGCACTATCTAGTGATCATATTGTTGTAATAAATTTTGAGCGAACTATAATGAAATTATATTATTTTAAAATTATTTAACAAGATACATGAAGTCGATATTTATTTTAGGTTGATCATGCTAACACATTATTAACCAAATTAAAAACATCTCGAACCTCACTATAATAAGATAAGTACATAGTTAAACATTAATGTAATTAAAATAATTTTGTATTAAACCAAATCTACGTCTAAACAAAAAAAAAATTACCAATTCGATTCTCTTGAAGACCATGTGTTGAATGGATATCACAGACGTATTAGAATAATCATCTGATGATCATCCTATGATCTCCCCGCTCCGCCCCATTTTGTGTCGTCGGATCAAATTGTCTACTCCACCCTTGCCACGACTTTATTGTTGGAGGGTTCCCGTTGCCAGAAGGTTGAATCATCCGTTGGTTGGCCTCATCTGGTGGCTCTCCAGTCATCTATACGATCAATTGGATACCACACAAGAAATGATATATTGAAATTTTGTGGTAGGCCTTTGGGTGTTGGTACATGATGGTGGTGCAATCAAATCGGTGATTTGAGTAAGTGATTGACATTAGAACTATTTTGTTTTTCCTATACAGAAAATTTAACGATCCTTCTTATGGATCAGCCACTACGTGCCTTGTGTCATACTTAGCTATCCTCATCTTGAGGACGAACCAATCCTTGCTAATGGGGCACTTAGCCTCTTTTAAGTGGAATAGAAAATAATAATTATTTCATAAAGGCTATTCTTGGCCCTTGAGAAGACCTAGTCCAGATTAGAAAACTGTTACAAAAAAAATGAGAGTTAATGCTTATCGAATTAGTTTTAATTGCACATTTTATGACAAATCTTAAATTTGAATTCTTGTGAAGAACATATTTGCACCTTTCCCACCCTACCATCTCCTCCAGACAAAAGTATACTGACCTAATTTTTATTATGTCATTCATACATAATCAATTGCAGCCATTGGATCCATTGGATTGCATTTACACCCTTAAATCCGTATTTACACCCTAATTAATTGGCATTGATATGATTTTGATTGATTTAATGTAATAATTATGAGTATATATTATATTTATTCTATGCAATCAATTTTGATCACACTTACCAAATATTTCCTTATTCATAGCTGAATAAAATCAGGCTTGTGCCATCGTCGTTCTTCCTCCCACCCTGCTGAGTTCCCCCCTCTCTCTCACAATATCTTCCTCCCCTAATCCTTCACCCACCCGACCACTCGTCGAGCTACTTCACCCAGCATGCCTCCATCCTCCCAACTTCCTCCACTTCGTCGAACCCACCCTAACACCAAACTCCACTGCTCCCATCTCTGACCACCACGCAAACCACCATCCCTTCCACCTGCACTACCACCAAACCCAACTCAGCTCTGCCGGTTCTCTGGCCAACAGCCTCCTCCCATCTTCTCCCCCAGTGAAAAAATCGAACCCCCATCCAGTCGTCCCTCTCTCCCCCTTTCCAATACTTCATAGCCGACACCAAATACCCAACAACCCAACACAACAAGTTCTCTCATATCAATCTCAGCAAAAATATTAGGTTTAGGCATCTGAACCATCTTCGATGGAAACGTGATTGTCGACGATCATGTTTCCGTCCAAATTTTTTTGTAATTATGAACGTCAACATTGGCTATTATAACCTCCAAAATTATTACCACATTGGCGGTTATAACAGCCACAGTATAACCATCTTACTTTTTATTCAATAATGACGATTAAAACTGCCATAGAGTAACCACCAATAAATGGTCATTGTGGCGTCGGTTTTATGGAGGTTATAAAACTGTCATAAAGTTAACAACTGTGGCAGTTATAACCTCCATTATTGGAAGAAATAACCGCCACAATTTTTTCATTTTGTTGTTGTGATGCTTGCACTGTCGTCTAGGAATGCCTCATCGCCTTGTTGTGGCATGCATCTTCTACAAGATCTATGAATGAATCATGGGTTTGGTATTCCAGATTGTTCTCCATCATGTCTCACACGACGTTCAAAACCATTGTCGTCCATTAGCAGGAGTGGATAATAAGCCACGACTTCCTCGTTGGACACTAGACACCAAGGATAATTTCCAACACTGCCCCTTCTCTGATGCCCATCTTGCGAAGGACAACTGGATATGCTTTTCCGTAAGGAGGCTATTTTTTCACGCCCAAGCAGAGCAACTTTCCACTACTATAAGACACCCCCAATTGATGAACTATATCACCCCATCATAGCCAAAACGAAAAATGCATCTTGTTTAGACTGAAAGAAAATGGGTTTGGTGAACGGATTACAGGTAGAAGGAAACAAGGAGTGGGAAGAAGGAAGGAACTTGTAACAATTCTGATGAGTCTGATCATCAATATAAAGAGAGAAGGTGTCATGCAATTGGCAAGATGCTGTCAATTACTAGATACACGTGGCTTTCTATAGCTTTTGACCACTGAGTGGTCAAAATTGAGCAAAACTTTTGCAACTTTTGACTATTGGTAGTTGACTAGCTCGCAAGAAGCTCTACATTATTAGACGCACATGGCTCTCTAGCTTCTGTCACATTAAATGGTCAAAATTAATACTAGGAAAGAGTGAGTGGAATTAGTTGACAAATGGACAACGAGACACCATCCAACTAGCGCCACAGTATCTAGTGATCAAGTTGTCGTAATAAATTTTGAATGAACTATAATGAAAATTTTATTATTTTAAAATTGAATGACAAGATGCATGAAGATGAAATTCATTTTAGATTGATCAACTAATACATTATTAACCAAATAAAAAACATCTCGAACCTCACTATAAAAGGATAAACAGTTAAACATCAATGTAATGTAAAAAATTTCATTTAAAAAAAAAACCATCTCGAACCTCACTATAAAAGGATAAGCAGTTAAACTTCAATGTAATGTAAAATATTTCATATTCAACCAAATCTATGTCTAAACAAAAAATTACCAATTCGAGGCTTGTGAAGACCATGTGTTGAATGGATATCACAGACGTATCAGAATAATCATCTGATGATTTCTCCGCTCTACTCCACATAATCTCGTTGGATCAAATTGTCTGCCCTACCCCTACCATGAACTTATTATCGGATGGTTACCAGTTGCTGGATGGTTGGATCATCTAGAAACGACACCATCATTTGGCCTCATTTGATGGCTCTCTGTTCGTCTACAAGATGAATTCGATACCATGTAAGAAATGATATATCCACATTTCGTGCAGCCCTTTGGGCGTTGATACATGATGGTGGTGCAATCAAATCGTCAATTCGAGTAACTGATTCACATTAGAACTATTTTGTTTGCCATATATGAGAAATTTAGCTATCATTTTTAAGGACTAAACACTATTTGCCTTGTGTTATACTTAGCAATCATAATCTTGAGGACGAATCAATCATTGTCAACGGCACCTCTTTTAAGAGGAACAAAAAAAATTTGATTTCATAAATGTTTGGTTATTTCATAAAAGGCTGCTCTTGGCCCTTGGGAGGACCTAGTCCTGATTAGGAAACTGTAAAAAAAAAAGAGAGTAATGCTTATTGAATTAGTTTTAATTGCACATTTTATGACAAAATCTTAAATTTTTTATAAGGAACATATTTGCCATTTCCCCTACCCTTTTCTCCTATAACCCTTCCTCCTTTTATTCTTGTAGCGGCTACGATGATTTATGATCTATAGTATCTTCCACCATGCAAACGTCATATACATTTCAATTCCAAACTTAAGTATAAGACAAAAAAATGTTGCAAGATTTAAATAATACGCATTAAATAGATCAAAACCACAAATATATATAAATCTAAAAATAAATAAAATACCAACATTTATCGTCAATTACTGTGATAATATGATGGATTAAACATATGTGGTGTGAGCGTGCCGGAGTGGTTATCGGGCATGACTAGAAATCATGTGGGCTTTACCCGCGCAGGTTTGAATCCTGCCGCTCACGTTTTTTTGTTTTCATATTAAAAAACTTATCGATATGGATAGTTTGATTCGTTGGAACGACAACCACATACCATTGGATTCTCCTATAAACCACACAACAAAATGGTAAACACAATCTTGATATATAATTATGATTTAATCACGATTTATGACAGTTTGAACGGTAACTATATGCCATTGGACTTACTAGTCTAATGTTTGGTAAGATTCATAAAACCATGTTTGTTCGCACATTACCATCACTTCGTAGCAATGATATTTGGTACCTTCCAACTTCTCTTTGGAATGGAAACAAGACTAGTATATATTACGTGTCTAAATAAAACACGTAGCAATGTAAGCCTTTGCGTCTTCAAATTCGAGACTCAAAGGTTGTTCACTCCTAAATAAGGAGAGGAAAGTAGGCGATACGAGTGTACACAATTTGAGAATTGAATAGTAGTGGTGAGTTGGATGTTAGTTAAGTTGTAGACAGGAGGATCAAAATTATCACTTGATTCGAGCAGAGGAATGTAGGTGGTACAAGTGTACGCAGTATCACCTACTATTTGAGGGGACGATTTGTCTTAAAGCCAAAGAATTCAAAATTCGAGACGACGTGATTCACATCATCTCAAATTCCGTATTTACATGACAAATGAAATCCAGTAGTATTAAGTGAATCCCTATGCACATAAGAAATACAATCTATACATGTAATAAAATCTAGATATTAGTGAAAACCCTAAAAATTTCAAGCATACTAAATAAGTATATAATGATCCTGAGCCCCTCTAACACAAATCAAAGCTTGCAATTAAGGGGCTTATCTAGATAGAAGGGGTTAACTATAATGAGATTTCTTCTCCACTAGTTAAACATAAAACAATGAGAATGTTGCTTGCTATGATCGTTGTCTATGGTTGGGGACTTGAACAAATGAAATTTAAAGCTACTTTTATGCTTTATCTGAAGAAAAATCTATATTTGAAACACTCAAGGGTTTCATTGATAAATTATTTCCTATACACTTTTTTTGTTAAAAAAATTCAACCCTAATGAAGTTCAAGTATTGGATAAAGACAAAGAATCATATAAAAAGTTGAACAATTTTGGAGGTTATAGTGGTTTCATGGCATCGAACCAATCACCTAGTTTCTCCATTTGTCCTCTCGCTCGCATTCATTAGCACACCACATGTTCACTCTTCAGGCTCGTGATTCTCTTCTTCTTTGGTAAATCTCTGCTCTTTCTCCATTTTAACAAGTGGGGGCGCATTGGGGTTTAACAACTGGGTTATGGTAGTTTTATTCGTACCCCAAGCATCTTGGGTTTAATAATTATCATTTTTGTATAGTTTTGGTAATGGCGACTGGAGCTGTGTCAACATCATTTACTGCTCTAAAGGCCCGAGACTTGAGCTTGGGATTTGCTAAGTGTTAGGTTGATCCAGCCATATATGGTGGTTGGGTTAATTGGTTTCCTAGAGTAAATGTGATGGTAATTTATTGTGGTAATCTTGAACTTATTAGGTAGTAAAAAGGCTTACACTAGAAGACTCTATTATTGAATAAAGTGAAAATTAATGATTTGAATTTATAGAGAAGAGAGAGAGAGAGCAAAAACAAGAGAGAGAAAATAGCCGAAAAGTTGTTTAGAATTTTTGTCACTACAGCAGGCTAGTCCATTCAAGATACGATCTTGGTAGATGCACCATGTGAAAACCATTAGTTTCCCTCTCTGGCTACCACTCTAAACCCCTAGGTAGCCAACTCTAGTATTAGATGCCACAATGATGGTTCAGTTGAGTACTTTCCAGTGTAGATGTTGTTCATTGTTGGTGTTGTACTTGTAAACGTTTAAGTGTAATAAAAACATGATTTTATGATTACACTTAATGTTGCACACAAACACACACAAAAAGGTCATTAAACTTGAAAAAAACAATACAATGAGTAAGATACTTAATAAAAACCAATAAGATGATACACAAAAACAAGATACTAAAAAGTAATCAATGATTGATGGTGGAATTCAGATTCCTACTGCTTCTCTTTGTAGTGCACATGACCTTCTATTGCGGTCACCTTCATTGTAGAAGCTTCAACGAGGCTCGTGTCTTCGCGCTAGTCCATCTCACTATTTATGCCAGAATGCCGTGGCCTCCCATAAGCACCAATTAATCCTTTATATGGGACAATCATGGTCTCAAAATTGTGCTAATAGTCTTCGTGCCCGCCGATTGAAAAAAACTCATTCGATTTATTTGGCGTACTATTGACAACTTGTGTTTTGGGTGTAGTAGGGATCTTGATGCACCATACTGTAAATGACTATGACGTGTGAACATGACATCTTGGTTTGTTAGAACTTTTCGCAAGAACAATGTCATTCCGCATCGTCGTAGAATATCTGCACAATATGCATGTTGTTGCCCTTACCATTGAGGGGGTCTATCGCTATCACCACGTCCAATATCATGTCCTCGTAGTTGAATGTCTTCATTATTTGCATATTCAACTTATTAAATACTTTCTCCATTACTTCGCAACAGCTATTAGTCCAAACTTCACCATTTGCCATTTCAGCGACAAATCTTCTCCATCATGAGCCATCGATCCAATACATGAATTAACATCCCTCTCTGATCACCCTCCATCATCGACATTGTCAAGGTGAGAAATTGTGGTTTTTTCGACCTCAGGATTACGTGAACGACTACTATGGGCACTCTAGCATGAGTGGCTGGTAAGGTCACTCAGGCGTGAGTGGTCATACGACATGCACACAACAAAAAAGATGGAGATTCCCGATTACACTTTTAGTGATTGTAGAACTGCCAAAATGTAATTATAACAGTGGCGTTTACATTGTGGAAGTTTTAACCTCCAATGTAACAATTGATAAAAATGGCGGTTTTATGTGCATAATACAGTTAAAACCTCCACAATAATTATAACATTGTCGGGAACAATAATTTGGACGTTGACCAATTTGAAATGGCGGTTTTAATATCCACAATAGTATATTACAATTGTGGTCATTATAATCTTCACAATCATTACCACATTGGCGGATATAACCTCCACAATGGAACCACCAATGTGGTAATTTTATAAAACCCCCTACCTGTAAATCTCATTGTTCGACTCTTTGAATCGAATTCTCTCTCAACTCCCCCCCCATTCTGTTGCCGTGATTTCCACTTCCACAGTCCAGTTCGAGGCCCGCCATCGCCATTCGAACCTTCAACCACCGTTCTAGCACTCTGCCATACCCATTCTTCCTCCCGCGCTGTTGAGTGCCCCCTCTCTCTCCACGCTATCTTTCTCCCCTGCTCCTTCACCCATCTGACCACTCGTCGCGCCAAGTCACCCAACACGCCTCCATCCTCTCCACTTCCTCCTCTCCGTTGAACCCAACCTAGTACCAAAATCCACCCCTCTCGCCCATCTCCGACCACCACACAAACCACCATCCCTTCCACCCGCACTACTACCAAACCCCACCCAGCTATGCCAGTTCTCTCGCTGGCCGTCTCCTCCCATCTTCTCGCCCCAACGCAACTGGACCCCCAATGAACCATCCCTCTCTCCCCTTCCCGATACTTTATTTCGACACCAAATACCAAACAACCCAACATGACAAGTTCTCTCAACTCAATCTTGAAAAAAAATAGGTTTAGGCATTTGAACCATCTCCGACGGAAATGTGATCGTCGACGATCATGTTTCCGTTCATTTTTTTTGTAATTATGAACATCAATATTGGCTATTATAACCTCCACAATTATTACCACACTGGCAGTTATAACCGCCACAATATAACCACCATACTTTTTATTCAATCATGACGTTTAAAACCGCCACAATGTAACTGCCAATAAATGGTCATTTTGGTGGACAGTTTTGTGGCAGTTATAAAACCGCCATTATGGTAAAAAGTGTGGCGGTTATAACCTCCATTATTAGAAGAAATAACTGCCACAATTTTATTAATTTGTTGTGGTGATGCTTGCATTGACGTTTAGGAATGCATCATCGCCTTTTTGTGGCATGCCATCTTCTACAAGCTCGATGAATGAATCATTGGTTTGGTATTCCAGATTGTTCTCCATCATGTCACAGATGATGTTCAAACCATTTTCGTCAATTAGCAAGAGTGAATAATAAGCCACAACATCCTCGTTGGAAAACATTAGACACCGGGGATATTTTCTAACACCGCCCCTTCACCGATGCTCATCTTGTGAAGGAAAATAGGATATGCTTTTCCGTGAGGAGGTTATTTTTCACACCAAGCAGAGAAACTTTCTACTACTATAAGACACCCCAACAGATGAACTATATCACCCCATCATAGCCACAAAGAAAAATGCATCTTGTTTAGAATGAAAGAAAATGGGTTTGAGAAAAACGGGAGTAATGCTTGTTGAATTAGTTTTAATTGCATGCACATTTTATGACAAAATCTTAAATTTGAAATCTTATAAAAAAAGAAATTTTTTTGTGAAAGAAGGGCATGCCCTTAAGAAGTATTATTAACTAATCGCGGTAGACCCGCACCAACAAGGTCAAATCTCAACCAGTACAACAGAGAGTTATTAGGAAACGGGAAAACTTGAGTCCCGAGCTCAAGATGGTGACCAAAATTGGCCAAATAATTCACAGCATTATTCGCTTCACGGTACATATAGTGGACCGAGACTTCCCAATCCTGACTTTTGAGGGCTCGAAATTGATCCACATTGGAGGAATGACGATGACACCTGACCTCTATGTCTTCAAGGATCGCCACCGCAACACGAGAGTCCGCTTGGATGCAAAGCTTCGTAATGCCTTTATCCTAAGCATTCCTCATGCCTTCAATGATTCCCCGCAACTATGCTCGCATAATCGAACACGAGCCCAAGTTAGTTGCACAAGATGAAATGCACCTGCCCTCAGAGTCGCGAATAAAACCACCTACTGCTGCTTGGTATCTGTGGGAATACAGGGAACCACCAGAGTTAATGGTAAACCACCCATCATCCGATTAGTTGGGTCTGTCGGGCTAAACCCGGCGCTTCTCAGCCCAACTGACCGGCCTTCCAGCTCGACGAGAGGAGTAGCTCCCAAGACTTGACCTGATTTTCAACCTCAAAATCCGACAACGAGCATTTTCAAACACCGATTTATTCCTTTTCTCCCAAAGCACCCAAGTGATAATTTCGAATTTAGGATTCACTTTTCTATCTCGACATTGCTGATCCACCATGTATGAAAATCAAACTAGAGCTAGCCATGCGAAACAACTTCAGGCAGCAGCCGACTCCAAATACTTCTGGCTGCTTGGCATGATCGAAAAACGTGACTAAGGTCCTTAACAACCCTATTACAAATAAGACATTAGTTCAACGTGGCAATATGTCTCCTTGATCTCTTAGCATTCGTCATAAGCCTGCCTTAGCCACCAGGCACATGAAGTGTTTAATCTTGTTCGGTCCTTACCACTTCCAAATTTTCCGCCAACTCCCATTCTGCTCATCCAACCTGAAATCCTTCAAGAGCGCGTACGCCAATTTGACGCTGAAGCGACCATTATTTTCAAGACCCCACACCAACGTGTCGTCTCCAGCATCCTGTCGCGGAGGTGTCATTCCAACAACCTGCAAAACCAAATCCTCTGGTAAGCAATTTTCAAACTTAGGGACGTCCCAAGTACCATCTGCCAAATGAAAATCAGAAACTGAAACAGATGGATCAACTCCCTGAATATTTGCTGCAAAGTGAATGAGAGAAACCCCAGAATCCAGCCAAACATCAGTCCAAAATTTGGTGCGCCGTCCTTCCCTAATGCTCCACTGCAACCCATTAAGTGTCTCATTCCAAATATTCATCACCCCACGCCAAGCTAACGAGAAACCCTTACGACGCTTAAGAGTGAAACCCTGACTGCTCTAGCTGAGATACTTAGTAATCAAAACGTTGGCCCAGAGGTCATTAGGTCTCGAAATCAAACCCCACACAATCTTCATTAAGAAAGCTCTGTTAAGGTCTCTAGCACTTCGCAACTCCAAACCACCGAGACACTTCGGCTTGCAGACGATTTGCCAATTGACATTATGAATTCTACAAGAGCCATCCGTAGAACCCCAAATGAAACTCCTGATTTTTTTGTCAATTTGATCATACAAGGAAACTGGGAGAAAAGCAGTCTGCATCACATAACTAGGAATGGAATTTAACATCGACGAAGCCAGAGTAACCCTTCCAGCAAGAGACAAATTTTCTGCTTTCCAACCAGCGAGCCTATTTTCAAGATGGTCCAAAATGAAATTATAAGTATGCTTCGTCACCCGGCCATGAAGGATAGCACCCCAAGATATCTTCACAAATTGTTAGTAGCTTTAATGCCAAAAATATTTACAATCTCAGTAGACTTCGACAGTGGAATATTCTTGCAGAAATAGACTCTGGATTTGTCCTTACTCACACACTGACCAGATGCGCTGCAGAACCGGTCAAGCATATCAACAATAACGTAAGCCTGGTCTGGATCGGCTTCACTGAATAACACAAGGTTGTCAGTAAAGAAATAGTGGGAGAGAGGGGTCCCTCCCCTACCAAATGAATGGGCTTCCAATAGCCAAACTGCACTGCGGATGAAGTCATCCTACTCAACCGCTCAATACAAAGAGTAAAGATGTAGGGTGAGAGAGGAAAACCCTGACGAAGACCCCTAGTCGGTTTGAAAGCATCCAAACAGCAGCCATTCCACATGACCTGAATGGAGGTAGTAGTAATACAAGCCACGATGGTTTCAACCAACTTCACAGGAAAAGCCCGCTTGCTGCATAGTGTCCTAAACAAAGAGCCAATCAATTTTGTCATACTCCTTAGCCAGATCGATCTTAATAACCATTGATGCTTCTTTCCCTTCCGAGAATGAAGGGAATGAACCACCTTCTTAACCATAATTATATTATCAGTAATGTGCCTTCCTGGGACGAAGCTAGTCTGAGTTGGATGCGTAAGGGACGACGTCAACTTCTTAATTATATTGGCAATGCACTTAGAGAACGCCTTGTACACTACATTACACAAACTAATGGGTCTAAAGCCTTGATGAAAACCAGGCTCTAAATCTTCAGGATGAGTGATAAGAGTTTCATTCACCCCTGCAATTTTGTCCTGGTAGCTAAAGCAACTACAAAAAAAGTCAACAATACTCGCTCGCACAGCACTCCAGCAATGTTGGAAGAAGATTGGCCCAAACGTATCCTTCCCGGGGGCTTTGAGCGCCCCCATGCTTTTGACAGCTTCATTAATCTCTTTAGCCGAAACCCTCATAACCAACTCAGACCGATCCAAATCTGAGATCAAACTTGAGAAGCCACAAATCCTTCCCAACTGGCTTTCCCCTGTATAAAAATGTTGGAAATGAGTATGAGCCAAATTAGAAAGATGCTCCTGATCCTCCACCCAAACCCCGTTCTCATCTTTCTGACATTTGATCCGATTAAAAGCCCGCCTCTTCAGAGCAGCTAAGTGGAAAAATTGAGTGTTCCTGTCTCCCTCTACCACCCATTTAACTCTCGATTTCTGAATCCATAAAGCTTCCTCCTGCTAGAGAACCAACTCAAGTTTAGCACGAATAGCCTCCTCGCTGCTCCTGTTAAAATCCAACGGAATGTTGATAGACCGATCTTCTACAATCTGAAGTTGTTCCACCAGCTTCTTCTTACGCCGAAGGATATTCCCAAAAACCTTTTTATTCCATGTTTTCAGCTATGTGGTAAGGAATGCCAGGGCCGAAGGGAGGTCTGAGCCAGCACGCCATTTATTAGTAACCACTGGTTTAAAACTTGGGTGAGAAATCCAAGCATAAAGAAACGAAAAGTGTTGACATTGGGTAGATACACTTGATTGGAGGTCCGTAACAAAATGGGGCGGTGATCAGACTTGAGCCTGTGAAGATGCAGAACTGAAACCCACAGTTGACAAGGGCCCTGTCAAGCCTTACCAAAACCCAGTTCTTTGACCAAGTAAATGAGGACCTGAAAAGGGAACATCCACAAAGCCTCACAAGTCAACACTATCAATAAAGGATTTATTCCTAGCACGAGAGAAAGGTAAAAAACCGCTGTTTATCCTCTGCTGAAATGATCAAATTGAAATCACCAAAGACAGCCCAAGGATTCAACATCCCCCCCCCCCCCCGAGATTCTCTTGAAAGAATCCCAAAGGAGAATGCGACGAGTAGGACGCGGGCTCGCGTAAACAATAGTAATGAAATATTTAGAACCATCTGCCAAGGTTCCTCTCGCATGTATAAACTGATCATCAAACTCCAGAATGGTCAGATTCACAACAAGCGGATCTCACAACATCCACACACCACCTTTGAAACCAACAACTTCCGCACGAAACGAAGCCGCAAAACCCATTTTCTTGATAACCTCATCCGCTTTCTGTTTACTAATTTTTGGTTCAACAATCAAAATCAAAGAGAAACAATTAGACGATAAATAAGACTTGAACGTTGGAAAGAATGCCTTATGAGCATCTCCTCTACATTTCTAGATAAAAATGTTAGATAGAGACATAAACACCAAAAAGAAGGGAAAGAAAGACTTCTTGGGACCCATCATTGATCACTACGAAACGCGTCCTGTCCCGAAGCAACGTCCTCCATAGTAATGTCCTCGACCAGAACATGAACAAGAGGAACCTCATCCTTGTGACCAGAAAACACCCCACTCTCTCTTTCTGGGTTCTGAAGACTCCACCGAACTGGTTAGGTTTGGGTTGCAGAGCAACCGAAGCAACACTGGGTCTAGGAATAACCGCCCCACCCATACCGCTGCCAAGATGGGCCCTCTTGGAGACTGACTTAGGCCCATTCTTAGGTTTATTACCACTTAGTAACAAAGTAGTAGACCCCTTCAGACCCTCATTCTTCCCATTCTTGGACCCAGACGAGCCTGCTTCCTTACTAGTTTTAGAAGGATGGGCCGACTGACTCTCCTTGGAGCCCAACAGTGACTCAAAATTCAAACCCCCAATCGGCCCGGTTTGTTGCGCATTAGGTCTGCTACCTCCTTACTAAGATCCTCTTTCTTATCCTGAATATTTTGTGACCGTTTGGATATATCCCCACCTTCCTTGTCCACTCCACCTAAATCAACTCCTTCCCCCAAATCCTCTAAGGCCTTAAATGAGTTACTGCTCTTTCCTTTTTCAACAATGTCAGACGGAGCGGCTTCAACCGCCGACGCCGAAGATGGATATTTGGCCAAAAACGGCCTCCAAGGGTTCCTCTTGACCATCATCCATGAGCCGAAATCTTCATCTACCTTCAGTCTATCTTAATCAAACTCTTCCCTCGTAAAAATGGGGTTCGCAAAGGTAGTAGACGTTTGGTTCGAGCCCTCATCATACTTAGGCACAGAGCAGTCTCCTTCATCATGCCCATAACAGCCGCAACCAAAGCAGACGGTGTGGAGACCCTCATACTCGATATGTCGCACATGACGCCCAAACGATATTTCGAATGCAAAGGCTTGGAGAGATCAACTTCCACACACATACGAGCAAAGTTACCCCTTGATCCCTCAAGAGTCGTATGGTTAATTCTGATAGTTTTACCAATCTTATCCCCAATAATGGTAAAGATGTCCTCGTCGAAATACTCAAGCAGAATACCGGGCAGCCGAATCCAGACCCTCAGAGTTGACAACGTGGAATCCTCTGGACGAAAGTAATGTCTCCAAGATTGGATAACTACATAATGATCGGAAACCAACCACGGTCCTCCAAACATGGCCCAATCATAATCCTCCAAGGATTGGAACTTGGTAACAAAAAAACCCCATCCAATATCTAATATGCTGACCGCACCTTTCTTTGCCCAGATTTGAAGAATCATTCAACTCATGAAGGTG
Source organism: Linum lewisii (assembly GCA_034768395.1). Lineage (NCBI taxonomy): Eukaryota > Viridiplantae > Streptophyta > Magnoliopsida > Malpighiales > Linaceae > Linum > Linum lewisii. The sequence continues at coordinate 16,793,033 of CM068299.1, read as the reverse complement.
AAGGGGAATTTCTTGCCTAACATGTTATTGATAATGGCATTAGCAAACTTTCTCCGAACTCTTTTCTTCTCTGGATACATGGTAGGGCAACAACACTACAAGAAAAATGAGATTAGTCACGGTTTTTTAGTCACGGTTTTGAAACCGTGACTAATTTGTCACGGTTTTTTAGTTCGGTTTTTGAAACCGTGACTAATTTGTCACGGTTTTCTATTTGAACCGTGACAAATTAGTCACAGTTTTCGATAAACCGTGACAAATTAGTCACGGTTCAAATAGAAAACCGTGACAAAGCAATCCTCTTTACAGGCTGGCAATCCCACCTTTCTCTCCACTTCTTCTCTTTCTTCTGCCTCCCACCCTTCTTCTTCCTTCCTTCACCATCCGCACCTGCAACCCTTTTTCTTTCCTCTCTTCATTCTTCATATGCCCCCACTCTTCCTTCCTCCTTCATTGATACCAAACTCCATCCCTCCGACTTCTTCTTCCATAAACCCACCCCTCCAACTTCCTTCCTTCAACGACTGCCCTCCACCCAATCTGTCGCCGCCATCGACGACTGCCCTCCACCCAATCTATACGTCGCCATAGACGCACGCCATAGACGGCAAGAGCTCTGCCCTCCTTCCAATCCGAGCTTCGCCATGGATTTCCTAATCCGAAGAGGGATTTCCAGATCCGAAGAGGGATTGATGGCGACATCGACGGGAATCGGCTGCGGCGGCGGGAATCGGAGGAGCGGGAGCTTACTCGCAGGCGACGACAGAGCTTAGGACGGCGGAGCGAGGACGACAACGGCGATGCCGGCGCTGAAGAGCCGTCTTTTTATTTTTTTATTAATTAAAATTTGTATTTTATTATTTTTTAATTAATTAAAATTGTAATTTCTGTTATTTCATTATTTGAAACCAATGAATAAATTAATGACTTATTAGAAACTTTGTAAAATGGAGTGACTAGTTTGCATAACGGAAAGAGTTTAATTGGGACATTTTGTGAACTTTTTAAGTTTATGGATCACTTTGTATAACGGAAGAAGTTGAGGGTCTAGTTCTGTACTTTGAGGAAATGATAACTTGGGTCACTGAAATTTGTTATTTTACGATTTGATCACTACACTTTGTCACGGTTTCTAAAGAAACCGTGACTAATATTAGTCACGGTTTCTCTATGAACCGTGACTAATATTAGTCACGGTTCATATAGAAACCGTGACTAATATTAGTCACGGTTCCTTTAGAAACCGTGACTAATTTTTGTCACGGTTCATGTTAAAACCGTGACAAAAAATGATCGATATAGTCACGGTTTTCAAAACCGTGACTAATTTTTTTAGTCACGGTAAAAACCGTGACTAATAGTGCCCAAAACCGTGACAAATACCCCTTTTTCTTGTAGTGAGAGATCGTCATCCTCCTCCTCCACATCCGACTCGTCAGACTAAACCATATCCCTATCCTGATCTGCAGATGCCAGAACCCTCCACCTTGTCACGGAACGACGCCTCCTTGAAAGGAGAATTGGGCTGTTCTTTCTCAGAGTATTGGATACCAACACCATCTTCACAACAAATACGCTTTACGACTTTGATTCGAGTTCCACCAGGATCCGCTTCCGGCGTCGCCGGATGGAATGCTGAACAAACAAGAACAGAAGCAAAGGAGAGCAAAAGAAAGCTTTTTTTTCTAACTCTAAAATGTCACTTCCACGTAAATATATATATTTGCACCTTTCCCACCCTACCCTCTCCCCCCTATAACCCTTCACCTTTCCTTCCTCCTTTACTTTTTCGGGAAATAGCACTTTGCCCCCCTCTACTTTGCCAACTTAACAAATAGCCCCCTATACTATAATCCCTCTTTTTACCCCCTCCTACTTTGGCTACTTTGCATTTTGGGTCCTTTCAATTCAAACTATCGCACTCGTGATGTTAATTGGTGTGTATTCAGTATAACACGTTAGCTCCAATAGCCATGTATTAGTTTACTAAGCATTTTAAATTGAAAATATAAGTATATATAATTACATGAGATGAAATCGACGAATAAAACATGTGATATTTTAAAATCCTTCATATTTCACCATACTCTTCGCAGTACCTCCCAAATTTACCTCCCTAGCTAACTCTTAGTCTGGGACCTCTGAAATCTCTCTTTATCAATGTGTGAACATGTCAAGATTTAACATTAAGAAGAAGATAATTGGAATGGAAAGACCCAAAATGCAAAGTGGTCAAAGTAGGAGGGGTGAAAAGAGTGATTTATAGTATAGGGGGCTATTTGTTAAGTTGGCAAAGTAGGGGAACTGCTATTTTTCCTTCTTTTTCCTTGTAGCTCCTAGAATGATTTAAAATGGGGATGCTATATACAGTCCGTATTTTACTTCGCGCAATCCATATTTTTTCAGAAACAGACCATTATACACTTATTGTATTTTAATTCGTGCCAGGTTTTACTTCGCGCAGTCCATGTTTTACTTTGTGCAAGCCGTTTTTGCTACGCGTACTCCGTTTTTACTTTGCACAATCTAGATTTTAATAACGTAGTCAATTTTTACTTCGTCCAGTCTAAATTTACTAACGTGGTCCATAATTGAATAAATTAATTATTTATATTGTTTCAAAATAAATATAAAATATATATTCAAAACTACAACACATTTCATATATTGAATTAATATTCTAAGAAAATAAAAATAATTAAAATGTTCACAGAATAAATTGAATAACTACAAACCATTACATATCTTCAAAAATATCCCCCAGAAAATTAAGGTTTATAGTTATTCAAGTTATTAAATCTGGACTGCGCGAAGTATATACACTACAACAAAATCTGGCTACGGAGGCACACCGTATCTGCCTCTAAAAGTCATTTTTCCTGCCTCTATAGAATTTTAGAGGCAGATAGCTAAAGTGCCACCAACGCTCCTGTCGCTAAAGGTATTTTGAGGCAAATACGGTGGCACATATTCTCTGCCACTAATGGAAGAATTAGTGGCAGATATAATTGTTGGTAATTATGTCTTTAAACAGCTACTTATCTGTCATCTTAGCCACCTTTTAGAGGCACTTATTTTTGTTGCTGGAAAATATTTTTAGAGGCATATATATATGCTTTTAAAAAGAACTTACTCCTACCAGGATATTTCCTTTATTGGACTCTTCCACTATTTACATATATTATTATCTACTCTTTTGCTATCTGCGGGGTTTGAACCCAGGTGGTTCAAGAAAATATGTTAAGTTCTTAGTTCTTACCACTTAGCTCAGGAGTACTTAATAATATTTTTTGTGTAGTTTTTAAATATGAACTCTAAAACTCAATGATATGGAGCAACTATGCAAAGAAAAAGAAATAAAAATTGAAAAAATGAAATATTTTCTTACTCATTATTAGAAAAGAAAATCGTTAGCTTTATTATATATATAATTAATTAATAGTATCTAACATTTATCTACACAAAATAGTACAAAGTTTACAAGTTATCTACCTTTACAATTTTTTTTTAAAGTAATCGAAATCTTATTCATCAACTCTCATGAGAAATCAAACAACACTCCAACAAAGTTCATCTAACAAATCGGATGTCACCCACCAACGGCGACATGCAAAATGTGTCATTTGTAAAAAGACACATTTACAAATTATAATCATTCAACATATAGAGATAGATCAATTATCTACCTCTAAGCTAATCATACAACCTTTAGAGACAATTGTAAATTATTTGCCTCTAAAAAAATGTAATCATACAACCTATAGAGACAAATCTAAATTATCTGCCTCAAAAAGAGTTTTTTTGTATAAGACAAAAAACTTATAGAGGCAGTTATACATTATCTGCCTCTAAAAGAGTTTTTCATATAACTTATAGAGGCATTTATAAATTATCTGCCTCTAAAAGATGTAATCGTATGACTTACAAAGGCAATTATAAATTATCTGCCTCTAAAACTATAAAAATTATTTATAAATATTAAAATAAATAAATAAAATACAATTAGAGGCAAATATTTGCATCTATGGAGGCAGATATAATATTTGTTCTTTAAAAGTATGTTTAGAGGCAAATATTATATGTGCCTCTATGAATCTGCTTCCGTAGCCAGGTTATGTTGTAGTGAGAATAGACTGTGCGATGTAAAACTTGTACTATGCAAAGTAAAAACTGATTGCGCGAAGTAAAAAACAGACTGCGCGAAATAAAAACGGGCTGCATGAAGTAAAACATGGATTGCACACTGTAAAAATGGACTGCACGAAGTAAAAATGGACTACGAGAAGTAAAATACGGACTGCACAAATTGATATGGGTATAATGGCCAGTTTCTGAGAAAATATGGACTGCGCGAAGTAAAAATGGACTTCATACAACAATTGGCTTTAAAATTTATAGTATCTCCCACCAAGCAGATGCCACGACAAAAAAATAATTCGAAATTACCAATATTCATATACATTTCAGCTCTAAACTTAAGTACAAGACAAAACGTATTGCAAGATTTAAATAATATGCATTAAATAGATAAATATCTCAATATATATAAATCTACAAACAAATAAAACACCAACATTTGTCATCAATTAGTGTGATAATATGATGGATTAAACATATGTGGTGTGAGCGTGGCGGAGTGGTTATCGGGCATGACTAGAAATCATGTGGGCTTTGCTCGCGCAAGTTCGAATCCTGCCGCTCACGTTTTTTTTTATAAATCTTATCGATATGGATAGTGTGATTGGTTAGAATGGTAACCACATACCATTGGATCCTCCTATAAAGCACACAACAAAATGTTATAACACAATCTCGATATAATTATAATTTAATCACGATTTATGACAATTTAAATAGTAACCACATACCATTACTTACTAGTCTGATATTTGGTAGGATTCTTAAAACTATGCTTGTTCGCACATTACCATCACTTTGTAACAACGTACCTTCCAACTTCTCTTAGGAATGGACTAGTATATATTACGTGCATAAATGAAGCACGTAGCATTGTGAGTCTTGCGTCTTCAAATTCGAGACTCAAACGTGTTTCACTGCTAAAGAAGGAGAGGAATGTAGGCGATACGAGTGTACGCAATATGAGAATTAAATAGTAGTAGTGAGTTGGAGGTTAGTTAAGTTGTGGATAGGAGGATCAAACTCATCACCTAATTCAAGGAGAGGAATGTAGGTGATACAATTGTGCGTAGTACTATCATAGGGGACAATTTGTCTTAAAGCCAAAGAATTTAATTTTTGAGACAAAGTGATTCACATCATCTCAATTTTCATATTTACATGACAAACGACATCCATTAGACTTAAGTGGATACCTATGTAGAGAAGAAATACCATCTATACATGTTAATAAAATCTAGACTTCAGTGAAAAACCTAAAAATGCAAACTAATCCTTTTGTTATTTTCATACAGTAAGTAAGGAGACAGAAGAGCTAATGACAAATATTCTGATGGGCCCTTCTTCGGCATCACGAGCAAAATGTTTAAGATAATCATCAAGCCATTACCCAAGCAAAGTTTGACTAAGGGCTTGGGGGCAATTGATGGGCCCCTCCTCAGCGACTCTGCGCTTGGCAGCGGCCCACGATTCATAAGACTGGGGTCAACGACGACAAGGCGGCCCGGGCCTACGCAACGCCCAGTCAGATAAAGCAAGCAGGTCCAAGAAGGCCTAGTGCGACAGCCCAACACGGCGGCTCTTAGGGTTCCAAGGTGAAACAGACACGTGTCAAGCATCCTGCGGAGTCTACGAATGGACGTCCAGGATCTAGCCTTGGAGACTAAGGCAAAGGTACTATAAATACTCGTACATTCCACAGTACTAGGAGACAAGACCTTTACCCAGCGGACAAACGCTCCGCGGTACGTCACTCGCCCTCCTTTTCCACTCCTTCCTCAAATTGATCGCCCTACTCCCCCTTGAACTAACTACCCCCCTACTACTTACGAGGTAAACCACCGCTTGAAGACCAACAAGCTTGGGCTTCCATTATTGGGCCTGGCAACGAGGCTGGAACATATTCCCTTGTCATATGGGTACAAACTCGCCATTAAGGGCATAATCTCTCTAATAAGGGCATAACCTCGCTAATAAGGGCATAATCTCGCCAATAAGAGCTCATTCTTGCCAATAAGGGCCCATTCTCGCCCATTAGGGATTCTCGCCAATAAGGGTTTGTTCGCGCCGATTAGGGCATAATAATAGCTGTCCTCGATTCGAGGATAAGCCATTGCTCGATTTCAAGTTTATATGTGAACAAGCTTGGTGCTCCAAAGTTTTTTATTTAGATCCCCTATCAAGATTTTTCTCTGGAACTCCCGTGAATGTAACATTTTAAAGGTTTCAACTGATTGAGTTCACAGTCACTTCCCCACCCTCCTCCTAGCCCCCAAACCCGGGAGCGCCTAGCTTGATATAAGGAGGGGTTATGTCCCTATGACATAACCCTTTAGAGTCATATTATTACAATAATATATTTACCTCCAATTACTACCCTAATTAATAGATTAGTTAATATATTTATCCTCAATTACTACCTCTAATGAGTAGATTAAAATTGATATTAATAAGACAATAACACTTCATGTAGGATAGTTAAGATAGAGACGTGTATTTATTCCAAAGTCCAACACGTGTAGCTGTGCATGTTAGGTAGCTGTCAATGTGATCCAATTAATAGGAATAAGAAAGAACCAACTAATAGAAAGAGAGTACTAAAAATGAACTAGTCTTCTCAGCAAAGGATACGCTACAGCCTGGTTGAAACTACTCGAAGGAAACCCTGTATTTTGACGCTGGATGATGCTATTTAACTACTCTAGAGTTTCTACTAGTGTGTGGTACGTGGATGCTGAGGAGTTGCTACTCGCTGTCGTTTCCTTCGAACTCAATTGCCATTCCTTATCGTCATTTTTACAGAGTCCATCCATTACTTTCTTTTTCAAATCGGAAACAAAGAACACTTAAATCACCATCGAAGAACTCCGACGACGAAGAATCCAACGGGAGAAGCTTAGATCAAGAGGAGACCTCCGACGAATAGGAAGAATACGAAGAAATCAAAGATTCATCTGCACGGGGTTTTGAAGCTAGGGATAAAATCCTAAAGAAAATTGACAACATCCTTCAACCGTCGGAGGTACAACAACGACTTAGCTTTCAGCTCCAGCGCCGGCTCGAATCAAGGCGAGAGAGTCAGAGCGTCGTCGAGGAATTTCAATACGGTGAAGAAAACATTGAAGAAAACAAAGAAAGAGTGAGAAAAGAGGAGAGGCGGCGACGACCATTGGATTAATTTCCATTGGTTTCTAGGAGAATTTATGTTGCTCTTATATTCTAAATTAATTTGTTGGGGCTGGGAATCGAATAGTGGGATATGAATAACAATTTTTTCAGAAATCCCGGTCTCTTAATTGTAAAATCCAAATTATAAAATTTTTGAAAGCAACTATTTTCCACTTTTAAAATTGGGCATAAATTACTGAAAATTATAAAATCAAATTATAAAATTTTCTACTTGAACAGAATTATGGATAAATTTTTGAATTATATAAGTGAATTTTGTAATTCACTAAAATAAAATGGATAGTGAACAGGCATAAATTCATAAAATTATTACAAAAAGGAAAAATATTGTCTATCGTTAAGTAAAGAATGATATCCTTCTAGTATTCTTTGAAATAAAATCTTCTACGAGCTCTTCAATTTTAATATCCTTCAAGTAATTATTTTCAATTGCCACCATAGCTAATATCTTTCTTACGATATTGAGCTTCCTATATGATTCACTTAAATAATAATAAAAAATTACATACTATTTTTTACTTTTTAAGAGTTGGTACTCACCAAAGGTATGCTAATCAACGCAAAAAAAAAAAATTGAACAAGAAATTGTTTGAGGGAATTAAATATCGTTGTCTATTTCTTTCATTTCAGAAATTCGTCTACTAGTTTTCTCTTGCTTTCATGTGAATGTTCTCAGTGTGAATGATGTGCATTGTACACATTTAATTAAACCAAAAAGCTAAAGCAGAAGAAACAAAACATAGTGAATGATGCCAAAGTAATATTTAATCAAGCCTACAAGTCAAAGCAGAAGAAACAAAATAGTACACATAAATAAATCAACTTCTTCCAGCAGATTAAGAAGAAGAATATGACGCAGGAAATTAATTGCAGAAGAAGAGGACGCAAGAAAATACGAAGAGAAAAAAAGAAGTAGGAGGAGGAGAAGAAGAAGAAGATAGAGCTGTAGAAGATTGAGGAGAAGAAGAAGAAGAAAGTAGGCAGAAGAGAAAAAGGATACCGAGAAAGTAGGCAGCAGCAGAAGAATAAATATAAAGAGGGTAGGACATGTAAATTCACTATGATATCTTAATTCACTGATAGTAGTTGGGTTATTCAAAATCTCTGAAAAGAAATATTACAATATCACTAGGAAATTCGAGGCCCAATTCTCCGGATAAAATTTGGGCTACACAAATAGGGCATTTGATGAAATCCCTCAAAGCCACTCAATTCAGTCTCTAAATTTCCTGATCCAAACGACCTCTAAGAAAGAGAGAGAGGAAAGTGGGAATAATTTGAGAAAGATAGAGGTGAACGTGTGAATCATTTGTTAAGGATTTTTCTTACTTTATTATAAATTGTTTTGTGGGTTTTTAATTTTTATTAGTTTTTAGGTGGTTTTTTTCTGTTTATTTTTAATGGTATTTCTTTGTAACGGCATAAAATAATTTAATAAATTTTCTATCAATCTTTTTGCTTAGGAATTTTTATTAAAGTCTTTTTATTCTAATTTAGAGTTTGCGATTGAATTTTATTGAAAGCTTTCGAATTTCTTTTTTCTGACAAAGAGTTTTCGATCTTCTCGAATTTTGTATTTTGATTGTGCTTCTTAAGTGATTGTTGGTGTTAATCTTTTCTCATAATGATTTCTTAGTTCATTTTAATTCCAATCCCCAACCTCCCCCTCCCCCCTCCCTTCTCCATAGTTTAGGCGTTCTTGGCTCTCTCTTCCGTGAGATGCTCGACAAAAAAAAATCTTATATTATGCCTGAAATTTTTTAAATTTATTAACCCAATTATTACTAACCGGGCCTAAATGGTGAGGCCCAAAATTTGGAGGCCTGTGCTGTGGATCTGACCAGCACAGGGTTAGAATCAGGCCTGATGAAGGCTGATTCAAAGACGTTCTCATGTCTAGTGAATGGTTACGCGAATGTGATGAAGATGGTGGAGCTCGTTGCGAGGTTCGAGAAGATCCCAAGGAATGCTTCGTTACAATGTTGTGATCTCAGGGTGCGCGAAAATTGGGAATTAGATGGAGATGGAGATGGTTTATGAGAGGATGAAGGAGGCGAAGCGTGAAGCTGATGGTGTGAATTATGGGGTGATGAATGATTGATTTATTGCATGTATATATAACGTCTATATTATTACTTATTAGTCAATGCGAAATTGCTAATAGTTATATTAGGAGTTCTCAAAATATCAAACAGATTGGGGCCGAAAATTTATTAGGCCTTTAGACGTTTCATTGTTTACACTAAGCCTATTAAGGGTTGGGCCCGACATCCCCATCCTATGTTTGCATGACCCGATTTGCCGATATTAAGTACAAGTTTCACTAAAAGAATAAATGTGTTTAGCTGGAGAGTTGGCGTTGCTTAATCGCTAATTCATTCCATGCTTAAGAAGCGATCCAAAGTCACCCTTTTGGAAAAGGAGGGGTTTTCGTTAGCTACGTACGTTGAAGAAGAAGAAGAAGAAGAAGAAGAAGAAGCGGTAAAGTAGAATGTCAAGGCATCTGGAAGATGACACGGCAGTTGTTCCCTTTTTATTGAATTACAGAATGAATATAAGGAATGCTCCAATTACCTACCACTAATTTTAAATGCCGCCTCAGCAAAATCAACTTTTTATTAATTGTTATATATTTACGATGTGGTATTTTTTTTTTCCGAAAGTTGTATATTGTATGAGAAATGCAATAGCGTTATAATGTAGAAATTGTTATACATTTTCACAACTTGATTTCAATTTCTTTGAAAGAGTGAATGCAGAAATCTATTATGTGCAGAGAATGAGTTTGTAGAGAGGAAAATGTTGTAAGTGGAAAAGTGTAAGGACTCATCTGTATTTATAGTAAATGAAGGGGTGCCTTGGGTCATTCATTCATTCATTAAATACCTCTTAGCTCATTTTTTCATTCACACCTCAAATCCCAACATCTAGCTACTCAAAAAAATTGTAAAAAAATACAAATATCACTAAAAACATCACTATTATGAGATTTGGATGTTAAAGACTCAAAGCTATGGTACGGTTGGCAATGAAAGAATTAATTAATTAATTATATGAACATAAAAGGAGGAATCTTGTATGGAGTATGGAGCTCTAAGGACAGTTGGTAGAGTACCTTTAATTAGCTCCAAAATTGTGCTCCGTACTAGCTGTTACACAGACTGTGTAGTATACGATGCTTCTTTACAAAAGTGATCATAGGGGTCAACCTTCTGCTTCCATGGCGCCACAAAAGATGCCAAAGCCCGTTTAATGTTTAACTAATTTGTCATTCGATATGATTGATGTTATTTTTTGTCGCTTTAAAGGTCACCTAATTTTGAGTTTCAAAACTTAGTTTAGGCTTAATACACTTTTCCTGTTTAATGATTTTGCTCAATTTACCTTTTTTTTTTTTACAAAAAATTGTGACATAAAAATTATCTTTAAAAGATTAGGACAATTCACTATATAAATGTGACATTTTCTAACGTGAAATATCTTCTTAGGTAGTTTATATATACTTGCCAATTGTGATGGCTAAAGTTACTCGCAACATAGCACTCAACACACATATAGTTTGTGGCCCAAAGAACATTACGACAGGCCAACTAGATGATATGCAATATATGTTAATTAAGTATAATCACTCGACAATTTCATAGGTAATCATAACTCCAAGATCATGTCAAAAGGATACTATCCCATCTTAACCAAAGACTCTTATGATCAAGCTAATCTTTGAATCTTCAAGAATGCACTAAAGGTGTTTGATGAAATGTCACAACAAATTGTAAAGTGATTAGGTCGTCCGATCATATATATGGTCAAGCTAATGGTAAACCTAACGCCTTCCTAAGCATCTTATTGACCCTCGTTGTTTGTCATGCCCACAAAATCAACGACTAACAGAGAAACAAGCGATGTAGTTTCGGTATGGAATTTAGTATTTAGGAAGAACACATCAATAAACCAGAATAATCATTAATTGCAATCATGCATAGGGTTAAAATCTCATCATCATCCACCCAGAAACCTATCTAGAGTTTCATCTAATCCGAACAACACAAGAAACTTAGTTGTGATGTATCCCTTCACACAGAATTGTTAGAGCAAAGTGCATGAAAGTAAAGTGACACAGGCGATTTTTAACGTGGTTTGACAATCAAGGCCTACTCCACGTCCAAAGGGAAGTGATCCTAGAGTTGTTTGATTCGATCTTTCGAATCACTAAGAACCTCAAACTTGGTACTACCCCTGATTTCTCCATGAAGTCAACGGCTATCTTCTAACCCAGTTCCCCACTGAAAGAAGTTTAACTATTACACAAGTTCACTCTTTGTATGCTACCTATATCTCTCCGATTACAAGGGCTACAAAATCTGAATCTTTCTGCAGTCAGATTGGCCGTTTAAGTAGAGCAGACGTGAAGGAATCGTCGTTGTTTGATCTTAAGATCAATCTTCCAAGGAAATGTATCTTCGACATTAACTGTTAATAGGATCAAATTAGTCGTTGGCAGCTTCCATATGTGAAACTAGCCGTTAGTTGTTTCCTTGTTTGAAATCAGTTTTCAGTATTTTGAGGATAAATGAATGATTTCCTTTAAGAACTTGTTCTGTCATAAACTTGGAATAATACCAAACTGATCAAGTGCAGGGAGTGCGTATTAACTCAGCTAACCAAATCAGAGATTCAACATTCTCCCCCATAGTTTGATAATGACACACTAGAGACACAAGTAATGATAGAACATAATCAAGACATTGTATTGAATAAGAGAGCAGTGGACAGGAATTACAAAAGTATGTTGAACAAACCTAAGACAACGAACGAAAATAAAGGAAACACATCAGTTACAGAAACAAGCTGGACACTGAACCAGTTCAACAATAATTCAAAAGAACACAAAAAATTTACACCAAATAACTTGTGATCCAAGAAACTCGCTGCTGCTTCCCTAGGCTGTTGCCCCTCCTAGATGACAAAGTCAGAATCTTCCTCAAAATCTTAGGCAGCATGGTGAAATGCACTACAGAGTTACAAGCACTTGTAGTTGACCAAGCCATCACTATCAGTGTTGGACACTGACTCGGATCCATCTTTATCTCCCCTTGTGTCATTGGCAGACGAAAAGAACCATTCTCTAGGCCTCCAGTGGATAATTCAGAGAATGGGTTGAGCCCTTAGCCTGCGAACTTGTCCAGCCTCAGTGTAGAGGTTGTTGAAATTGAGACTGAGGCGAAGAAGAAGAGTTCAGACCTGAGAGCCGTAGGGAAGATCTCCATGAGTGAAGTCAGTCCCAACTTTGACCATGTGAGCCATAATGAGGTGAGCATAGCTGAGAGGGTTGCGACTTATGGCATTGTGCATAATCCAAACATCAATGGGAGAGACTGAAGTCTCATACAAAGAATGAGGGAAGAACACACAAGTAATGGTAAAGTGAAGCAGTTTAAAACGATCAGGGAGCTTCCACACAGATGGGACAGTGTCTGAGTTCCAAGCACCTGTAGTGAGAGCATTCATGGAAAGCATATGATTAAAGCGAGATAGAGGGAACTCATTTTCCGAAGAAAGGGGATTCCCTCTGTCAGGCACAACAAGTATCAGGTTCAACATTTCAATAGTGACAAAAATCAAACTGTCATCCACGTAAGTGGAGAAACAACTAGGAGGAAGAGTTTCCTTAACTTTTCAAGTTCACGTAGAATTGAAAGACGTCATCGGAATAGACTAGGGGGCTGGGAGCATCAGTGAGAGAACTCCAGCCAAGACCGCGAATAAGAGAGTAGAGATCCATACCGTATTTGTGGAAGTCATTGACAGGTAACTCAAACATAGGGAGAATCTTCTTTTGTCTCACCAGGAAGTGGCATTTCCCGCGGCACCCCATGTCTCTGAAGCAAAGATTTGTGTCAAATACATGGCGAGCGAGGAAGTTGGAGGAAGGATCAAAGAAGATTGGAGAAGACATTGCTGCAACTTAGAAAACTTAAGAGAAGAGGGTGAGAGTAAAAGGGAGTGCATAAGACAAAGAACAAGAGCAGTTTAAATAGAGTCGCAAGGCAGAGAAAAAGAAGAGAACGAACCGTCAGAGGGAAAGTAATCATGAAGGGAAACCAATGCCTGCACCCAAAAGGAAAGAAAATAACTTGAACTAATGCAATGACAGAAGGTAATTATGACAGGAGAGAAGCAAATCTCAATAAGAGATTATGAAAGAAAGATTCATACTCCTATCCTGGAGTCTCAGCATCAGAAGAAGAAAGTAATCCAAGATGACATCTAAGGCAAGGAAACCGCTCGTCATGCAAGGGAAGAATATCATCAAGTTGATTGTCTGTATGAATATAGTCAAGAACAATTTCCTTTTTCTCACTAAGATCTCGAATGATATTATGTGTGATATCGTTGTGCTTATTCCTAGAATGCAGAATAGGGTTTTTAGTCATGTTGATTATGTTATTATTATCTCAGAAAGAGGAACTGAAGAAAAGAAAAGTCTGAAATCTCTAAGTTGTGCTTTCATCCAAATAAGCTGAGTACAGGCACTGCCAACTGCAAGATATTCAGCTTCAGCAGTGGACAGAGCAATCCAAGCTTGCTTCTTGCTGTACCAAGACACAAGAGAGGAACCGATAAATTGGCAAGTACCACACATACTTTTTCAGTCTGTAAGACTCCCTGCAAAATCAGAGTCAGAGAAACCACAGAGGGATTGAATAGAATACCACAAACCAAAGTTAGTAGTTCTAGATAAGTAACAAAAAATTGGTTTACAGTAGTTAAGTGACTGTTCTTAGGTGAACACTGGATTTTGGAACCTATAGCACAGACTCCAACACTGCAATTCTGCTATGGCTCTAAGACCCATTTCTCTCAGATTCATCTGAGAGCATGATCTGACGGCTCACACTTATTTTAGGTGATGATGCTGATCGGATGGTTGGGATTGATTGAGGGGCAAGTTGGGAAACTTTTCAACCTATGTTTCATTTTTATTTATTTTCAAATTTAAATACTATTTCAATATACATAAAAGACCAAAAGTTTTCTTCTCTCTCACTTTCAAAATCGGAAAGTTTCTCTCACTTGATTCTCTCCCTTCTCTCTAACTTTCTTCTTCTTCTTCATATTTTGTGGCATCTTCACCATTTTTATTGTTCAAGCTCTACCACCAAAAAAAAGAAGATATCCAAGACGAAACACGAAGCTACTTAGAAGAAACATGAAGCTACTCGGAAGAAACATGAAACTATTCAGAAGAGCCAGCAAAGAGGAGCCCTCCTTTTCGACGAAAAAGGTACTTATGTAGTTGTTCCGTGTCTCATATATTGCTAGTTCACGTCTATGTTATACATGTGTTATGTACGCTATATGTCTAATATATTTATGTTATATGTCTGTTTCCTCCTCTAGTTTCTTCATGGTTCTATCATTTGATGTACTGAGAAGAAATTCCAACAATTTTCAGAAAAAAAAATTGGATTTTTAAAGTTTGGAAAAAAAAATCTAAATCTAAATCTATATGGCCTGGTTTTCATGGTTCTGAGCTGATGATCTATATTTTATATGTTATTGTTTTGTCTATTTATTCAAGTTTTACTCAAACCTTCATCCCTCTTAAAAAACTAGATACATCAAGTTTGAAAAAAATATAAATCTAGATCTCTATATGAGTTTTGTGGTTATGAGCTCCCGATCTATTGTTGTATATTATTTGTTTTGTGTGTTTATCTCCATTTTATACACATGTTACGTCTGTGTTATGCATGTTATATGTATAACACATGCTTGGTATATGTATGTTATCCGCCTCTCGTATATGATTGGCTCAAACTTTCGCCCCTCTTCAAAAAATCTAGATCTACCAAGTTTGAAAAAATCTAAATCCATATCTATATGTTGTATCTGTTCTTCATTTTATACACATGTTACGTTTGTGTTATGCATGTTTATGTATAATACATATTTGATATATGTATGTTTTCTGCCTCTCGTATACGATACATGTAATGTCATTAAGTTATATGCTATTTGTTCTCGTATATGTTATGTATATTATACGAAAGTGTTATTTATGTGTTATGACGGTTCAATGTATAATCTGTATTCGAGCTACTTTATGTATAATATATGACTAATATATGAATGTTATATATGTCTTGATAGGTGCAAAAGAAGAAGAAGCAAGAAAAAAAAAATTCTTTGACGAGTCAGGAAAATTCAGACAAAGACGACAAAGTGAACTAAGAAGTTGTCAAAGAGAAACCTGCATATGAAGATGTTTTTTTATTGATATGTATTTTTGTTGAAGATTGATTATAACTCGAATATATCATTGTTTATATAATGCATATGTGTTTGTTTATATCTTTATGTTTTCCTCCAAATTATTATATGACTGTTAAGATTAATATAACAATGATATAACAAGAACATGACATTGACATATTAGGAACATAATGGTAATATAATAACAACATGACTTAAAATGTTTATTCAAGTTTCACGTGATGATGTGTTCTACTAAACCCATAAGCTGTAACAATTGTATAAGTTATACACAAAAACCATAAGCTTGAAAATGTTATGTTAGTGTTATATGTATGTTAAATTTATGTAATGATGTCATAAAAGAAACATAACAACGACATAACAGGACCATAACAATGACATAAAGAAGACCTCCCAATTCATTTACACAATTGTATAAGTTATACATAGAAACCATAATATGTTAGTGTTATATGTAGGGGTGGCAATTTTATCCGAGTCCGCGGATATCCATCGATCGGATACCATTTAAACGGATATTCGATTCAAATAGATGGATAATATTCAAATCCATATAGATTGGATTCAATATGGAATGGATTTAATATAGACGGGCTTTGTCCAATTACCCAAACTAAATAGCCCAATTTTCATTTTTCAATCTTTCTGCCCTAAGCCCTAAAACTGCAGCAGCTTTGGCGTTTGAGCTTCCTCACTCCTCACTCAGTCCTCACGCGGGAGTCACGCCGTTGCAGCAGCTTTGGACGTGAGTCACGTCGTTGCCCGTTACCAACGACCGCCTAGCTACGACCAATTTTTTAATCTCGTCGTTCAATAGACAAGAATCCTCGTCTACTTCAATGGGTAGCTGCCAATCCACGAGCTAGAAGGCCATCTCTCGAGCCTCGCCGACGCCGTCGCTCAGTTCCTCCCTGCAGCAGTGATCAAGAAGTCTCCTCCCTCGCCGATGGCTGTAACAAGAAGGTATGTTGAAGGATCGAACTGCACATGGTTTAGCAAGAGTCTTATATGTTATTCTCTGTTTTGTAGGCAATCAGAGATTGGAAATTATGAACATCTCTGCTAGTCTGTTTCAAGGAGTCTGAACATGTTTGTTATTCGGTGTTGCAGAAGATGCAGTTGAAGATGCAAGCAAAGAGTCTGAGGATCTCTCTAGCAGGTTTGTTATTCTTAGTTTTAAGATTGCACTGCTGATTTGGCTCTTGCTATAAAGTTTTCTGGGTTTGTTAGGAAGTAATGTTTTGTTGGAATTAATCGGTAGATCATTCCCCTTATAATCTGCTGAATAACAATCTTCATCATCAACAAATCTCTCTAGAATAAATCCATTAGGTTCTTTCCAATGCTTGGTATCTCTTCCCATCGCCCAAGCATTAACAATGACCTTGGTTTTTGCTGGGATATCGTAGCCATCGATCTTACAAGCTTCAGAGTTTTGCCTTGGAAGCAGTAAGGTGGCTGGTGGGTGTAATCTCAATGCTTCTTTTATGACTAGTTTCAGGAAACACAATTCATCAAGACCTTCTTCTTTGACAACTGATGATCCATGTTTCCAAATACTTGTCTTACTTCTTCTTGTGCCTTTTTCAGTGCTTCTCTAAAGCCTATTGGAACATTGCTGAATAGTCAAGATAGGTTAGTTGCTGGCTTAATTGAAGCTTAGTTGACATGGTCGAAAGAGAGGAGGGAACTAAAGGCTGCATATTTAATGTGTAACACTAGTGCTTTAACTTGTTCCATATACCCAAACTGGATTCCAGCTCTAGTTTGATTGATCTGGAAGGTTGAGTTTGTGTTTATGTCTTGTAGAAGAAGAGGAACATGATGTATATCATTGCTTTGGTGCTGGTTTTATTTCTCCTATCGCTCTTCTACATATTCTTGAACGTGTTGATGTGAAATCTGTTTGGTAGAAGATGGGTTGATGGATGTAAATTGGTAATGCTTTGCAGGGGACTGAAAAGGGGCAACAAAGGGATGAAGAATGGTTGCAGAGGAGACTGAGAATGGCGGTTCTGCACTAGAAGTGACTGTGAGCTGGAGTTTACATATATATAACTATGATAGTATTACATCATATATATAGTTATGATAGGAAGTTACTTGTGGACTCTCTTTTTGTCTCTGTTGTGAGCTGGAGTTTACATATATATAATGAGGAAGATGATGTTTTTATTGGCAGTTGTGAAGGAGAAAGAGCTGGAAAGCTTAGTGAGCTTATCGAAATTAGATTTTGTTATGTTTTCATGACTAGATGTCAAGTTGATTGAGCACACCATGATTTTCCTTTAATGAAAATTTTGATTGCACAACATGATGTCAAGTTGATTTCATATCATGATTGAAATTAGATTTTGTTCCGTTTTCATGGATCAGTATTTATCATTGTTAACTTTGATTTTGTAGCATTTTCCATTGATATACCTTAGTATGTTATTGTTAGGATGTTAAGATCAATAAATGGATAACCCAAATTTAATCCAAATCCGACTTGAATAAATTTAAAAATCCATATCCGATCCGATCCTATCCATATAGTGTTGATCCATATCCGATCCATTTAAATATGGATAATTGGATATGGATAAAAAAACCGCGGATGGGTAATCGCCACCCTAGTTATATGTATGTTATATTTATGTAACGATGTCATAAAAGAAATATAATAACGATATAATAGGATCATAACAAATTAACAACAACATAAAGAGGACCTGACAATAACAAAATATTGACAATTACAAAATATTAACATAGAAATCATTAAGAGTAAACAAGAAAGAATGAAATAATTATGTGATAGAAGAAGAAGAAAATATGTGAGAAATAAAATTTAGTAATCGATTATTTTATAACTAAGTTATAACATATTGTCTCTTTCATTTGAAATCAACATTATCTCATGTTATGACAAATTGATATCATAAGACGAGCATAACACTAGGGTACAAGTTCGAAAATTTTCTTAAAAAATTGAATGAAATATATCAAGATTGATGTCATTGGATTCAAAAAATTATAACAAACAACATTTGTGAATAAGAAAAATTATTTTGATCACTCTACAATTAGTTATATGCATTAAATTAAAAGTAGGGGAAAATGTAAAGTGTATGTTAAGTTGTTTAAAAAAACAAATAATAAATAATATATCTTTGGGAAGCTCCCCCCACATTTGCCGCTCATTTCCATCTCTCCCAAAAGTCCCAAACTTGTTTTTTCATTTTTGCCCTTGCATTCATTTTCTCTTTTTTTTTTTCAATCGTAGGATTGCTTCAGCCTAGATTCGACGGCCCACGTTCTCTCAGATTGATATGAGAGAATCACCTCTCAGGTCCATAGCGGGACTACCAACACTGAATGAGATGTTTGGACGACTAGCAGTGAGGTAGAGCAAAGAGCCAATCATTCCTCTATATTTCTTTATATCATCATCAACTCTAGAAGAATCAGTATCCAATTTGAAAGTAGTACTAATAGGAGTTGGACTGGTTTTGAAATTTTCCAGCATATTCTTGCAATACTTATTTTGGCAAATGAATGTTCCACCAAGATATTATTTGATTTGTAACCCCCAAAAGTAGCTAAGCTCTCCCAGAAGACCCATTTCAAAAGCTGACTGTATGAAAGAGCTGAATTCTCTGCAAAGAGAGGGATTGCTAGAACCAAAAATGATGTCATCAACGTAGACTTGAACAAGCAATATGTCTGAGTCCTTGGTTTTGCAAAAGAGGGTTTTATCAACACTGCCACGACAGAAACCTTGATCAACAATGAACTTGTTGAGTTTATCATGCCATAGGTGCTTGCTTGAGACCATAGAGAGCTTTATTTAGCTTGCAGGCATATTTGGGAAGCAGGCTGTCCTCAAATCTAGGCGGTTGGGACACATAGACTTCTTCTTTAAGATCACCATTCAGAAAAGCACTCTTCACATCCATCTGAAATAACTTGAATCCTTTGATGCATGCGTATGCACGTAGCATTTGAATAGTTTCCCGTCTCGCGACAGGTGCAAATGTTTTATCAAAGTCAGTTCCTTCTTCCTGACAGTACCCTTGAGCCACCAGCCTGGCTTTATTTCTAGTAATGTTACTATAAGGAAAGAGTGAATTCAATTATGTGTTTTCTCTTCAATAGTACAAGGTTTAAATAAAAGGAAGGGATACAACTAATCTCCTATAATTAAGCTAACTAATAGATAGATAAGAGGGAGAGCTAACTACTAGAGAGATAAGAGGGAGACGTGGTCAAAGTGGAAGGTGAGGAGCTGTGGACTGTTATTAGCCTTCGGCAAGCGCAAAGTCGGGATTAACTTGAAGCTTGTGTCGAAGAAGATAGATTATGTCTTTGGGCAAGGCCCTTGTAAATATATCGGCTAGCTGATCACCTGAATCGACGTGTGCGATGCGTAGTTCTGCTGTGATGAAACGCTGCAGAGCAGTGTAGTCAAATAACTACCAAGCTGGAAGCTAGGGTAGATCATATTCCACGGGTCTTCTAATGATCGCTTACTCAAATATAAAGGCAAGTTATTCAAGTTTAAACACTTCGTGCGTGGTGTGAGTTCCACGACTTCTAATTCTAAGAAATGCACGGAAATTAAAAATTAAAACTGAAAACAGATTGAAAGATTGGTTGAAAACACAGATGACAGACAAGCTTAGACTTTGATTCCCCCTTCGTTCACCAGAGCATTGGCAATCAACAGGTCAGCGGATTTCGATTCTCGTTCAATCAATTCTAAGACACCACCATAACTCCTTACCCTTAGGTTTAAGACTGGTGAACGTTTCGTCTATCCGATCTAGCTACCAAGATTGATTAGCCGCCAGGGTACGGTCGCCTCTCGCAACGACGTAACTTAACTGGTGCAATTACTAATGATTTATGAGTTACTCTTGCAGTGGATTAACCCTAACTGGTTCCTACCAAAGGCACACTCCAATGATTAGTTAATTGTTCGATTTGATGTTTTAAAGTAAGGCGAGTGGTGAACCTAAGATCGTTGTGCGGGTTCAAACAAATAACTAACAAAGCTAACAAGCTAGGGTAGATCGTATTCCACGGGCCTTCTAATGACTGACTACTCAAATAAACTAGCAAATTACTCAGGTTAAACACTTCGTGCGTGGTGTGAGTTCCACGACTTCTAATTCTAAGAAATGCAGAAAAATTAAAAATTGAAACTAAGAACAGAATGGAAATTGGTTGATTAAAACAGAGATGACAGACGAACTTAGACTTTGAATCCCCCTTCGTTCCCCAGAGCATTGGCAATCAACAGATCAGCGGATTTTGATTCTCATTCAATCAGTTCTAAGACACCACCATAACTCCTGACCCTTAGGTTTAAGACCGGCGAACGTTCGCTCTATCCGTTCTAGCTACCAAGATTAATTAGTCGCCCGGGTACGGTCGCCTCTCGCAACGACTTAACTTAACTGGTGGAATTACTAACGATTTATGAGTTACTCTTGCAGTGGATTAACCCTAACCGGTTCCTATGAAAGGCACGCTCCAATTATAAGGTTAATTGTTCGATTTGATGTTTTAAAGTAAGGCGAGTGTTTGCTTCTATCCTTAGCTTAACAAGAATCTAATCTAGGTGATCAATCCAGACAAGAAACGTGAACAATGAAGAACAAATCAAACATGAAAGAGAAACTGATTGAACTTTGAATCTAATCACCGCCGATCCGTGACCGCTTTAAAGCCCTGGGTCACTTAGGGTTCATCTAGTCTAAGCTCTAAGAGTTTAGCTACTCATGCTTATCACAAAAGAATCAAAGATAAAGAAAGAGTTCATCATCCAGAGGAAGAACAGAAAAGAATCTGAAAAACCTAATTAAGACGACTCTGGCAGACTTCGATCTTCGGTAAACTGCAATCCTAGCTCCGAGTCTTCGAGATGGAAGGGATGACGTCACGATCTCTTTCCGGCTCTTCGGACTATAAACTCTCTGCTCCAGAACTTGAGAGAATTCTGAAGTTCGGTATTAGTTGGTAATTATGATTGTGTATCCTCCTCTCTTAATTTGGGCCGCCGGTTAAGTATTTATACTTAACCCTAAACCACCGGATTTAGCCTGATATTTTCGCCGAAAATATTGAAGGATTTTCGCCGAAAATCTTAGTGTAAATGGATGGTCCGCCGGCTGCTTTTCTTCTGTGATTTTCAGATCAATTGTTCTCGGCGAAAACTTAGGGTTTTCGCCGAAAACTTCCTTTGATAAGCATCAGTCGATTTGTGCTGGGATTTTCGCCGAAAACACTAAGGCATTTTCGGCGAAAACTTCAGTGTAAACCGGGGCAGACTTTGGTTCGACTCGATTGACTCCTCGGATCGATTCCGGTGCAATTCCTCGAGGTTCCAACGCCTTAGACACGTCCTTGGCTACTTTATTTGACGGAAAAAACCTGTGCTAACATAAAAACACTAGAAACCCATCAAATAGACCCGAAATGGGCCAAAGTAATACAAATGGCACGAGATAGGGCAATTGATTGAATATTCGCTATTCTACCCTAAAAACCATGTCTTAAGCAAGGAAATGTCGCTTAAATGAGGCTGATAATCACGTCAAATCGAGTGTCATCAAAATACCCCACACTTAAGCTTTTGTTTGTCCTCAAGCAAACTGAATAGAAACGCTCATGTCCACAAATGATAAGATCGATTAAATTGGAGCTCAATCAAACACAATGAATTATTAGACAGATAGATCCTAGAACAAGAAACCTAACATGCCTACAGATCAGCCAAACTACCTGGTCTCACTAATAAACTGCACACGACAAGTAGTAGCAACCAATTATGCACGAATTTGACCTGACCGACCAGACTCCTCACACAGGAAATATTTAGTACAATGGGGAACTCTCACTCTCTGTGTTTAAGGACGTGTTTCTGCTCTCAATCATTTTTTTTACTGAATTCTGTCATAAGTTTGCAATTCAACCACATCTCCACCACTGTGACAACACGAGTAACAGTCAAGAAGGACTTCCCTGCTAGGACTGTAACGAATTCTACACTACTTGGGTTTATGATGCGATGGATGATGGGAATGTATGATGATGGCTTTGTGCGGTGTAGCTTTCGACTAACTTTCCTCGAATCTAGCCTGTGGCTTCCTACCGTCTAACCAGACACAGGTGGAATAATGAACGCTCGTCCTATGATACCTCAAGCAACCTAGCACTTTTATTATTTTTCTTTACACAAATTTTTTTCTGACTTTTCTTTTGACTTCGTTCTTCCATTTGTAGGGAGAAGAACATTTTATTGAACTAAAAACTTTAAACTTTTCTCTTTTTCTGCTTTTTTTTCGAATTTTTCTTCTTTTCTTTCATTCATCTTTTTTTTCTTTGTGCCGATTTTTCTTTTAGTTGCTACAGGGGTTTACACGTCTAGACATAATAGCTAAGACCACCTGTT
Organism: Linum lewisii; assembly: GCA_034768395.1. NCBI lineage: Eukaryota > Viridiplantae > Streptophyta > Magnoliopsida > Malpighiales > Linaceae > Linum > Linum lewisii. Next base: position 16,769,986 of record CM068299.1, on the reverse strand, counting down.
TAATGGCTATAGGCAGGTTACCTCAAACCGACTTCCGGTAGGTCAATCTAGAACTACAATCACAGGGATCAACGGGGAAATGAAAGAATGGGAAATGGCTGTAATGTATATCGAACCGAAAGAACAGGCCAAGCTCAGGGGTTTAAACCTAATGGATTTATCGTTAGGTAGGCTATCTGGCTTAGTAGCTGAATCTAGGTGCCCCTATCATTCTAGAACTCGTGTCATCGTGTGGTCTCGAGTAGGTCTCATGCAAATTCTAACTCATTCAAGCAAACAGAAAACCACTCAGAACGAATTGAAATTGCAAGTTACGTGCAATGGATCAAAAGCTCACAGTTGGTTTGCTAGTCGGATTCGGTCATTTTCATGCAATCAAGGCTACAAACTACAAGTGTGATTTTTAAAAATTCTGTTCTGACCAGGCAATTTAGCATCAAAGTAAGCACGTTAGTTCTCAAGTTCTAGGTTAAGCAGTCTAAGCATCATTATGAAAGTTTGAACAACAACTTAACATCAAAAATCAAGAACTGAGCCATTCTAATGCTAGAGAGACTGGAATGGAATCACGAGGCACACAGAAACACAATCAAGGGCAATCAAGTTCATGCAAGGTTCTCTAGCATCCTACCCCACACTTAAATCGGACTGTGTCCTCACAGGACTAATTCTAGAGTTCAGAGTGAAGTAGAACAACCTGGACAGAGATGGTTGGCGTAGGGGATGAGCACGGGTCCTCGGAGCGGAGGGAATCTACCAAAGCGGAGCAAAGGGAATCTCCCTACTGCCTACAAAACAAAACAAAATGAAACATAAAAAGGAAACCGGGACAAGTGTCCCGATCCACACAGAAAAAAGTTGGATCGAAATCCGAAAAGAATAAATAAAAAGAAAGGTCCAGAAAAAGGAATACAACCTGATCACTGCTGGTCAGGCGCGCCGGGAGGTGGAAAGTGGAGGAAATCGCCGAGCTGACGTTGCCACGCCATCTGTGCCTCATACCGCCGATCAGCGCGGTGCATATGTTGCTGCATAATAGTCCATCTCGCCTCTTGAGTGGCGTTGTCGGTGATGCGCCACTCCTGCAGTCGCTCATACAGCTCTCCAACATCCGCGGGGTGCGGGTGAGGCTGCGGGTGAGGCGCCTGGTATGGATCTGGGATGGCCGGCGGCGACTGGTGTGCATACCCTGCCTGATGGTGTGGCGAGGGAGTATGGTCATGAAACTCTGGCTCGTACTGAGGCTGAGACTCCTCATAATCATCTTCTTCCTCCGATTCATCCTCGTTCTGGAGGGGAGGATCTGCTGCTACCTGGGGACTGAGGTCCAGCTCGAGGTCGCACTCGACCACCAAATCTCCTCCAACGGTGCGTACTCTGCGGCGTGGGATGTTTGGGCCATATTCGTGGCTGAGGCCGAAGGAGATGATGAGTCGGCCGATGAAGTTGCCTCCCAGGAGTGAGCGAGGTGGTGTCCTCCTCTTGGTCTTCAAACGGAAGATGCGAGGAAGCACCCATCCAGGGTGAAGAGGGTAGCTCTCCCGAATGGCGCGAAGAAGCATAAGTTCCTCCTTGCTGATATGGTGGCAGTCCTTCTCTGGAGCATATAATAGCGATCTACGCCAAACCATATGAATGTATTTATAGAGAGGGTGAGAGAGAGACTTAACTGAATTATGGTCCGTGAGGCGATCGCCGGGCACTCCAGTCATGTGGCTCCATAGTGCATGGTACTCCTCTCCGTCGTCCTCGTCGTTCGCCCAGCCGAGGTGATGACCGTGGTAATGCTCGTAGGGAATGCCTAGATGAGCTGCAAACTCATCATAGGTGAGGGTCCTGTACACCCGCCCAGGTAGAAGGAAACGACCTTCTCTGCCTCCTCTTATGCTCGTCCAGATCAAAAGTGGCCCAGAACTCCTGGAGAGCGACGTCGGGGAAGTCGGAAGCTATGGTGGTCAGCTCTAGGAGGCCGGCCGGTGCCAGGGCGTCGTGCACGTTCCGGTGGTAGTCCTCATCGTGATCGAAGAGAGACTCCATGGAAAGTGGTCGAACATTAGCTCCCGGAACATGCTCGAGCTTCTTATAGCACTCAAAGTAGTAGTCGGGTAGACGAGCAACAATGCGATGGTGCCCAGCATGGCCAGGGAATGCTGGTGGAGGGCCCTGGACGGCGGGTGTGACGGGAGCGGGGGCTCTGGAGCTTGAGGCGGCGTCAAGTCTCTGCTTGGTCCTGCGCTCATAAGTGGTGTTCCTAAACAAGAAAACAAACCAGATTAGTCAAACTAAAACCCTACCCCACACTTAGTCGAAAACTCAATTTCACAAAGAAATGAGGAAAACCGAGTGGGGTAAGCAAAGCAGATTTACCGGTAATCACAAACAAGAAAATACATGCTTAGGAACAGCCAGAATGGAATTAGCACAATCAGAGTTCAGAAGTCAAACCTACATTCAAAAAGTCAACATAATAGAACATTGAACCCTAATCATGGCAAGACTATCACAAATCGGAGAATGACGATATGATATGATCTCAGATGGCAAACACAATAATCCGAACGAGAATGAGCACAAAAGGCAGCCAAATGAACAAAAACAGTTCACGGTCAAACCGACATTTCTCAAAAGTCATCCTCACAAGGACTAGGACTTAGGCATAGCAACACATGATCAAACGATATGAAAATTAAGCACAACACTCCCTAAGCATGCTAGAACAGTCCAACAAGTTTAGCTAACCTAGTTCACACGAGATCAGTCGGCACGCAAATCGAGGCAAACCGAAAAGTCAACCCGACGAAATTCAGCAATCAACATGTCAAAAGATTCGCAATGAAAAGTTCTACAACTTACCTTGTAGCCATGGATGCTAAAAATGAGCGGATTGGGAGAAATCGGTGAAAAATCAAAAAATTTAGGGTTTGGGTGAACTAGAGCTGTAGAGCTCTGATTCGGCTGTTATAGGGCTTGGATTGATCGGAAATGGAAGGGGAAGGGAGCGGCGGCGGCGGCGGCGGTCGGCAGTGGCGAGTGTGGGTGGCGGTCGGCGATCGAATTGAAACAGGGGAAGGTTTTTGGACAAAATTTCGAAAATGAAAGTGAGGAGAGAGAGGGTGAGTGACCGGATTTTAAAACGAAAATTTGGATGATTTTCAAAGGAATTTTCGGCGAAAATAAGTGCAAGTTTTCGCCGAAAATGTTAGTTAAAAAGTACTGCCGGTTTTCAAAAGAATTTTTGCCGAAAATGTGGAATAGTTTTCGCCGAAAATGTGAAGCAAAAAATGTCTGGAAAACTCAGTGGGATTTCAAAGAGAATTTTCGCCGAAAACATGGGTTATTTTCGCCGAAAATATTGAACTCTACGATTGAAAATATTTTCACAATCCGACGAACTTCAGAAAATCACCATTAAATCCACAAAAATCGGAATAACCTCAAACGACTTGCAATTGACACTATGACACACAGACTACACACGAAAAATACGAAATCAAACAAACTGACACTTTTGGCTCCCTCGAACCAACTCTAAAACACTAAGGTTGACACAAATAAAAAACGGACTCCAGCCGTGGGTTGCCTCCCACGAAGCGCTCTTTTATTAACGTCCTTGAGCTGGACGATACCTGGACGGTACTAGGAGACATCCCAACTCAGATTCTCCTTAATGCTAGCATCGGAGTTCATAAGGTAGAGCATCGGGGCTTCTCCGGTGAGCATGAATTTCTTCCCATTCGCGTGTAAGAGTTTGGTACGTCCGTCGGGAAGGTGGTCAGTGATCTTGAATGGTCCGAACAGTTCTGTCAAGGGATCATCTTCCACAAGGAAGACAGTGGACGGAATGAGAACGATCGGCTCCTTTTTTTCTTTAACATCTGGCTTGATATCACCAGGATCGGTGATCGTAGGTATTTCCTTAGCTGATGCTTTCGGCTTCTCCTTCCATACTTGTTCCGGCGCCGGTAGCTTGGAACGAATTGGTGGTGCAGCTGGCTCGGTAGAAGGTGGTGGCACAACTGGTCTCCAGACCATGTGAGTCTTCGTCTTCTTGTTCTTTCCCCGAGGTCTGCTAGGTTTTGTGCTCGATGGCTTAGAAGAGGCTTTCAGTTCCTTCTTCTTTGGCGTCTGAAGAACAGATTTCAGTTTCTGCGTGGTAATCTGTCCAGCACCTGCAACAGCAATTGATCTAGGCACACTAGAAGAGATATCAGTAACGGAGTTGACCGGAGTCAACTCCACAGTTTCAACAGCTAAACAATGAAATTCTTCATTCTTAGGATTATATTTCATTCCGTCCTTAAGGCGGAACGTGACCGTTTCTTTACCAACTCTCAAAGTTAAAGAACCATTTGGAACGTTAATTTGCATCCCAGTAGTAGCCATGAAAGGTCGTCCTATGAGAATGGTAGAATCATCCTTACTAGTGTCAATGATCACATAGTCAGCTAAGAACATGAAAGGACCACATTTAGTAACAACGTCTTTTATCTCTCCCCTAGGGGTTTTAAGTGATCTATCAGCAAAGACAAGTTGCATACTAGGCGGTTCAAGTTTTCCTAAGTTCAATTTTTCATATAGACTCATAGGCATAACATTAACAGACGTGCCAAGATCAACCAAACAACGTTCTATCTCAATATTATTAATGACAAGAGGTAGAGTGAAAGAACCAGGATCAGAACACTTAGCTGGATAGGGAGAGGAAGGTTTCTTACTACGAGCATCAGGATATCCTTCTTTATTCCCCTTCATGCCAGTCTCGATCCTTGCATTCGGCAGCAATGCTCTTGGAAAAGGAGGCTTCACAACGTACGGTGCAAGAGGAGGATCTTCCTCCTTAGGCGCCACTTTTAGTGCTTCCTTCTTCTCTGGAGATTCAGCGATCCTGCGTAAAACAGAACAAGCGTCAGCAGATAAGCTTGTAAATTTTTTAACAGTTACCATCTTGGCTTGCTCCTTTCTCGGATTCGGCTCTGTCTAGCTCGGAAGTTGGCCAAATGGTCGACCAGATGCTAGCATGCTCGAGATGTTGTTCACAGCTTGCTCAATTCTTTGACCGGCTGCTATCTGTTCTTGATTGAGAAGAGCTTGAGCTTTAAACTGATTGTCATGATCATCGAGTCTGGTGATGATCTGACTAAGCTTCTTGTCCAGGTCACTGACGTTGTTTTCCTTCTGGTACTGCTGCCCTGGATAGGTATTATTCAAATATTGATTCTGGCGATTGCCAGGAGCAGTTCCATAGTTACCCGAATTACGGTGCGGCGGCTGGTAGACACCTGCCGGCGGATGGTTAGGCTTCTGATCCTGAGCTGGACCAGCTGGGCGGTTATTCTGGTTCTGGTTATGGTTGGCGCCAACATTGTAGGGAGGTCTGTCTTGATAGTTCCCTTGCTGCCTGAAGTTGCGGTAGCCAGCATAACCATTCTGATTATTAACGAAGCCTTGTTGCACGAAATTTACCTCTTCAGCGGACCAGACTTCTGTCTTACCAAAATTCTGGCAACGGCCTCCGTTATGTGCGCAGGCTCCACACCACTCGCAATCAGCAACATAGACAGAAGCTGCCGCGGTTTGACTGGTGTGGAAGACTTCTTCAAATGCGTCTCTACTTCGGCCTTGATAGCTGCTTCGAGATCGAGCTTGCTCCTTGATCCTTCAGATTGTCGTTCCCCAGTTCCTTGACTTGGAAGCACAGTTTGCGAAGTGAAGAAGAGCAGCTTCGGGTGTGAGTGTAGTGCAATCCCCTTCAGCTAGAGAATTGACCCACTTGGCAGATTCTTCTCGAAGACCTCGAGCAAAGATTTCAGCTAACTTCCTCTGCTCGAATCCATGATGAGGACAGTTGTAGAGAAGTTCTTGGAATCGATTCCAAGTATCGTATAAGCTTTCTCCTTCTTTCTGGGAGAACCTGGCAATGCTGTCCTTGATGGCTGTTGTTCTGGCAGGAGGAAAGTATTCTTCAACGAAGTCCTGAGCCAGAGTATCCCAATCAGTGTAGTATCCAGGTGGTTTTCCAGTAAGCCACCTCTTAGCAGCGCCTTTCAGAGAGAACGAGAAAGCTCTCAAACAAAGAGTATTCTTGTCGAGGTTTCCGTTCTTGAAAGTGCTGCAGAGATCAAGGAAGTCTGCAAGATGAGTGCACGGATTGTCTAGGGGCCTGCCTTCGAACTGTAGATCCCTAGAGATCATAGTCAAGAATGGAATCTTGATCTCATAGTCAGGATCTCCTTCAATGTGCGGTACGGCAATGGCAGATCGAACGTTAGTCCGCGTCGGCTTGTTGTAATCAGCTAGACTTTTCTGTGCAGGCTGCGGTGGTGGATTTCCACCTGGTGGTGGTGGTGGTAGTTGATCAGTCATGGTAGGAGATGGAGGAGGTGAAAGTGACTCGGTGTATGAAACGGATGTAGGTGACGGTACAGGAGAAGATGGAGATGAGGAACTCTCCTTCAGTTCCTCAATCTTAATCGGAGTGATGGATGGAGGTGGATTGATTCTGCTTCTCCTTGGAATCTGTGATTGTCGAGGTGGAGCAGAACTGCTTGGTCTCTCTATACTCTTAGCCTTGTCGGTTTGAGAGCGAGTCCAAGGGCGGCGATGCATACACCTGTGAACAACCTACAAATAAAAAAAACAAACAAAAACCAGTGTAAAATCGAAGTGGGTGGAAAATGAAAGATGGAAAATAGAAGAATAAATTGCCAGTTCTTCTTTCAAATAATCAAAAGAAGTCCCCGGCAACGGCGCCAATTTGGTGAACTTAAGATCGTTGTACGGGTTCAAACAAATAACTAACAAAGCTAACAAGCTAGGGTAGATCGTATTCCACGGGCCTTCTAATGACTGACTACTCAAATAAACTAGCAAATTACTCAGGTTTAAACACTTCGTGCGTGGTGTGAGTTCCACGACTTCTAATTCTAAGAAATGCAGAAAAAATAAAATTTGAAACTAAGAACAGAATGGAAATTGGTTGATTAAAACAGAGATGACAGACGAACTTAGACTTTGAATCCCCCTTCGTTCCCTAGAGCATTGGCAATCAACAGATCAGCGGATTTCGATTCTCATTCAATCAGTTCTAAGACACCACCATAACTCCTGACCCTTAGGTTTAAGACCGGCGAACGTTCGCTCTATCCGTTCTAGCTACCAAGATTAATTAGTCGCCCGGGTACGGTCGCCTCTCGCAATGACTTAACTTAACTGGTGGAATTACTAACGATTTATGAGTTACTCTTGCATTGGATTAACCCTAACCGGTTCCTACGAAAGGCACGCTCCAATTATAAGGTTAATTGTTCGATTTGATGTTTTAAAGTAAGGCGAGCGTTCGCTTCTATCCTTAGCTTAACAAGAATCTAATCTAGGTGATCAATCCAGACAAGAAACATGAACAATGAAGAACAAATCAAACATGAAAGAGAAATTGATTGAACTTTGAATCTAATCACCGCCGATCTGTGACCGCTTTAAAGCCCTGGGTCACTTAGGGTTCATCTAGTCTAAGCTCTAAGAGTTTAGCTACTCATGCTTATCACAAAAGAATCAAAGATAAAGAAAGAGTTAATCATCTAGAGGACGAACAGAAAAGAATATGAAAAACCTAATTAAGACGACTCTGGCAGACTTCGATCTTCGGTAAACTGCAATCCTAGCTCCGAGTCTTAGAGATGGAAGGGATGGCGTCACGATCTCTTTCCGGCTCTTCGGACTCTAAACTCTCTGCTCCAGAACTTGAGAGAATTCTGAAGTTCGGTATTAGTTGGTAATTATGATTGTGTGTCCTCCTCTCTTAATTTGGGCCGCCAGGTTAAGTATTTATACTTAACCCTAAACCGCCGATTTAGCCTGATATTTTCGCCGAAAATATTGAAGGATTTTCGCCGAAAATCTTAGTGTAAATGGATGGTCCGCCGGCTGCTTTTCTTCTGTGATTTTCGGATCAATTGTTCTCGGCGAAAACTTAGGGTTTTCGGCCGAAAACTTCCTTTGATAAGCATTAGTCGATTTGTGCTGGGATTTTCGCCGAAAACACTAAGGCATTTTCGGCGAAAACTTTAGTGTAAACCGGGGCAGACTTTGGTTCGACTCGATTGACTCCTCGGATCAATTTCGGTGCAATTCCTCGAGGTTCAAACGCCTTAGACACGTCCTTGGCTACTTTATTTGACGGCAAAAACCTGTGCTAACATAAAAACACTAGAAAACCATCAAATAGACCCGAAAACGGGCCAAAGTAACACAAATGGCACGAGATAGGGCAAATGATTGAATATTCGCTATTCTACCTTAAAAACCATGTCTTAAGCAAGGAAATGTCGCTTAAATGAGGCTGATAATCACGTCAAATTGAGTGTCATCAGCGAGCGTTCGCTTCTGTCCTTAGCTTAACAAGAATCTAATCTAGGTGATCAATCCAGACAAGAAACATGAACAATGAAGAACAAATCAAACATGAAAGAGAAACTGATTGAACTTTGAATCTAATCACCGCCGATCCATGACCGCTTTAAAGCCCTGGGTCACTAAGGGTTCATCTAGTCTAAACTCTACGAGTTTAGCTACTCATGTTTTTCACAAAAGAATCAAAGACAAAGATAGAGTTCATCTTGAAAAGAGGAAGAACAGAAAAGAATCTGAAAAACCTAATTAAGACGGCTCCGGCAGAACTTCGATCTCCGGTAAACTGCAATCCTAGCTCTGAGTCTTCGAGATGAATGGGATGGCGTCACGATCTCTTCCCGGCTCTTCCAACTCTAAACTCTACTTCAGAACTCTTGAGAATCCTCAAAGTATTTGGTATTAGTTGGAATTATGATGTATGTTGTCTCTTGATTTAGGGCCGCCGGTTAAGTATTTATACTTAACCCTAATACCGCCAGATTTTGCCTGGAATTTTCGCCGAAAATATGAAGGAATTTTCGCCGAAAATTCCTTTGTAAAATGACTGATCGCCGGCTGTATTCTCTTGTGATTTTCGGACGTCGAGGTTCTCGCGAAAACTTGGAGTTTTCGCCGAAAACTTCTTCTTGTCAGCACTGTCGATTCCTTCATGAGTTTTCACCGAAAACTTCAGTGTAAAACGGGGCAGGGTTTGGTTCGACTTGATTGACTCCTTGGATCGATTCCGGTGCGATTCCTCGAGGTTCCAACGCCTTAGACACGTCCTTGGCTACTTATTTGACGGCAAAAACCTGTGCTAACATAGAAACACTAGAAAACCATCAAATAGACCCGAAATGGGCCAAAGTAACACAAATGGCACAAGATAGAGCAATTGATTGAATATTCGCTATTCTACCCTAAAAACATGTCTTAAGCAAGGAAATGTCGCTTAAATGAGGCTGATAATCACGTCAAATCGAGTGTCATCAAAATACCCACACCTTAAGCTTTTGCTTGTCCTCAAGCAAACTGAATAGAAACGCTCATGTTCACAAATGATAAGATTTATCAAATTGGAGTTCAATCAAACACAATGAATTATTAGACAGATAATTCCTAGAACAAGAAACCTAACATGCATACTGATCAGCCAAACAACCTGGTCTCACTAATAAACTGCACATGATGAGTAATCGCAACCAATTATGCACGAATTTGACCTGACCGACCAGACTCCTCACACAGGAAATATTTAGTAAACGGGGAACTCTCACTCTCTGTGTTTAAGGACGTGTTTCTGCTCTCAATCATTTTCTGTTACTGAATTTTGTCATAAGTTTGCAATTCGACCACATCTCCACCACTGTGACAACACGAGGAACTAGTCAAGAAGGACTTCCCTGCAAGGACCGTAACGAATTCTACACTACAAGGGTTTATAATGAGATGGATGATGGGAATGTATGATGATGGCTTTGGTGCAGTGTAGCTTTCGACTAACTTCCCTCGAATCTGACCTATGGCTTCCTACCGTCTAACCAGACACGGGTGGAATAGTGAACGCTCGTCATATGATACCCTCAAGCAACCTAGCACTTTATTTTTTTTTACACATTTCTTTTCTTTTCTGACTTTTCTTTTGACTTCGTTCTTCCATTTGTAGGGAGAAGAACATTTATTTGAACTAAAAACTTGAAAGTTTTCTGATTTTTTTCTTCTTTTCTTCTTTTTTTTTCGACATTTTCTTTTATTTTTCTTCTTCTTTTTTTTGCTTTGTGCCGATTTTCTTTTAGTTTCTAGAGGGGTTTACACGTTCGGACATAATAGCTAAGAACACCTGTTTAATGGCTATAGGCAGGTTACCACAAACCGACTTCCGGTAGGTCAATCTAGAACTACAACCACAGGGGATCAACGGGGAATGAAAGAATGGGAAATGGCTGTAATGTATTATCGAACCGAAAGAACAGGCCAAGCTCAAGGGTTTAAACCTAATGGATTTATCGTTTGGTAGGCTATCTGGCTTAGTAGCTGAATCTAGGTGCCCCTATCATTCTAGAACTCATGTCATCGTGTGGTCTCGTGTAGGTCTCATGCAAATTCTAACTCATTCAAGCAAACAGAAAATCACTCAAAAAGAATTGAAATTGCAAGTTACGTGCAATGGTTCAAAAGCTCACAGTTGGTTTGCTAGTCGGATTCGGTCATTTTCATGCAATCAAGGCTACAAACTACAAGTGTGATTTTAAAAATTCTGTTCTGACCAAGCAATTTAGCATCAAAGTAAATACGTTGGTTCTCAAGTTCTAGGTTAAGCAGTCTAAGCATCATTATGAAAGATTGAACAACAACTTAACATCAAAAATCAAGAACTGAGCCATTCTAATGCTAGAGAGACTGGACAGGAATCACGAGGCACACAAAAACATAATCAAGGGCAATCAAGTTCATGCAAGGTTCTCTAGCATCCTACCCCACACTTAAATCGGACTGTGTCCTCACAGGACTAAATCTAGAGTTCAGAGTGAAGTAGAAGAACCTGGACTGAGATGGTTGGCGTAGGGGATGAGCACGGATCCTCGGAGCAGAGGCTATCTACCAAAGCAAAGCAAAGGGAATCTCCCAACTGCCTGCAAAACAAAAATAAATGAAAGATAAAAAGGAAACCGGCCAAGTGTCCCGGATCCACACAGAAAAAAGTTGGACCGAAATCCGAAAAGAAGAAATAAAAAGAAAGGACAAGGAAAAGGAAAAGGACACACCCGATCATGGCTGGTCAGGGGCGTCGGGGGGTGGAAGGTGTAGGGTGTCGCCGACCCGACGTTGCCACGCCAGTGTGCCTCATACTGCTCGTCAGAGCGGTGCATGTGTTCCTGCATAATAATCCATCTCGCCTCCTGAGCGATGTTGTCAGTGATACGCCACTCCTGGAGACGCTCATACAGCTCTCCAACATCCGCGGGATGCGGTCGGTGCTGCGGGTGAGGCGCCTGATATGGCTCTGGAATGGGCGGCGGCGACTGGCGTGCATACCCTGCCTGATGCTGTGGCGAGGGTGTATGATCATGGTATCTCGCCTCTGGCTGGGGCTGCTGCTCCTCTTCATCATCTTCTTCTTCCGACTCTTCCATATGCTGGAGGGGAGGATCTGTGCTACCTGGGGACTGAGGTCCAGCTCGAGGTTGTACTCGATCGCCAAATCACCTCTGACGGTGTGTACTCTGTGTCGTGGGACGTCCGGGCCATATTCTTGGCTGAGACCGAAGGAGATGATGAGTCGGCTGACAAAGTTGCCTCCCAGGAGTGAGTGAGATGGCCTCGACCTCTGAGTCTTCTGGCGGAGTAAGCGTGCAAGCACCCATCCAGGATGAAGAGGAAAACTCTCCCAGATGGTGCGATGAAGAAGAAGCTCCTCTCGGCTGATATGGTGGCGGTCCTTCTATGGAGCAAACAAAAGAGAACGACGCCAAACCATGTGAATGAATTTATAGAGAGGGTGAGAGAGAGACTTAACTGAATTATGCTTCGTGGTACGATCGTCGGGCACTCCAGTCATGTGGCTCCAGAGCGCATCGTACTCCTCTCCGTCGCCATCGTTTGTTCTCCTAGCCGAGGTGATGACCCTCGTAGCGCTCGCGGGGGATCCCGAGATGAGCTGCAAACTCATCATATGTGAGTGTCCTGTGCACCCCGCCCGAGATAGAAGGTGACAACCTTCTTGTGCTGCCTCTCTCGTGCTCGTCCAGATCAAATGTCGCCCAAAACTCTTGGAGAGCGACGTCTGGGAAGTCAGCGGCTAACGTGGTCAGTTCTAGCAGTCCTGTAGGTACTAATGCGTCGAGCACGTTCCGGTGCCAGTCCTCATCTTGCTCGAAGAGTGAGTCCATGGATAATGGACGGACATCAGCTCCAGGAACATGCTCGAGCCGCTGGTAGCGCTCGAAGTAGTACTGGGGTAGGCGAGCAACAGTGGGGTGGTACCCAACACGGTCAGGAAAAGCTGGTGGAGGACCGTGGATGACGGGTGTGACGGGTGTGGCGGCTCGGGAGCTAGAGGCGGTGTCAAGTCTCTGCTTGGTCCTGCGCTCATGAGTTACATTCCTAAGCACAAAAATAAACCAGATTAGTCAAACTAAAATCCTACCCCACAATTAGTAGAAAAACTCAATTTCACAAAGAAATTAGGAAAACCGAGTGGGGGTAAGCAAAGTAAGTAACCGGTGATTACAAGCAATTAAAACACATCTGAGGAACACCAGAATGGAATCATCACAATCAGAGTTCGGAAGTCAAACCGACATTCAAAAAGTCAACATAATAGCACATTGAACCCTAATCATGGCAATTACTAGCTCAAAGCGGGAAATGACGGCATAATTATGAACTCAGATGGCTAGCATAGTAATACGAACGTGGATGAACACACATGGCAGCCAAATGAACATAGACAAGTCAAGGTCAAACCTACATTTCACAAAAGTCAACACCGCAAAGAATAGGTCTTTAAGCATAGCAACACATGATGAAATGGTATTATAATTCAGGACAATACTCCCTAAGCATGCTAGATCAGTCCAAAGAGTTCAGCTAACCTAGTTCACACGAAATCAGTCGGCACGCAAATTGAGGTAAACCAAAAAGACAACCGAAAGTCAACCTTGACGAAATTCAGCATTCAACATGTCAAAAGATTCGGAATGAAAAGTTCTACAACTTACCTTGAAGCCATGGGTGCTGAAAATGAACGGGGAGAGAGGAATCGGTGAAAAACTCAAAAACTAGTGTTTGGGTTAACTAGAGCTCTAGAGCTCCGATTCGGACGATCTACGTCTCAAAATGACCGGAAGAGAGAGGGGAAGTGTGCGGCGGCGGCAAACTGGCGGCGGTCGGGTTATTGGTGGCGGCGGCGGCGGATTTTTAAAAACAAGGGAGGTTCTAAGTTCTGTTCAAAAATGAAAGTGAGGGGAGAGAGAGAAATCGGGAAAAATAAGGGAGAAAATTGTTTGATTTTCACTCAAATTTTTGGCGAAAATGTGTGCAATTTTTGCCAAAAACCCAAGGCAAAATCGTCTGCCGGTTTTCAAATACGTTTTCGCCGAAAACTCAAGGGTTTTCGCCGAAAAGTTTAACTAAAATCTTCTGGAAAACAAAGTGGGATTTTCAAAGGAGTTTTCGCCGAAAATTTTGACCTGTACGATTGAAAATATTTTCGCAATCTCCGGCAAACTTCAGAAAATCACAATTAAATCCACAAAAATCGAACAACCTCAAACAACTTGCGATTGAAACGATGACACAAAGACTACATACGAAAAATAAGAAATCATGCAAACTGACACTTTTGGCTCCCCCGAACCGACTCTAAAACACTAAGTTTTACATAAATTAAAAACTGACTCCAGCCGTGGGTTGCCTCCCACGAAGCGCTCTTTTATTAACGTCCTTGAGCTGGACGATACCTGGGCGGTATTAGGAGACATCCCAACTCAGGTTCTCCTTAATGCTAGCATCGGAGTTCATGAAGTAGAGCTTCGGGGTATCTCCGTTAAGCGTGAACTTCTTCCCGTTAGCGTGTAAGAGCTTGGTACGTCCATCGGGAAGGTGATCAGTGATCTTGAACGGACCAAAGAGTTCTGTTGAGGGATCATCCTCTACAAGGAAGACGGAGGAAGGGATGAGAATGATCGGCTTCGTCTTCTCTTTATCCTCCGGCTTTGTATCACCAGGATCGGTGATCGTTGGTATTTCCTTAGGAGATGCTTTTGGCTTCTCCTTCAATACTTGTTCAGGCGCCGGTAGCTCGGAACGAATTGGTGGTGCAGCTGGTGGCGGCACAACTGGTCTCCAGACCATTTGAGTCTTTGTTTCTTGTTCTTCCCTCGGGGCCTGCTAGGTTTCTTGCTCGACGGTGAAGAAGAGGCTTGCAGTTCCTTCTTCTTGGGCGGCTTCTGAACCGAAATGTCTGGCGTCGTCTTCATAACCTGTTCAACATCTGCAGCAACAACTGATCTAGAAACACTGGAAGAGACATCAGTAACGGAGTTGACCGGAGTCAACTCCAAGTTTCAACAGCTAGACAGTGAGATTCTTCATTCCTAGGGGTATATTTCATTCCGTCTTTAAGGCGAAACGTTATCGTGTCTTTACCAACCCTCAAAGTTAAAGAACCATTTGGCACGTTAATTTGCATTCCAGTTGTAGCCATGAAGGGTCGTCCTATGAGAATGGTAGAATCCTCTTCACTAGTATCAATGATCACATAGTCAGCTAAGAACGTGAAAGGACCACATTTAGTAACAACGTCTTTTATCTCTCCTCTAGGGGTTTTCAACGATCTATCAGCAAAGACAAGTTGTATGGTAGTTGGTTCAAGTTCTCCTAGATTCAGTTTCTTATACAAACTCATAGGCATAACATTAACAGAAGCGCCCAATCAACCAAACAACGTTCTATCTCAATATCATTAATGACTACAGGTAAAGTGAAAGAACCAGGATCAGAGCACTTATCTGGATATGGAGAGGAAGGTTTCTTGCTACAGAAAGAAGGATATCCTTCTTTGTTTCCCTTCATGCTAGTCTCGATCCTTGCATTTGGTAGCAATGCTCATGGAAAAGGAGGTTTCACATAGTACGGAGCAAGAGGAGGATCATACTCCTTAGGCGCCACTTTCTGTGCTTCCTTCTTCTCCGGAGTTTCAGGGATCCTGCATAAATCAGAAGAAGCATTAGTAGATGAGCTTGTAAAATCTTGAACAGTTACCATCTTAGCTTGCTCCTTTCTCGGATTCGGATCTGTCTGGCTTGGGAGTTGGCCAAATGGTCGACCAGATGCTAGCATGCTCGAGATGTGGTTCACAGCCTATTCAATTCTTTGACCGGATGTGATCTGTTCTTGATTGAGAAGAGCTTGAGCCTTGAACTGACTATCGTGGTCATCAAGTCTGGTGATGATCTGACTAAGCTTCTTGTCAAGGTAACTGACGTTGTTCTCCTTCTGGTGCTGTGACCTTTTAGGTATTATTCAGATATTGATTCTGGCGATTGCCAGGAGCAGTTCCATAGTTACCCGGATTGCGGTGCGGCGGCTGGTAGACACCTGCCGGCGGATGGTTCGGCTTCTGATCCTGAGCTGGACCAGCTGGTCGGTTATTCTGGTTCTGGTTGTGGTTGGCGCCAGCATTGTAGGGAGGTCTGTCTTGATAGTTCCCTTGCTGCCTGAAGTTGCGGTAGCCAACATAACCATTATGATAGTTGTTGAAGCCTTGTTGAACGAAATTGACTTCTTCGGCGGACCAGACTTCTGTTTTACCAAAATTCTGGCATCAGCCTCTATTATGCGCACAAGCTCCACACCACTCGCAATCGGCAACGTAGACAGCGGCTGCCGGCGGCTTGATTGGTGTAGAGGACTTCTTCATATGCTTCTCTACTTCTGCCTTGATAGTTGCTTCGAGATCGAGCTTGCTTCTTGATCCTTCAGATTGTCGTTCCCAGTTCCTCGACTTGGAAGCACAGTTCGCGAAATGAAGAAGAGCAGCTTCAGGTGTAAGCGTAGTGCAATCCCCTTCAGCTAGGGAATTGACCCACTTAGCAGATTCTTCTCGAAGACCTCGAGCAAAGATTTCAGCTAACTGCCTCTGCTCAAAACCGTGATGCGGACAGTTGTAGAGAAGTTCTTGGAATTGATTCCAAGTATCATATAAGCTTATGCCTTCCTTCTGATAGAATCTGGCGATGCTGTCCTTGATGGTTGTTGTTCTGGCAGGAGGAAAGTACTCTTCGACGAAGTCCTGAGCAAGAGTATCCCAGTCGGTATAGTAGCCAGGTGGTTTGCCAGTAAGCCACCTCTTAGTTGCGCCTTTCAGAGAGAACAAGAAAGCTCTCAAGCAAAGAGTGTTCTTGTCGAGATTTCCGTTCTTGAAAGTGCTGCAGAGATCAAGGAAATCCGCCAGATGTGTGCACGGATTGTCTAGTGGCCTGCCTTCAAACTGTAGATCCCTAGAGATCATAGTCAAGAATGGAATCTTGATCTCATAGTCAGGATCTCCTACAACGCGTGGTACAGCAATGGAAGAACGAACGCTAGTCGCGCTCGCTTGTTGTAGTCAGCTAGACTCTTCTGTGCAACTGGTGGTGGTGGTGGTTGATTACCACCTGGTGGTGGTGGTGGTGGCAACTGATTATCCATGGTAGGAGATGGAGGAGGTGAAAGTGACTCGGTGTATGAAGCGGATGAAGATGACGGTGAAGATGAAGATGACGAACTCTCCTTCAGTTCCTCGATCTTGATTGGAGTGACGGATGGAGGTGGATTGGTTCTGCCTCTCCTTGGAATCTGTGATTGTCGAGGTGGAGCAGAACTGCTTGGTCTCTCTATACTCTTAGCCTTGTCGGTTTGAGAGCGAGTCCAAAGGCGGCGATGCATACACCTGTGAACAACCTACAAATAACAAAAACAAACAAAACCAGTGTAAAATCGAAGTGGATGGAAAAATGAAAGATGGAAAGTAGAAGAATAAAATGCCAGTTCTTCTTTCGAACAATCAAAAGAGTGCCCGGCAACGGCGCCAATTTGATGAAACGCTGCAGAGCAGTGTAGTCAAATAACTACCAAGCTGGAAGCTAGGGTAGATCGTATTCCACGGGTCTTCTAATGATCGCTTACTCAAATATAAAGGCAAGTTATTCAAGTTTAAACACTTCGTGCGTGGTGTGAGTTCCACGACTTCTAATTCTAAGAAATGCACGGAAATTAAAAATTAAAACTGAAAACAGATTGAAAGATTGGTTGAAAACACAGATGACAGACAAGCTTAGACTTTGAATCCCCCTTCGTTCACCAGAGCATTGGCAATCAACAGATCAGCGGATTTTGATTCTCGTTCAATCAATTCTAAGACACCACCATAACTCCTTACCCTTAGGTTTAAGACTGGCGAACGTTCGCTCTATCCGATCTAGCTACCAAGATTAATTAGCCGCCAGGGTACGGTCGCCTCTCGCAACGACTTAACTTAACTGGTGCAATTACTAATGATTTATGAGTTACTCTTGCAGTGGATTAACCCTAACTGGTTCCTACGAAAGGCACACTCAATGATTAGGTTAATCGTTCAATTTGATGTTTTAAAGTAAGGCGAGCGTTCGCTTTTATCCTTAGCTTAACAAGAATCTAATCTAGGTGATCAATCCAGACAAGAAACATGAACAATGAAGAACAAATCAAACATGAAAGAGAAACTGATTGAACTTTGAATCTAATCACCGCCGATCCATGACCGCTTTAAAGCCCTGGGTCACTTAGGGTTCATCTAGTCTAAGCTCTACGAGTTTAGCTACTCATGTTTTTCACAAAAGAATCAAAGACAAAGATAGAGTTCATCTTGAAAAGAGGAAGAACATAAAAGAATCTGAAAAACCTAATTAAGACGGCTCCGGCAGAACTTCGATCTCCGGTAAACTGCAATCCTAGCTACGAGTCTTCGAGATGAAAGGGATGGCATCACGATCTCTTCCCGGCTCTTCGAACTCTAAACTCTACTTCAGAACTCTTGAGAATCCTCGAAGTATTTGGAATTAGTTGGAATTATGATGTATGTTGTCTCTTGATTTAGGGTCACCGGTTAAGTATTTATACTTAACCCTAATACCGCCGAATTTTGCCTAGAATTTTCACCGAAAATATGAAGGAATTTTTGCCGAAAATTCCTTTGTAAAATGACTGATCGCCGCTGTATTCTCCTGTGATTTTCGGACGCCGGGGTTCTCGGGAAAACTTGGAGTTTTCACCGATAACTTCTTCTTGTCAGCACTGCCGATTCCTTCATGAGTTTTCGCCGAAAACCTTGGGGGATTTCGCCGAAAACTTCAGTGTAAAACGGGGCAGGGTTTGGTTCAACTTGATTGACTCTTGGATCGATTCCGATGCGATTCCTCGAGGTTCCAACGCCTTAGACACGTCCTTGGCTACTTATTTAACGGCAAAAACCTGTGCTAACATAGAAACACTAGAAAACCATCAAATAGACCCGAAACGGGCCAAAGTAACAGAAATGGCACGAGATAGAGCAATTGATTGAATATTCGCTATTCTACCCTAAAAAACATGTCTTAAGCAAGGAAATGTCGCTTAAATGAGGCTGATAATCACGTCAAATTGAGTGTCATCATGCTGCCTCGACGAGCTCTCAAAAAAAATGAAAATCGAGAGCGATATGTTTTGAACGTGTGATGATCACCGGTTTTTAGTGAGACAAATCGCCCCAACATTGTCACAGAGCATGAGAGGTGGATGTCGGAGTGGCATGTGAAGATCAATAAGAAGTTGTTTTAACCATAATAGTTCAGCAACTGCATAGGCTAAAGCTCGATATTCTGCTTCGGTGCTCGAATGGGCCACCACTTTTTGCTTCCTCGACGTCCAACTTATGAGATTCGGTCCATGAAATATAGTGTAGCCGTACTGTGAATGACTGTCGTCTTTGTCTGATACCCAACCAGCATCTGAGAAAGCAACAAGAGACTCTGCAATAGTTGGTTTGAAATGGAGACAATGGGATAGTGTACCATTTAGGTAACATAGTATCTGCTTGACCGCCTGCCAATGTGACGTTGTCGGTGAGTGCATAAATTGGCATACTCTATTGACCGCATAAGTGATGTCTTTTCTGGTGCTGGTGGCGTATTGAAGATATCCCACAATCTGCCGATAGAGTCGAGGGTCTAGGCATGGGTCTCCATCTTTGACGAGATGTGTTTGTGAATCTGCTGGTGTGGAGACCGATAATGCATCGAGCATGTTACACTTTGCAAGAATGTCTTGAATGTATTGTTGCTGAGAGAACCGAAGCTCATCACCCTTTCAAATGATTTGCAATCCGAGAAAGAAGTGTAGGCCACCTAGATCCTTGAGGGAGAACATAACGTTGAGATTAGTGATGAAACTTTGAATACAGGTAGAATCTGAACCTGTGATGATCAAGTCATCAACATAGACGAGGATATATGTCGTCGATGTGGAGGTCACGCGCGTGAAGACTGAGGTATCGCAGTGGCAAGCCCGAAACCCTTAAGTGAGAAGATAGGTCTTTAGTTTCGTGAACCAAGCTCGGGGTGCATGCTTCAGTCCGTAGAGGGCTTTGTTGAGACGACAAAATATGTCGAGTGAACTGGATCTTCAAATCCCCGAGATTGTTTCATGAACACTTCTTCGGTGAGGTCTCCATTAAGGAATTCATTGTTGATGTCGAGTTGACGCATGGACCAACCCTTGGAGAAAGCGATTGATAGAACCAACCAGATTGTTGTTGGTCGAACCACTGGACTAAATGTTTCAAAATAGTCAACACCCGCCTCTTGACTAAAGCCTCGAGCCACTAGGCGTGCTTTGTGACGCTGAACCCTACCATCAGAGTTCCGCTTGATCCTGAAAATCCACTTATAGGCAACCAAGTTAACGTTAGTAGGACAAGCAACAAGTGACCACATGTTATTTCTCATAAGTGCATTATATTCATCTTGCGTTGCTATTTGCCAACAAGTGTGTTTAACGACTTTGTTATATGTGGATGGTTCGACGAGGGGTTATTGACTCAGGTTTACGAAAAAAGTTTTTGGTTTAAGTGATTTAGTGCCCGTTCGTGTAGTCATGGGGTGTGTGCTGGTTGGAGCTGGTCGATAGTGACTCTTGGATGGTTGGGTGAATTTGGCATAGGAGCTGATCGTAGGTTGTAAGTATGAGAGAGTAGGTGATGTAAGAGTATTAGTGTGGGGTGGTTTATTGTTTGGGTGAGAAGTAGAAGGCGTGTGAGGACTTTGGGTGGTGGGAAATATTGGGTTTTGTATGGGAGACACATATGTGTGTGTGATGGGTCGTGGTGAAATGTTAATGGCATGGTGTAAGTAGGTATGTGGATCTGAAGACGTTCTTGTAGGAATTATTAGTGATGGTGAAACCACGGATGCTCCAACTGCATAGGGAAACACCATTTCATCGAAGACGACATGTCGAGCTATGTAGATGGGAGAAATTGGCTGGTGGAAACATAAATAACCCTTATGAGAAGCATTGTAGCCGATTAGAACACAAGCTTTAGTTCAAAAATCCAGCTTGTGATGAGAGTAAGGTCGGAGGAAGGGATAACAAAGACATCTGAAAGTCTTTAGAAAGCTGTAATCAGGATCCGCTTTGTATAATAGCTGGTAAGGAGACCGAGAACCCAAAGTTGGTGTGATTGTTCGGTTGTGTAGATATGTCGCCGTCTTGAAGGCATGTTCCCAAAAGGAGTGCGACATCGAGGATTGGGCCAGGAGGGCTAACCCTTTCTCCACGATAATGCGATTTCTTCGCTCGACGAAACCATTTTGTTCATGTGTGTACGGACATGATACACGATGATGAATACTGAGTGTCGCAAGATGGGTGGAGACATTCCTATACTCGCCTCCCCAATCCGTCTGGTGGTTTTTTATTTTGACCAAAAATTGAGTAAGGATCATTACTCGGAACTGCTCGAAAAAAGTAAAAACTTGGGATTTATGAGAGAGGAAATAAATCCAAACAAAGCGAGTATGGTCATCAATAAACAAAAGAAAATAACGATTGCCATTCATAGAAAACAAAGGTGACGGACCCCAAACATCCGAGTAAACAAGCTCAAAAGGTGTTTTTGATGGAACATGAGAAACATGAAGATGAAACCTATGACTCTTACCCAACTGAAAAGGGCCACATGCCCCGGGTAATTTATTGGAAGTAACTGGTAAAGCAAAAGAAGAAACAATCTTGTGAAGAATAGACTCGTGGGGATGTCAAAGACGTTGGTGCCACCTGTGAAGTGCAGTACGAACGCTTGAGAGGGCCATGGTGGGAGATGGTGCTACGGTTAGCAATTGATATAGGCCATTACGGATGTCCCCTTGATGACACTCGATTTGACGTGATTATCAGCCTCATTTAAGCGACATTTCTTTGCTTAAGACATGGTTTTTAGGGTAGAATAACGAATATTCAATCGATTGCCCTATCTCGTGCCATTTGTGTTACCTTGGCCCGTTTCGGGTCTATTTGATGGTTTTCTAGTGTTTTCATGTTAGCACAGGTTTTTGCCGTCAAATAAAGTAGCCATGGACGTGTCTAAAGCATTGGAACATCGAGGAACTGAACCGGAATCGATCAAAGGAGCCAATTAAGTTCAAGCAATCTCCTGCCCGTTTACAAAGAAGATTTCGCCGAAAATACCTTGTTATTTTCGGCGAAAATATTAGTGCAAATCGACTGATGCCACTTGAAGGATGGTTTCGGCGAAAACAATATGTTTTCGGACCGAAACCTATTCGGCGAAAATGACAGAAGAATTCAGCTGAAGTGACCGGCCATTTATACAAGGATTTTCGCCGAAAATATCCTTATGTTTTCGGCGAAAATATCAGGCCAATCCGGATCAGTTAGGGTTAAGTATTTATACTTAACCCGGCGGCCCAAGACACATCATAATTAATCATAATACAACTTTTGAGATCAGAATTCAGAGAATCCTCTCAAGTTCTGGAGCAAAGAGTTGGAGTTCGAAGAGCCGGATAGAGGTCGTGACGCCATCCCTTCCATCTCGGAGAACCGGAGCTAGGAGTGTAAACTACCGAAGATCGAAGTCTGTCAGAGTCGTCTAAATTAGGTTTTTCAGATTCTTTTCTGTTCTTCCTTTGAATGATGAACTCTTTCTTTGTCGTTGTTTTTTTTGTAATGATCATGAGTAGCTAAACTCGTTAGAGCTTAGACTAGATGAACCCTAAGTGACCCAGGGCTTTAAAGCGGTCACGGATCGGCGGTGATTAGATTCGAAATTCAATCAGTTCTTTTTCATGTTTGATTTGTTCTTCATTGTTCATGTTTCTTGTCTGGATTGATCACCTAGATTAGATTCTTGTTAAGCTAAGGATAGAAGCGAACGCTCGCCTTACTTTAGAACATCAAATTGAACAATTAACCTTATAATTGGAGCGTGCCTTTCGTAGGAACCGGTTAGGGTTAATTCACTGCAAGAGTAACTCATTAATCATTAGTAATTACACCAATTAATTAAGTCGTTGCGAGAGGCGACCGTACCCGGGCGGCTAGTTAATCTTGGTAGTTAGAACGGATAGAGCGAACGTTCGCCGGTCTTGAACCTAAGGGTAAGGAGTTATGGTGGTGTCTTAGTAATTGATTGAATGAGAATCGAAATCCGCTGATCTGTTGATTGCCAATGCTCTGGGGAACGAAGGGGATTCAAAGTCTAAGTTCATTGTCTTCCTTGTCAACCCTATTCACTTTAAATTCCCTAATCCCACGCTAGTGTTATTTGTTTTAATTCCGCATCTAGAAATAGGTTGATCAACGCATGTTTTGTCAGTTTTGAAGTAGTCAGTCATAGGAGACCCTCGGAATACGATTTGCTATAGCTTTTTCTTAGCATTAGTAGTTTATTTGGTTGAACCCTCAACGACAGGTTCACCAAATTGGCACCGTTGCCGGGGAACTTCTTTTGATTGTTCGAAAGAAGAACTGGCAATTTATTCTTCTATTTTCCATCTTTCATTTTTTTCCACCCACTTCGATTTTACACTGGTTTTGTTTGTCTTTGTTATCTGTAGGTTTACAGGTGTATGCCTCACCGTCCTTGGACTCGCTCTCAAACCGAACAGGCAAAGAGTGCAGAGAGACCAGGCAGTTCAGCTACGCCTCTACGATCACAAATTCTGAAGAAAGGCAGATCCAATCCATTCATCACTCCGATCAAGATCGAGGAACCGAAGGAGAGTTCCTCATCTCCATCTTCACCTGTACCGTCATCTTCATCCGCTTCGTACACCGAGTCGCTCTCACCTCCTCCATCTCCTACCATGGGCGATAGATTACCACCAAATGGCGATCAACCGCCGCCACCACCACCTGCACAGAAGAGTCTAGCAGACTATAACAAGCCGAGCGCGACTAGCGTTCGATCTGCCATTGCCGTTCCACTCATAGAAGGAGATCCTGACTATGAGATCAAGATTCCATTCTTGACTATGATCTCTAGGGATTTACAGTTTGAAGGAAGGCCCCTAGACAATCCTTGCACTCATCTTGCAGACTTCCTTGACCTCTGCAGTACTTTTAAGAACGGGAACCTCGACAAAAACACTCTTTGTCTGAGAGCCTTTCTGTTCTCTCTGAAAGGCGCTGCTAAGAGGTGGCTTACTGGTAAATCACCTGGCTACTACACTAACTGGGATACTCTGGCTCAGGACTTTGTTGAAGAATACTTCCCTCCGGCCAGAACAACTGCCATCAAGGACAGCATTGCCAGATTCTCCCAGAAAGAAGGAGAAAGCTTGTATGATACTTGGAATCGATTCCAAGAACTTCTCTACACCTGCCCTCATCATGGATTCGAGCAGAGGCAGTTAGCTGAAATCTTCTCTCGTGGACTTCGAGAAGAATCTGCCAAGTGGGTCAATTCTCTAGCTGAAGGGGATTGCACTACACTCACTCCTGAAGCTGCTCTTCTTCACTTCGCAAACTGTGCTTCCAAGTCAAGGAACTGGGAGCGACAATCTGAAGGATCAAGGAGCAAGCTAGATCTCGAAGCTACAATCAAGGCAGAGGTAGAGAAGCATCTGAAGAAGTCTACCACACCGATCAAGCCGCCAGCAGCTTCTGTCTATGTTGCTGATTGCGAGTGGTGTGGAGCTTGCGCACATAACGGAGGCCGTTGTCAGAATTTTGGTAAGGCAGAAGTCTGGTCTGCCGAAGAGGTAAATTTCATCCAACAAGGCTTCGTTAATAATCAGAATGGTTATGCTGGTTATCGTAACTTCAGACAGCAAGGGAACTATCAAGACAGACCTCCCTACAATGCTGGCGCCAATCATAACCAGAACCAGAATAACCGCCCGGCTGGTCCAGCTCAGGATCAGAAGCCTAACCATCCGCCGGCAGGTGTCTACCAGCCGCCGCATCGCAACCCGGGTAATTATGGAACTGCTCCTGCAATCGCCAGAATCAATATCTCAACAACACCTATCCAGGCAGCAGCATCAAAGAGAGAACAATGTCAGTGACCTGGATAAGAAGCTCAGCCAGATCATCACCAGACTCGATGATCATGACAGTCAGTTCAAGGCTTAAGCTCTTCTCAATCAAGAACAGATAGCATCTGGGCAAAGAATTGAGCAAGCCGTGAACAACATCTCGAGCATGCTAGCATCTGGTCGACCATTTGGCCAGCTTCCAAGCCAGACAGAGCCGAATCCGCGAAAAGAACAGGCTAAAATGGTAACTGCTCGAAAACTTCCAAACCTAATTGCTGATGCTTGTTCTGTCTTACGCAGGATCGCTGAAACTCCGGAGGAAGAAGAAGAACAGGAACCGGCGCCTAAGGAGGATGATCCTCCTCTTGCACCGTACGTCGTGAAGCCTCCTTTTCCTAGAGCATTGCTGCCAAATGCAAGGATCAAGACTGGCATGAAGGGGAACAAGGAAGGATATCCTGATATTCGTATTAAGAAACCTGTCTCTCCATATCCAGCTAAGTAATCTGATCCTGGTTATTTTACTTTGCCTTTGGTAATCAATGATGTTGAGATCGAACGTTGCTTAGTTGATCTAGGAGCGTCTGTTAATGTCATGCCTATGAGCCTGTTTGAAAAGCTAAACCTAGGAGAACTTGAACCGCCTAGTATGCAACTCGTCTTTGCTGATAGATCACTTAAAACCCCTAAGGGAGAGATTAAAGACGTTATTACTAAATGTGGTCCGTTCACGTTTTTGGCTGACTATGTGATTATGGATACTAGTACGGATGATTCTACCATACTCATAGGTCGACCTTTCATGGCTACTACTGGATGAATATTAACGTTCCAAATGGTTCTTTAACTCTAAGAGTTGGTAAAGAAACGAAAACTTTCCGTCTTAAAGATGGCATGAAATATGACTCTAGGACTGAAGAATCTCACTGCCTAGCTGTTGAAACTGTGGGGTTGACTCCGGTCAACTCCGTTACTAATGCTTCTTCTAGTGTCTCTAGATCAGTTGTTGCTGCAGGTATTGACCAGGTTATTAAGAAGAAGCCAGAAACTGCAGTTCAGAAGCCGCTTAAGAAGAAGAAGAAGGAACTGCAAGCCTCTTCTAAACCACCGAGCAGACCTCGAGGAAAGAACAAGAAGACGAAGACCCAAATGGTCTGGAGACCAAAAATTCCACCGTCTTCCATCGAGGCAGCTGCACCACCATTTCGTTCCGAGCAACCGGCGCCGGAACAAGTATGGAGGGAGAAGCCGAAAGCGTCTCCTAAGGAAGTACTAACGATCACCGATCCTGGTGATAACAAGCCGAAGATTAAAGAAAAGGAGAAGCCGACAGTCCTCATTCCTTCCATCGTCACACTCAAGAAGGATGACCTCTCCATAGAACTGTTCGGACCGTTCAAGTTCGTCGATCATCTTCCCGATGGACGTACCAAGCTTTTGCACGCAAACGGGAAGAGATTCACGCTTACCGGAGAAGTCCCGAAGCTGTACTTTATGAACTCCGATGCGAGCGTTAAGGAGAATCTAAGTTGGGATGTCTCCTAATACCGTCAGGTATCGTCCAGCTCAAGGACGTTAATAAAAGAGCGCTTCGTGGGAGGCAACCCACGGTTGGAGTCTGTTTTAATTTTTTGTCGAACTTGGTATTTTAGAGTCGGTTCGGGGGAGCCAAAAGTGTCAGTTTGTTTGATTTATTATTTTTCGTGTAGAATCTGTGTGTCATCGAGTCAGTTGCAAGTTGATTGAGGTCGTTCGATTTTTGTGGATTTAACTGTGATTTTCTGAAGTTGGCTGGATTTGCAAAAATATTTTCAACCCGATCAGTTCAAAATTTTCGGCGAAACTAAAACCCCATTTTCGGCGAAATCGTCTTTTGGTTTTCGCTGATTCTCCCTATTTCTTATTTTCGGTCCGAAATGAATTATGTTATCGGCGAAATCGATTTTGAAAACCAAGCAGTGCTTTTGAACTAAAGTTTTCGACGAAAAAGTGTTCTTGTTTTCGGCGAAAACGCACTTGAAAATCCGGCAGTGTATTTGAACTGAAATTTTCGGCGAAACCACCCTCTTATTTTCCCCGAAAATAATTTTGAAAATCACCCCACTATTCCTTTAAAATCCGGATTTACTTCCTCTCTCTCCTTCACTCATTTTCGTTCAACAACCCGAAAACCTTCCCCCCTTATCTTTTTTAAAAAAAATCGCCGACCGCCACCCCAATATTCTCGCCGTCGCCGCCAGTTTCCCGCCGCCGCCGCCGACCGCCGCCGCTCCCTTCCCCTCGAATTTCGATTCCATCGAGCCCTAGAACAGCCAAATCGGAGCTTTGCAGCTCCAGTTCACCGAAACCCTCGTTTTCAACATTTTTCACCGATTCCTCTCAACCCGTTCATTTTTAGCATCATGACTTCAAGGTAAGTTGTAGAACTTTTCAATACGAATCTTTTGACATATAGATTGCTGAATTTCGTCAGGGTTGACTTTCGGTTGACTTTTCGGTTTGCCTCGTTTTGCGTGCCGACTGTTTTCGTGTGAACTAGGTTAGCTGAACTTGTAGAACTGTTCTAGCATGCTTAGGGAGTTCCGTGCTTAATTTCCTTATCATTTGATCATAAGTTGCTATGCATAGGATTGATTCTTGTGATGTTGACTTTTGTGAGAAATGCCGGTTTGACCATGAACTGTATTTGATCGTTTGGCTGTCGTATGTGTTCATTCTCGTTCATATTATCGTGCTGCCATTTGAGATCATATTTTACCGTCATTCTCCAAGTTATGATAGTCTTGCCATGATTAGGGTTCGATATGCCTAAATGTTGACTTTCTAAATGTCGGTTTGACTTTTTGAACTCTGATTGTGCTTATCCGATTCTGGCTGTTCCTAAGTATGTATTTTACTGTCTATGATTACCCGGTTACTCCGTTTTGCTTACCCCACTTAGTTTCCCTCATTTCTTTGTGAAATTGAGTTTTTCTACTAAGTGTAGGGTAGGGTTTTAGTTGACTAATCTGGTTTCATTCTGGTTTAGGAACACCACTTATGAGCGCAGGACTAAGGCGCGACTTGATGGCAGCCTCGAGCTCAGGAGCTACCGCTCCCGTCACACCCGCCGTTCTGGGTCCACCACCTGCACTACCCCGCCGGGCTGGATACCATCGCACTATCGCCCGTCTACCTGACTTCTACTTCGAGTGCTTCCAGAAGCTCGAGCACGTCCGGGGAGCTGACGTGCGCCCTCTTTCCATGGAGTCACTCCAGGAGCATGACGAGGATTACCACCGGAACGTGCATGACGCCCTAGCACCGGCTGGTCTCCTCGAGCTGACCACCATCGCCGCCGAGTTCCCAGACATTGCCCTCCAGGAGTTCTGGGCAACCTTTGATCTGGATGAGCACAAGAGGAAGCAGCGCCAGAAGGTTGTGACCTTCTATCTTGGTGGGGTGTACAGGCAGCTCACCTACGATGAGTTTGCTGCTCATCTCGGCATCCCCTACGAGCACTATCACGATCATCACCTAGGCTGGGGCGAAGATGATGACGACGAGGAGTACAATGATGACACTCGATTTGACGTGATTATCAGCCTCATTTAAGCGACATTTCTTTGCTTAAGACATGTTTTTTAGGGTAGAATAGCGAATATTCAATCGATTGCCCTATCTCGTGCCATTTGTGTTACCTTGGCCCGTTTCGGGTCTATTTGATGGTTTTCTAGTGTTTTTGTGTTAGCACAGGTTTTTGCCGTCAAATAAAGTAGCCATGGACGTGTCTAAGGCGTAGGAACCTCGAGGAATCAAACCGGAATCGATCCAAGGAGCCAGTCAAAGTCAAACAAAATCCTGCCCGAGTACAAAGAGATTTTCGCCGAAATTGAGCTTGCATATTCGGCGAAAATATTAGTGCATTCAACTGGTGCCGAGTCAAAGGACATCTTCGGCGAAAACATTGTACTTTTCGGACCGAAAATACAATGCAGAGAAAGCACTCCCGAACACAAAGGAATTTTCGCCGAAATTCTTAAGGAATTTTTGGCGAAAATAATACATATTCCGGATCAGTTAGGGTTAAGTATAAATACTTAACCCGGCGGCCCAAAACGGAGGGAGGCATTAGAGACAATCATAATTCGCAAAACACAACTTTTCGAATCAGAATCCTCTGAAGTTCTGGAGTGAAGAGCTGGAGTTCGAAGAGCCGGATAGAGATCGTGACGCCATCCCTTCCATCTCGGAGAACCGGAGCTAGGAGTGTAACTTACCGAAGATCGAAGTCTGCCAGAGTCGTCTAAATTAGGTTTTTCAGATTCTTTTATGTTCTTCCTTTGAATGATGAACTCTTTCCTTGTCTTTGTTTCTTTTGTAATAATCATGAGTAGCTAAACCCTTTAGAGCTTAGACTAGATGAACCCTAAGTGACCCAGGGCTTTAAAGCGGTCACGGACCGGCGGTGATTAGATTCGAAATTCAATCAGTTCTTTTTCATGTTTGATTCGTTCTTCATTGTTCATGTTTCTTGTCTGGATTGATCACCTAGATTAGATTCTGGTTAAGCTAAGGATAGAAGCGAACGCTCGCCTTACTTTAGAACATCGAATTGAACAATTAACCTTATAATTGTAGTGTGCCTTTCGTTGGAACCGGTTAGGGTTAATTCACTGCAAGAGTAACTCATTAATCACTAGTAATCACACCAATTAATTAAGTCGTTGCTAGAGGCGACCGTACCCGGGCGGCTAGTTAATCTTGGTAGTTAGAACGGATAGAGCGAACGTTCGCCGGTCTTAAACCTAAGGGTAAGGAGTTATGGTGGTGTCTTAGTAATTGATTGAATGAGAATCGAAATCCGCTGATCTGTTGATTGCCAATGCTCTGGGGAACGAACGGGGATTCAAAGTCTAAGTTCGTCTGTCATCCTTGTTTTCAAACCCTAATTCCGATCTGCTTTAGTTTAATCTTTTTAATTTTTCTGCATTTCTTAGAAGTAGAAGTCGTGGAACTCACACCACGCACAACGTGTTTACCTTTGAGTATTTTGCTAGTTCTGAAGTAACCAATCATAGAAAGCCCTCGGAATACGATCTGCTATACGCTTTTTAGCATTAGTAGTTTTTATTTGGTTGAATCCCGACCAACGACCGGGCGTTCACCAAATTGGCGCCGTTGCCGGGGATCGAATTTGATTGTTGAAAGAAGAACTGGCAATTTATTCTTCTATTTTCCATCTTTCATTTTTCCACCCACTTCGATTTTACGCCGGTATGTTTGCTTTTGTTGCTTGTAGGTTGTTCTACAGGTTCATGAACCGCTCGATTGCTCATTCTCAGTTTAAGCCGGGTAATTCTGCTTCGCCGAAGAAACCGCGAGCTCAGAAGCAAGTCATAACCACACCGCCTACACCACCTATCCCTCAAAAGATTGAGGAGTTGAAGGAGAACTCCTCATCTTCATCCGTTTCATCCACTACTTCAGATTCACCACCACCTTCTCCTCCCGTACTAGCTGCTCAGCGCACCGTGGCGGATTACTGTAGACCAAATGCGACTTACCTCCGAGCTAGCATCGTGTGCCACACAGCGATGACGACCCCACGAAAAGATCACAATCTCTTTCCTGAGCATGGTCTCTAAGGATCTTCATTTCGAAGGGTAGCCGCAAGAAAACCCCCACACACATGTGGCGAACTTCCTTGACATGTGCGAGACTTTTAAGAGTGGGAATCTCGGTAAGAACAATCTTTGCTTACGAGTATTCCCATTCTCTCTTAAAGGCAACGCCAAGATATGGCTCAGCTTGAAATCACCTGGCTACTACACCGACTGGGATAATCTAGCTCAGGACTTCATAGAGGAGTACTATCCCCCTTCAAGAACGACATTCTACAAGGATATTATCGCTAGATTCTCTCAGAAGGAAGGAGTAAGTTTACACGACTCGTGGAACGACTTCCAAGTGCTTCTCTCTGAATGCCCTCATCACGGATTCAACCAGGGGCAGCTAGCCGGAATCTTTGCCCAAGGGATGAATGAAGAAACAGCTGAATGGGTCAACACCTTAGTTGATGGCGACTGCACAACACTCGAACCAGAAGCTGCCCTCCTTCATTTTGCAGACTGTGCATCTAAGTCCAGAAATAGGGAAAGGCAGTTTGGAGCAACCATGAGTCAACCAAGCTGTGAAGATCACATTAAGATCGCGGTACAGAAACAAATGGAAGAGATCCTCGGTACAACTAATAACTGGCCTAACAAGGAAGTCAACTTCATTGATCACAGCTTCACCAGGGATCAAAGAGGCTACTCCGACTACCGCCAGTTCAGAACACCTCCTCAACAACGGGACGGCTTCTATGAGCGTCCTCCCTACAACTTCCAACTCGACCAGAGCCGAAATCAATATATGGACAATGGTTATCAAGATCCTTCCAGATTGCCCAGAATACAGCAGCCTCCGAATTTTATATCTGAGGACAGGGAAGTCAAGTTGATCTAATTACAGCAAGACTTGATGATCACGAGGAAAGATTTAGAGCGCAAGATGCTCTTAACAAAGGGCAGATCGCACAAGGACAGAGAATAGAGGATATGATAAATAAGATTGCTAGTGCGATGTCGTCTTCCCATTTTCAATCAGGCTCCGTCTCCAGACAGCTCCACCGTGAAGAACGAGCACGCTAAGGCCGTAACAACCAGGAGCAGTGAGCAGACCAGCCCGTCTGAGAAGGAAGAAATTCTCGTTTCCAATGAGGGAGAGTGCTCGGCTATCATCCCTCGACCACCACCCATACCTATTCCAGCTAAGTGCCCCGACCCTGGTCCTTTTACTTTACCTTTGAGCATTAATGACATTGAAATCGAGCGTAGCATAATTGACCTAGGTGCTTCTATAAATGTCATGCCTATGTGTTTATATAAGAAACTGAACCTAGGGGAATTACAACCTGCCAACATGAATTTAATGTTCGCTGACAAAACTCTAAGAGAACCTAGAGGAATGATCCAGGATGTAATCACTTGATGTGGCCCGTTCCGGTTTTTCGTTGATTATATAGTTATGGAAAACTCAAGAGACATATTCTACCCTTCTCTTGGGTCGGCCATTCATGGCGACTTCCGGGATTAATGTCAATGTTCCCAATGGCTCTCTAACTGTGAGGGTTGGGAAGGATACTGCAACATTCCGTCTCAAGGACGGAATGAAATACATTCCTAAGGGAGAATTAAATTGCTTATCTGTAGAGATTGTGGAGTTGGCCTCGGTCAACTTCATTTCTAATATTTCTTCCAGTGTTTCGAGATCAATTGACACTGCAGGTGCTGGACAGGGTACCGAGAAGAAGCCAGAAATAAAATTGTCCACGGTCTCAGAGAGCTCCCTATATAGTAGAAGAAGAAGAAGGAACTGCAAGCCTCTTCTAAACCACCAAGCAGACCTCGAGGAAAGAACAAGAAGACGAAGACCCAAATGGTCTGGAGACCAAAAATTTCGCCGTCTTCCACTGAGCCAGCTGCACCACCATTTCGTTCCGAGAAACCGGCGCCGGAAAAAGTATGGAAGGAGAAGCCGAAAGCGTCTCCTAAGGAAGTACTAACGATCACCGATCCTGGTGATAACAAGCCGAAGAAGAAAGAAAAAAGAGAAACCGACAGTCCTCATTCCTTCCATCGTCACACTCAAGAAGGATGATCTCTCTAGAGATCTGTTCGGACCATTCAAGTTCGTTGATCATCTTCCCGACGGACGTACCAAGCTTTTGCATGCGAACGGGAAGAAATTCACGTTTACCGGAGAAGTCCCGAAGCTGTACTTCATGAACTCCGACGCGAGCGTGAAGGAGAATCTGAGTTGGGATGTCTCTTAATACGTCAGGTATCGTCCAGCTCAAGGACGTTAATAAAAGAGCGCTTCGTGGGAGGCAACCCACGGCTGGAGTCTGTTTTAATTTTTGTTGAACTTGGTATTTTAGAGTCGGTTTGGGAGAGCCAAAAGTGTCAGTTTGTTTGATTTATTATTTTTCGTGTAGAGTCTGCATGTCATAGAGTCAGTTGCAAGTTGATTGAGGTCGTTCCGATTTTTGTGGATTTAACTGTGATTTTCTGAAGTTGGCCGAATTTGCGAAAATATTTAAAATCCGAACAGTTCAAAATTTTCGGCGAAACCACCCCTGTTTTCGGCGAAATTGATTTTCAATTTTCGAACTCAATCTCCCTGTTCATTGTTTTTGGTTCGAAAAGTTTTTGTTTTCGACGAAGCCATTTGAACTGATATTTTTGGCGAAACCGTGCTATTGTTTTCGGCGAAACCGCCTTCACAAATCCGGCAGTCCATTTTAACTGATATTTTCGGCGAAACCACCCTCCTATTTTCGCCGAAAATAATTTTGAAAATCACCCAAAAATTCCTTTAAAAAATCCGGTCCACCCCCTCTCTCATCCTTCACCCATTTTCGTTCAACTCACCGAAAACCCCCCTTATCTCTTTAAAATCGCCGACCGCCTTTCACCATTTCAATCCGCCATCGCCGCCGTAACCCGCCGCCGTCTCCGACCACACGCCGCTCCCTTCCCCTCCCTTGTCCGATCCCAACGAGCCCTAGAACAGCCAAATCGGAGCTTTGCAGCTCCAGTTCTCTGAAACCCTCGTTTTCAACGTTTTTCACCGATTTCTCTCAACTCGTTCATTTTTAGCAGTCATGACTTCAAGGTAAGTTGTAGAGCTTTCAATACGAATCTTTTGACATATAGATTGCTGATTTCGTCGGGGTTGACTTTCGGTTGACTTTTCGGTTTGCCTCATTTTGCGTGCCGACTGTTTTGTGTGAACTAGGATTAGCAGAACTTATAGAATTGTTCTAGCTTGCTTAGGGAGTTCCGTGCTTAATTTTCATATCATTTGAGCTTATGTTGCTATGCATACGATTAATTCCTTGTTAAGTTGACTTTTGTGAGAAATGTCGGTTTGACTTTGAACTGCTTTGATCATTTGGCTGTCTGATGTGTTCATTCTCGTTCATATTATCGAGCTGCCATTTGAAATCATATTTTACCGTCATTCTCCAAGTTATGATAGTCTTGCCATGATTAGGGTTCGATATGCTTAAATGTTGACCTCCAAACTGTCGATTTGACTTTTTGAACTCTGATTGTGCTTATCTGACTCTGGCTGTTCCTAAGTATGTATTTTGCTGTCTATGATTACCGGTTACTCCGCTTTGCTTACCCCACTTAGTTTCCCTCATTTCTTTGTGAAATCGAGTTTTTCTACTAAGTGTGGGGTAAGGTTTTGGTTGACTAATCTGGTTTCATTCTGGTTCTAGGAACACCACTTATGAGCGCAGGACTAAGGCGCGACTTGATGGCACCTCGAGCTCAGGAGCTGCCGCTCCCGTCACACCTGCTGTTCTGGGTCCACCACCTGCTCTACCCCGCCATGCTGGATATCATCCCACCATCGCCAGTCTACCGGATTTCTATTTTGAGTGCTTCCAGAGATTCAGCACGTTCGGGGAGCTGACGTGCGCCCTCTCTCCATGGAGTCCCTGCACGATCATGATGAGGACTACCACCGGAACGTGCATGACGCCTTAGCACCGGCTGGTCTCCTCGAGCTGACCACCATCGCCGCCGAGTTCCCAGACATTGCCCTCCAGGAGTTCTGGGCAACCTTTGATCTGGATGAGCACAAGAGGAAGCAACGCCAGAAGGTGATCACCTTCTATCTTGGTGGGGTGTACAGGCAGCTCACCTACGATGAGTTTGCCGCTCATCTCGGCATCCCCTATGAGCACTACCACGATCATCACCTCGGTTGGGGAGAAGATGATGACGGCGAGGAGTACAACGCGCTTTGGAGCCACATGACAGGCGTACCTGGCGATCGCCTCGGGGAGAGCAACTCAGTTAAGTCTCTCTCTCACCCGCTCTATAAATTTATTCATATGGTTTGGCGGAGGTCACTTTTATATGTTCGAGACAAGGATCGCCACCATATCCTCAAGGAGGAGCTCATGCTTCTCCGAGCCATCCGAGAGAGCTACCCTCTCCACCCGGTTGGGTACTGGCTCGCATCTTCCGCCAGAAGACCAAGAGGAAGACGCCACCCCGCAAACTCTTGGGAGGCAACTTCATAGGACAGCTCATCCTCTCCTTCGGCATCAGCCATGAGTATGGCCCGCACATTACACGACATCCAATTCGGACCGTTGGAGGAGACTTGGCGGTTGAGTACGACTTAGAACTCGACCTCAGTCCCCATGTAGCAGCTGATCCTCCACTCCAGCTTGTGGTCGAGTCAGAGGAAGAAGATGATGTGAGGAGCAGCAGCCGCAGCCGCCGCCTGAGTTTCATGATTATATACCCTCGCCACACCATCAGGCAGGGTACATCCACCAGTCGCCACCGCACATCCCCGATCCATATCCGGCGCATACTCAACAGCCGCAACACCACCTCGCGGATGTTGGAGAGTTATACGAGCGACTGCAGGAGTGGCGCATCACCGACAACGCCACTCAAGAGGCGCGATGGACTATTATGCAGCAACATATGCGCCGCGCCGACCGGCGATATGAGGCACAGATGGCGTGGCAACGCCAGCTCGGCGAATTTCTCCACTTTCCACCTCCCGGCTCACCGGACCAGCAGTGATCGGTTGTATTCATTTTCTGGTGTCTTCTTTTTATTTATTATTTTCGGATTTCGGTCCAACTTTTTTCTGTGTGGATCCGGGACACTTGTCCCGGTTTCCTTTTTATGTTTCATTTGTTTTTGTTTTGTAGGCAATCGGTAGACTCCCTTTGCTTCAGGTTCTGTTACACTTCCCTCCGCTCTCAGGATCCGTGCTTACTCTCTGAGATCAACCGTCCTCATCCAGGTTCTTACATTCCACTCTGAACTCTAGAATTAGTCCTGTGAGGACACAGTCCGATTTAAGTGTGGGGTAGGATGCTAGAGAACCTGAACCTTGCATGAACTTGATTGCCCTTGATTGTGTTTTATGTGTGCCTCGTGATTCCATTCCAGTCTCTCTAGCATTAGAATGGCTCAGTTCTTGATTTTTGATGTTAAGTTGTTGTTCAAACTTTCATAATGATGCTTAGACTGCTTAACCTAGAACTTGAGAACCAACTTGTATGCTTTGATGCTAAATTGCCTGGTCAGAACAGAATTTTAAAATCACACTTGTAGTTTGTAGCCTTGATTGCATGAAAATGACCGAATCCGACTAGCAAGCCAACTGTGAGCTTTTGATCCATTGCACGTAACTTGCAATTTTAAATTCTTTCTGAGTGGTTTTCTGTTTACTTGAATGAGTTAGAATTTGCATGAGACCTACTCGAGACCACACGATGACACGAGTTCTAGAAGGATAGGGGCACCTAGATTCAGCTACTAAGCCAGATAGCCTACCAAACGATAAATCCACTAGGTTTAGACCCTTGAGCTTGGCCTGTTCTTTCGGTTCGATAATACATTACAGCCATTTCCCATTTCTTTCATTCCCCGTTGATCCCCTGTGGTTGTAGTTCTAGATTGACCTACCGGAAATCGGTTTGTGGTAACCTGCCTATAGCCATTAAACAGGTGATCTTAGCTAATATGTCCAGACGTGTAAACCCCTCTAGCAACTAAAAGAAAAATCGGCACAAAAGAAAAAAAAGTAAGTAAAGAAAGAAAAAGAGAAAAAAAATTACGAAAAAAAATGAAGAAAAAGAAAATCAGAAAAAGTTCAAAGTGTAGTTCAATAAAACGTTCTTCTCCCTACAAATGGAAGAACGAAGTCAAAAGAAAAGTTCAAAAGAAAGTAAAAAAAAAAAATTGTGCAAAAAGAAAAAGAATAAGTGCTAGGTTGCTTGAGGGTATCATAGGACGAGCGTTCATTATTCCACCCGTGTTTGGTTAGACGGTAGGAAGCCATAGATTAGATTCGAGGGAAGTTAGTCGAAAGCTACACCGCACCAAAGCCATCATCATTCATCCCCATCATCCATCTCATTATAAACCCGAGTAGTGTAGATTTCATTACGGTCCTAGCAGGGAAGTCCTTCTTAAATAGATACTCGTGTTGTCACAGTGGTGGAGATGTGGTCGAAATGCAAACCTATGACAGAATTCGGTAACAGAAAATGATCGAGAGCAGAAACACGTCCCTAAACACAGAGAGTGAGAGTTCCCATTGTACTATATACATCCTGTGTGAGGAGTCTGGTCGGTCAGGTCAAATTCGTGCATAATTGGTTGCTAATTACTTGTCGTGTGCAGTTTATTAGTGAGACAGGTAGTTTGGCTGATCTGTATGCATGTTAGGTTTCTTGTTCTAGGATCGATCTGTCTAATAATTCATTGTGTTTGATTGAGCTCCAATTTAATCGATCTTATCATTTATGAACATGAGCATTTCTATTCAGTTTGCTTGAGGACAAGCAAAAGCTTAAGTGTGGGGTATTTGATGACACTCGATTTGACGTGATTATCAGCCTCATTTAAGCGACATTTCTTTGCTTAAGACATGGTTTTTAGGGTAGAATAGCGAATATTCAATCGATTGCCCTATCTCGTGCCATTTGTGTTACCTTGGCCCGTTTCGGGTCTATTTGATGGTTTTCTAGTGTTTTTGTGTTAGCACAGGTTTTTGCCGTCAAATAAAGTAGCCATGGACGTGTCTAAGGCGTAGGAACCTTGAGGAATCAAACCGGAATCGATCCAAGGAGCCAGTCAAAGTCAAACAAAATCCTGCCCGAGTACAAAGAGATTTTCGCCGAAATTGAGCTTGCATATTCGGCGAACATATTAGTGCATTCAACTGGTGCCGAGTCAAAGGACATCTTCGGCGAAAACATTGTACTCTTCGGACCGAAAATACAATGCAGAGAAAGCACTCCCGAACACAAAGAATTTTCGCCAAAATTCTTAAGGAATTTTCGGCGAAAATAATACACTATTCCGGATCAGTTAGGGTTAAGTATAAATACTTAACCCGTCGGCCCAAAACGGAGGGAGGCATTAGAGACAATCATAATTCGCAAAACACAACTTTTCGAATCAGAATCCTCTGAAGTTCTGGAGCGAAGAGCTGGAGTTCGAAGAGCCGGATAGAGATCGTGACGCCATCCCTTCCATCTCGGAGAACCGGAGCTAGGAGTGTAACTTACCGAAGATCGAAGTCTGCCAGAGTCGTCTAAATTAGGTTTTTCAGATTCTTTTCTGTTCTTCCTTTGAATGATGAACTCTTTCCTTGTCTTTGTTTCTTTTGTAATAATCATGAGTAGCTAAACCCTTTAGAGCTTAGACTAGATGAACCCTAAGTGACCCAGGGCTTTAAAGCGGTCACGGATCGGCGGTGATTAGATTCGAAATTCAATCAGTTCTTTTTCATGTTTGATTCGTTCTTCATTGTTCATGTTTCTTGTCTGGATTGATCACCTAGATTAGATTCTGGTTAAGCTAAGGATAGAAGCGAACGCTCGCCTTACTTTAGAACATCGAATTGAACAATTAACCTTATAATTGGAGTGTGCCTTTCGTAGGAACCGGTTAGGGTTAATTCACTGCAAGAGTAACTCATTAATCACTAGTAATCACACCAATTAATTAAGTCGTTGCGAGAGGCGACCGTACCGGGCGGCTAGTTAATCTTGGTAGTTAGAACGGATAGAGCGAACGTTTGCCGGTCTTAAACCTAAGGGTAAGGAGTTATGGTGGTGTCTTAGTAATTGATTGAATGAGAATCGAAATCCGCTGATCTGTTGATTGCCAATGCTCTGGGGAACGAAGGGGGATTCAAAGTCTAAGTTTGTCTGTCATCCTTGTTTTCAAACCCTAATTCCCAATCTGCTTTAGTTTAATCTTTTTAATTTTTCTGCATTTCTTAGAAGTAGAAGTCGTGGAACTCACACCACGCACAACGTGTTTACCTTTGAGTATTTTGCTAGTTCTGAAGTAACCAATCATAGAAAGCCCTCGGAATACGATCTGCTATACGCTTTTTAGCATTAGTAGTTTTTATTTGGTTGAATCCCGACCAACGACCGGGCGTTCACCATACAACGCGCTCTGGAGCCACATGACAGGCGTGCCTGGAGATCGCCTCGGAGCGGGCAACTCAGTTAAGTCTCTCTCTCACCCGCTCTATAAATTTATTTATATGGTTTGGCGTAGATCCCTTTTATATGCACCCGACAAGGATCGCCACCATATCCTCAAGGAGGAGCTCATGCTTCTCCGAGCCATCCGAGAGAGCTACCCTCTACACCCCGGCTGGGTACTGGCTCGCATCTTCCGCCAGAAGACCAGGAGGAAGACGCCACCTCGCAGACTCTTGGGGGGCAACTTCATAGGACAGCTCATCCTCTCTTTGGCATCAGCCATGAATATGGCCCGCACATTCCACGACACCCAGTTAGGACCGTTGGAGGAGACTTGGCGGTTGAGTACGACTTAGAACTCGACCTCAGTCCCCATGTAGCAGCTGATCCTCCACTCCAGCCTGTGGTCGAGTCGGAGGAAGAGGATGATGCTGAGCAGGAGCAGCCCCAGCCGCCGCCAGTATTCCACGATTATATACCCTCGCCACATCATCCGGCAGGGTATGCTCACCAGTCGCCGCCGCACATTCCCGATCCATACCAGGCGCCTCCCCAGCAGCCCCGACATCACCCCGCGGATGTTGGAGAGTTGTACGAGCGACTTCAGGAGTGGCGCATCACCGACAACGCCACTCAAGAGGCGCGGTGGACTATTATGCAGCAACAAATGCGCCGCGCCGACCGGCGGTATGAGGCACAGATGGCGTGGCAATGCCAGCTCGGCGAATTTCTCCACTTTCCACCTCCCGGTTCACCGGACCAGCAGTGATCGGGTTGTATTCCTTTTCTGGTGTCTTCTTTTTATTTATTCTTTTCGGATTTCGGTCCAACTTTTTTCTGTGTGGATCCGGGACACTTGTCCCGGTTTCCTTTTTATGTTTCATTTGTTTTTGTTTTGTAGGCAGTAGGGAGATTCCCTTTGCTTCGCTTGGGTAGATTCCCTCCGCTCCGAGGATCCGTGCTCATCCACTACGCCAATCATCTCGATCCAGGTTCTTCTACTTCACTCTGAACTCTAGTCCCTTCACTGTGAGGACACAGTCTGATTTAAGTGTGGGGTAGGATGCTAGAGAACCTTGCATGAACTTGATTGCCCTTAATTGCATTATTTGTGTGCCTCGTGATTCCATTCCAGTCTCTCTAGCATTAGAATGGCTCAGTTCTTGATTTTTGATGTTAAGTTGTTGTTCAAACTTTCATAATGAGCTTAGACTGCTTAACCTAGAACTTGAGAACCAACTTGTATACTTTGATGCTAAATTGTCTGGTCAGAACAAAATTTTAAAATCACACTTGTAGTTTGTAGCTTGATTGCATGAAAATGACCGAATCCGACTAGCAAACCAACTGTGAGCTTTTGATCCATTGCACGTAACTTGCAATTTTAATTCTTTCTGAGTGGTTTTCTGTTTACTTGAATGAGTTAGAATTTGCATGAGACCTACTCGAGACCACACGATGACACGAGTTCTAGAAGGATAGGGGCACCTAGATTCAGCTACTAAGCCAGATAGCCTACCAAATGATAAAATCCACTAGGTTTAGACCCTTGAGCTTGGCCTGTTCTTTCGGTTCGATAATACATTACAGCCATTTCCCATTTCTTTCATTCCCCGTTGATCCCCTGTGGTTGTAGTTCTAGATTGACCTACCGGAAGTCGGTTTGTGGTAACCTGCCTATAACCATTAAACAGGTGGTCTTAGCTAATATGTTCAACGTGTAAACCCCTCTAGCAACTAAAAGAAAAATCGGCACAAAAGAAAAAAAGTAAGTAAAAGAAAGAAAAAAAGAAAATTTTCAAAAAAAAATGAAGAAAAGAAAGTCAGAAAAAGTTCAAAGTTTAGTTCAAATAAAACGTTCTTCTCCCTACAAATAGAAGAACGAAGTCAAAAAAAAATCGTGTAAAGAAAAGAATAAGTGCTAGGTTGCTTGAGGGTATCATAGGACGAGCGTTCATTATTCCACCCGTGTTTGGTTAGACGGTAGGAAGCCATAGATTAGATTCGAGGGAAGTTAGTCGAAAGCTACACCGCACAAAGCCATCATCATTCATTCCCATCATCCATCTCATTATAAACCCGAGTAGTGTAGTATTCATTACGGTCCTAGCAGGGAAGTCCTTATTGACTAGACACTCGTGTTGTCACAGTGGTGGAGATGTGGTCGAAATGCAAACCTATGACAGAATTCGGTAACAGAAAATGATCGAGAGCAGAAACACGTCCTTAAACACAGAGAGTGAGAGTTCACATTGTACTATATATATCCTGTGTGAGGAGTCTGGTCGGTCAGGTCAAATTCGTGCATAATTGGTTGCTAATTACTTGTCGTGTGCAGTTTATTAGTGAGACCAGGCAGTTTGGCTGATCTGTATGCATGTTAGGTTTTTTGTTCTAGGATCGATCTGTCTAATAATTCATTGTGTTTGATTGAGCTCCAATTTAATCGATCTTATCATTTATGAACATGAGCGTTTCTATTCAGTTTGCTTGAGGACAAGCAAAAGCTTAAGTGTGGGGTATTTGATGACACTCGATTTGACATGATTATCAGCCTCATTTAAGCGACATTTCTTTGCTTAAGACATGGTTTTTAGGGTAGAATAACGAATATTCAATCGATTGCCCTATCTCGTGCCATTTGTGTTACCTTGGCCCGTTTCGGGTCTATTTGATGGTTTTCTAGTGTTTTCATGTTAGCACAGGTTTTTGCCGTCAAATAAAGTAGCCATGGACGTGTCTAAAGCATTGGAACATCGAGGAACTGAACCGGAATCGATCAAAGGAGCCAATTAAGTTCAAGCAATCTCCTGCCCGTTTACAAAGAAGATTTCGCCGAAAATACCTTGTTATTTTCGGCGAAAAATATTAGTGCAAATCGACTGATGCCACTTGAAGGATGGTTTCGGCGAAAACAATATGTTTTCGGACCGAAACCTATTCGGCGAAAATGACAGAAGAATTCAGCTGAAGTGACCGGCCATTTATACAAGGATTTTCGCCGAAAATATCCTTATTTTTCGGCAAAATATCAGGCCAATCCGGATCAGTTAGGGTTAAGTATTTATACTTAACCCGGCGGCCCAAGACACATCATAATTAATCATAATACAACTTTTCGAGATCAGAATTCAGAGAATCCTCTCAAGTTCTGGAGCGAAGAGTTGGAGTTCGAAGAGCCGGATAGAGGTCGTGACGACATCCCTTCCATCTCGGAGAACCGGAGCTAGGAGTGTAAACTACCGAAGATCGAAGTCTGTCAGAGTCGTCTAAATTAGGTTTTTCAGATTCTTTTCTATTCTTCCTTTGAATGATGAACTCTTTCTTTGTCGTTGTTTCTTTTGTAATGATCATGAGTAGCTAAACTCGTTAGAGCTTAGACTAGATGAACCCTAAGTGACCCAGGGCTTTAAAGCGGTCACGGATCGGCGGTGATTAGATTCGAAATTCAATCAGTTCTTTTTCATGTTTGATTTGTTCTTCATTGTTCATGTTTCTTGTCTGGATTGATCACCTAGATTAGATTCTTGTTAAGCTAAGGATAGAAGCGAACGCTCACCTTACTTTAGAACATCAAATTGAACAATTAACCTTATAATTGGAGCGTGCCTTTCGTAGGAACCGGTTAGGGTTAATTCACTGCAAGAGTAACTCATTAATCATTAGTAATTACACCAATTAATTAAGTCGTTGCGAGAGGCGACCGTAGCCGGGCGGCTAGTTAATCTTGGTAGTTAGAACGGATAGAGCGAACGTTCGCCGGTCTTGAACCTAAGGGTAAGGAGTTATGGTGGTGTCTTAGTAATTGATTGAATGAGAATCGAAATCCGTTGATCTGTTGATTGCC
Source organism: Linum lewisii (assembly GCA_034768395.1). Classification (NCBI taxonomy): domain Eukaryota; kingdom Viridiplantae; phylum Streptophyta; class Magnoliopsida; order Malpighiales; family Linaceae; genus Linum; species Linum lewisii. The sequence continues at coordinate 16,727,613 of CM068299.1, read as the reverse complement.
AATGCTCTGGGGAACGAAGGGGGATTCAAAGTCTAAGTTCGTCTGTCTTCCTTGTTTTCAAACCCTAATTCCCAATCTGCTTTAGTTTAATTTGTTTTAATTTCTCTGCATTTCTTAGAAATAGAAGTCGTGGAACTCACACCACGCACAACGTGTTTGCATTTGAGTACTTTGTCAGTTTTGAAGTAGTCAGTCATAGGAGACCCTCGGAAAATGATCTGCTATAGCTTTTTCTTAGCATTAGTAGTTTATTTGGTTGAACCCTCAACGACAGGTTCACCACCCCTCGAAGAAGAACTTGACCCTAAAAAATCTTAACACAACAGTGAGTAGGCCAAAACTCCATATAGACCGAATTATCGTGGGTGAGTTTGGATATAAGAAGGTTTTTCGTTAGGACGGCAACAACAAACACACTTGGTAGGCAAATATTATTATGCAAAGTAGATGAACCAACACGAGAAATTGACAAGTGATCACTGTTTCCAACTTGGAGCTTGTCGCTACCATCATAATCCTCGGTCACCGTAAGCTTGGAAATGTCAGGAGTAACATGATCTATGGCGCCCGTATCAAAGTACCAAGATGGGTCAACCACCGTGGATGAAGAGCCACCATATTGAGCAACATGAGCTTGACGATAATTGTCACGCTGTGAGGGGGACAGCATGAGGGATAGTCTGTTAGATTGCTTCGCTGCGACCAATCAATGGCCTCATGGTTGGTGCGACCACAAAGTTGACAGATGAGCATTGGAGAACGTGCCTCGCTTGATCTATTGAAAGAGGATGGAGGCCCTGACCGTGGGGTAGACCTAGGAGAAGAGTAGCGAGCAGCAGTAGATGATCTAGAATAAGAGGAACGATGACTAGCAGAGTGAGGTCGATTAGGGTTAAACATGTTGGCCATGAGAGCAGCAACAGCAGGAAGAGATGATGTCGGTGTAGTCGGCAGGAGAGGAGAATCACGAGTGAAGTCTCGTTCTAGACGAGCCTCTTCTTGCAGGAGCTAGCCAATAAGATGATCAACTGTGAGATCATTTGCCTTCATCATAAAGGCTGATTTGAAGGATCTGTAAGACAAATGAAGGCCAGCTAAGATGTAGCCAATTAGATCTTCGTCAGATACCGAATGAAGATTTTCAGCAAGACAGTCTGCGATAGCTCACTTCTTCTTGGCATAATCGAGCATCGAGAGAGCGCCTTTTTGCAGAGTTTGTAGTTGATCCTTCAAAACCATGTGATGAGCCTTGGTTTGAGATTGGAATGTTGTGTTAAGCGAATTCCAAGTTGAGTAACATGTGGTCGTACAGGCGACAGAAGCATGGATCGTGTCCGCGAGAGTAGACTTCAACCAGAGTAAAACAAAATGATCACTTCGCTTCCATGTGAGAAATTCAGGATTGGGTTCAGATGTCACAGTACCATCCTTGTCGGAGACCATTCTTGTTTCGGCTGGATGAATGTCGGCATGAATATGAGAGTCAAGCTCGAAGGCCTCGAGAGTGGAGATAACCATGGTGTGCCAAAGAGTGAAGTTTTCCCTATCTAGACGGATTGAAGAGGGAGGTAAGTGAAGAGTTTGGGTTGAAGTAGAAGAGGCTGTTGTAGCAATAGAAAGAAGGTTTGGAGGCGCCATTGATTGGAAGGAGAAGAGAGTAATTGATTTAGGATTTTGATGGAAAGAGATACCAATGCTCTGATACCATATAAGGAAAGAGTGAATTCAATTATGTGTTTTCTCTTCAACAGTACAAGGTTTAAATAAAAGGAAGGGATACATCTAATCTCCTATAATTAAGCTAACTAATAGAGAGATAAGAGGGAGAGCTAACTATAGAGAGATAAGAGGGAGACGTGGTCAAAGTGGAAGGTGATGAGCTGTGGACTGTTATTAGTTATCAAGTTCATCAGTCTTGTTCCTAAACACCCACTTTGTTCCAATAATAGTTCTGTCTAGGGGAGAGGGAACAAGAGTCCACACATTTGTTCTTTAAAACTTGTTGAGTTCTTCATTCATAGCAAGAATTCAGTTTTCATCCTTGAGTGCTTCTTTCACATTCTTAGGCTCAATTAGAGAAACAAAAGCACTCTAAGAATATTTGGAACGAGTGACAAGACGAGAGTTTGGATCTCCAATAACATGAGTAGGAGGATGCATTCGAATAATATGTTGAGGGGCTTGTGACTCATTTATATTTTTATTTTGTTGATTTTGGGTTCATGAGAGCTCATCTTTGGATTCATCTTCTTTAGCCTCCTCATTAAACTCATCAGATTCAAGGTTGAATCCAAAGTCATCATCACCAATATCCTGCAACTCAATATCTTTACAAACAGATTCATCAAATATAACATTGATTGACTCTTCTACCTTAAGAGTTCTTTTATTATACACTATGTAGGCCTTACTGTGTGTAGCATAACCAATAAACACACCTTCATCAGATTCAATCGAATTTACCAAGGTGATCTATGGAGTTAAGAATGAAGCACTTGTATCTGAATGGTTTGAAATAACCAATTTTTGGTGTACGATTCTTTAGAAGCTCATATGGAGTCTTCTTTAGTCCAGATCGAATAAGAGCTTTGTTGGTTACATAGCAAGCAATGCTTACTGATTCTCCCTAGAAGTTATTTTGGAAGATGATAGTCATTGAGCATAGTCCTGGCAATCTCAATCAAAGTTCTGTTCTTTCTTTCAGCAACTCCATTATGTTGAGGAGCTCGTGCTGCTGAAAAGGTGTGAGAAATCCCATGCTCTTCTGTAAAAGAATTGAACTTCTCATTGACAAATTCCCCTCCACTGTCACTTATGATAGTCCTGACATTTAGATTAAGCTCGTTTTGAATTTTGAGAACAAAGGACATAAACTTGGCAAAGGTCTCATCCTTGGAGCTGAGCAGAAAAATCCAACAAAACCGAGAGAAATCATCAACAAGAATGAAACAATAGTATTTACCTCCCAAGGTCATAATGTTTGCAGGACCAAAAGATCCAAATGAATGAGTTCAAGAGGAGCATTGGTGGAAATCACAGACTTAGTCTTGAAAGAAGTTATAGTATGTTTTCCTCTAGCCAGACATCACAAAAGAAGTCTTTGTTAGAATCAAGTTTAGGAAACCCTCTAATTAACAAGACTTTCCCTGCTGAGCTTGTTGAGAACATTGATAGAGATGTGACCAAGTTTTCTATGCCAAGCCAGCTGGTTGTCTCCCTTAACAGAATGTAAGCATAACTCAAAAACATTTGAGACATAAATGAAATTAACAAGGTAGATGTTACCCTTTCGATAACCAGTGACCAACACTTCTTTAGTACTGATCTTCTCAATATAAAACATTGAACCCTAAAAAACAACTCGATTAATTTTTTTGCACAATTGACTAATGGAAATCAGATTATGTTTCAATCCTTTAACCAACATGACTTTTCTTAGAAAAATTTTGTCTTGGACACCAACATTTCCAATTCCAACAATATCACATGTACTGTTATCACCAAGTGAAATAGAACCTTGGTTGGAGGTAGTTAACTTTGTAAATAAAGAACTGTTACCAGGCATATGATGAGAACATCCACTGTCAAACACCCATTCTTCTTCAGAGATATCAACTTGATAACATACCTGCAAACATGACTGTCATTTGGTCTTTGGAATCTAGACTTTCCTGAAAGCCTTTGTCCGTGAAGTGAAAAATCTACTAGCATGACCGAATTGATGACATTGGGAGCATTTTGGACTATAATAATGTTGAGTCTCATAGAAAGAACCAGTAGTCATATTCCTTCTATGAAGGAACTTGAGGACGTTGGGGTTGAGTGGTGTGAATGGGAATGACTGAAGAAAGGATAAGGGGTAAAATCCAACCAGTTTGATTTGAGTGTGAATTAATTAGAATTGGTGGTTGAACTGGTTTGGTTCTTTCAATTCAATTAAAACGAAGAGATGTGTTCTTTCGTGAACCATCGTGACTCTTGGTCTCACACCCTTTCAGTTCCTATAAATTCAGTCATCCCCCTTCAATTGAACACAAAGGAGTTGAGAGAAGGTTTATACGGAAATTTGGAGACAGGGTTTTTAACGCAATGTTTGCATCGATTTTTTGAAAGAAAAGACATTGTCGAGTCGTGTTGTCCGCACCGTGTGGCTTAATGCTCTCATCAACTATTGATATATTTAATATAAACATCATCTACTAGAATGACATCATACGTCATCAACTTTTTTTTTTTTTGCCAAGCTAGCACGTCGTTAGTTTGACTAATTTTTATGATTATATGGCATGACGGCCGACAAACTGCTTTAGCCCGGTGAACAAAAAATTATGACAAGGCACGACATGTCATCAACACACATATAAATCATGGGTTGATTCTATAACGAAAGCCCACCTTTATAAACCCTACTACCCCTCAACTCTTTTCCGCCATTTTTGAAAGCTCTAAAATCTCAGATATGCACTTCCGTTACTCGAGCGACTTCGTCCCCTTGTTGGTTTGAGCTCGAGCTAGCTCCACCACTCTTCCGTTCAATCTGGGGAAACTCTTCCCTTCTTTTGGTTGGAGCTCGATTTGGCTCTTTCCCTCCTCAACTCGAGTTCGAGCCAACCAACCCCCCTCTCCCCATCTTCATTTCTCCATTGTCGTGTCATCAAAATGCTCGTTGTAACTTGGGTCCACTACAATCCATGGATTCAAAAATAAAATTAGGGGTTTACCAATCTGTAACAATACAAGAAATTTTGAATTGAGGGGTTTGAATTTTTTCTTACCTCGGTGTAGGAAAGCATGGGGTCGGGGTGGAATCCACCTGAAGGCGGAGGAGCGGCAGTTGAAGCTGGAGCTAGAGATGTATCTGAGATGGAGCAGAAGTTGGAGGATGAAGATTTGAAACCATCAGAGCTGGAGGAGGAGCGGTTTGAAGTGGCGGTGGACTTGTATATAAGTTCCGGAGAGGGTGTAGATGTGATGGTTGATGGGGTGGGAGTAACGGACGACAAAGTACTACTGAACGTGGGCGGCATCAGTTGGTTAAAGAGGAGGAGAAGTGTTACACCCCGAATCTCTGAACCAGAATTTTTTTTTGAATTTTATTCCATACGTTTGAGAAATGACCGCAAATTAACGTTTAAATGATTTCGAGGCAAGTTAAGTTCACACATGGAAGGCGGAGCGAGAGGTTAAGCGACCGACTCGACTCTTGCGGACCTGGGTACGACTCGGATTGGACGCACGACCTTCCCGTTAAAATTTTGGTCATCTATGCCCGAATTTATTTAACCACGGTATAGCGTGAGGTTTTCAATGCGGTAGTCCTCGTTAATCAAATGGTTTTATAATTTGGTTAAGCTTGGATTCCAAAGGAAGACGGGTAAGGGTTAATGGAACACGGTTGCATGGAAGTTAAGAATTTTGCTTGGCCAAGTTGGTTGAGGAACTGAACCAACAACCTAAAGGTCACAGGTTCAAGTCCCTGCTCTAGCAAATCCTTTATTTTTATTAGTTTTCAGTCTTTCTTCAAAACGACGTAGTTTTGATAGATGATGACATCATAGTGACGTCACCACTAGGTCAGCATTATCTTCCATGAACCAAGGCCACCGTCGCATCTTTGTTTTTCGGTAACTCCTCTATAGTTCCGGTGAGGGCCCAATCCTCCACATTATTGATGTTTGTCGGGTTTTGATGATTGTAAATCATCACCCCGTGAATTCCGACCCCTCCAACTCCATTATTGGCCTGAATATCGCCAAAACAAAGCTACCTTGTCGGATTCGTCAGGCTACGTTGACCACACAAATAAACGACCTTTCACTCCTTTCCTTTTCGTGACCTTGACTTTTGGGGTACTCCAGAGGGCATCGAGAGGCTTCTGAGTCGGCTATAAAAGCCAACAAGCCTTCGACTTTGAGTCACGGAACCTCACCGTTGTAGCTCCGACGAGAGTTGCGGCGGAGCGTTCCAAGCATGCCCAACCCTTGGAAAATACAAACCCGACATCGTCTTAAGCATGGAAATCTTTTCCAACCTTCAAAAGGTAGTTTCGTGCGAGAATTAGGGGAATCCGAGCTTCACCGGAGTTTTACCAAAAGGAGGGTGTAGTCTCCTGCAAATTGGAGAAGATGATGGCAGAGTTTCATTTTGGTCACCCAAATTCTATAGATTTGGCCCAACTAACTTTTCAGTTAGTACAATTTGGCCCGGGATTTACGACGGTTCGTTAACTCCTTATTTCCATCCGATTCAAGCTACGGAACTGATTTCCAAGTCAACCAACTCGATTTATAGGTGGGTTGGTTTAAGGGGGTAAATTCCTTGGATTAATTAATTCCTCAATTTAAATAGCTATTTGGTTAAACTTTGTCACTAACCAAATATTGTGATAATTCCGAATTAATCGTTTGATGGGAACCGGATCAACGAGTGAGGTACTCGGGCCTTATTTTGGACTCGTGCCTGCTTAAATTAAGGTCCTTATAATTCTCGTGGTGATTTACTGCTAACCGAGTACTAACCCATCTGAGTTGGTTTTCCCGATAAGTTAGATTATTCAGAGTAATGAGTGTCGCGGATCCTCAATAATTTCGGTTTATAAAGTTATGATGCCTAAAGTTAGAGGGACTTAAGTAGTCCGAGTGACTCCCCTACTTACCTGGAAATTAAGACGGAAAGTCTTGGTTTTGACAACAAGGTGTCGTTTCTACGGAAAGTTCTCTTTCCGGAACCGTTGGTTTTATACCTAATTATGTTTGATTCGACTATGGTTAAATCGTGATGTTATTGATGATGTTTGGCACCTACTGTATACAGGTGGAAAGTAAAGCCTCGCTAGCTAGTCCTCCGCCGGGAACATCGATGGATACGGGTTCCTACCGGGTGATGGGAGTTGGGTATTGTTAGCCCCAATCGATTCACGGTAGATGGGTACGAATGGCCCCAACCGGATGATAAGAGTTGGGAGGAATTAGCCTGGACCGGATGATGGGAGTTGGGTATTGATAGCCCCAATCGATTCATGGTAGTCGGGAAGAATAGCGACTCTTGTGAAGTCCCTATTACAGGCTCAGAAGTAAGCCTTATCGATGATGGCGTAGAGGTTAGCTAGGCGGGAAGAGGGACGCCCTGTTGATTGGTGAAAGTTGTTCGAGTTTGATCTCGATATTGTGTGGTACTATTAGAATAGTTCATGGGATGCCCTATTGACTTGTGATTATGTGTGTTAATGTTTCACATATAGGTCACGATTGGAATGTTGGATTAATATTCCTTGTGATAGGTCATTTGATAAACGGTAACGGTAATCTTCGTTACAGAAAGATGATTATGGAATTACTGGTTTGCGTTGTTAATTCCATTAAATGTGTTTATTCCTGTTTATACGGAATAATCAGGACAACAGACTGACCCCGAGCCACCCACCAGTTTTGCAAGAATTTCCTGGACAAGCAACAGATCACCGGAGTTTCTTAAGGCGTGCCGGAGCAGTGGATCATGAGACGGTGTATTGGCGGCTTGGAGGATTGCTCTCAAGTCGTTGGGCCCAATTCTGATGTAAATGATTTGACGGTTAATACCCTAGTTTTATGATTGGCTTGAAAGTAGTTGGTCAAAGTTGTATTTTTCAACCTTTGAGTCATCGTCTGTCCCGAGACACGTTGTCGTTTTACGTTTCATAAGATTGGGGTGTTACAAGAAGGTTGTTGGACCCACGCCGAGATGGAGTTGTGAAGAGGTGCGAATCCATGGAGATAGGGATTAAAGGACAAAAGAAAGATTTTTTTTTTATTTCGATTTCTTTATTATATTTTTTTTCACTTCAGTAAGTCTCCAAGTCCTTCGTTGACTAATCCGAGGTGGCAAACCAATAATCACTCACCAAACAATCATTTCATATGCCTATTGTGTTTGTGTGTGCTGACTAGATAACAGAGAATAACAACGTGCTAGTTTCGTAAAAAAAAAAAAAGTTGGTGATATATGATGTCATTCGAGTAGATGGTGTACATTTTTTATATTAAGCCAATATTTGCTGATATTTTGGAGTACTAAACCTATTTTCATACACTAATTCGGCTGAATACATAATTTTATGATATAACAAAAAATCCATATATTCATTGAAAAGACAAACTCAAAACACAAGTTCTAAACGCGAGTAAAATAGTGGATCAACTATCTTTCACTAGCTCTTTTACCAACTGTGAAGATCAATTGACTATAACACGACTTTTAAGAAACTTATCTACCATTTCTTCAAACTCCTATATATCATCTAACACTCATCAATTTGATATAAAATGTGAGCTTATAAACCTACAAAAATAGATAAGAAATATGTAACTGATGAGGAGTATAGAGTATAGAGTATAGAGTATAGAGAGAGCAGTGGTGGGCAGCTAGTGGTTGAGAGAGTCTTTTTGGTTGTCGGGATTCTATTTATTCATTTTTGTAAACACAGAAAAATGATTCCCACAAAACAAGCTCACATGGGAATTGGGGATGCTTCATTCTTTATAAAAGCCATAGACGACGATTGAGAGAAATGATAGTCAATTTACAGCATTATAGTCGTGGGGCATTCTAACTGGCTGCAACACTTTTGAAGGCGACATCTAAACGTACTCTGTTTACTAATAAAGTTAATTGTCCGGATTAGAGATCTTAATTTATTTTGGTTTCAATCAAATTAGGGTTCCAATTGTCGCGGTAGTAGTTAACTATTTATTCAATACTATACAAGAGCATAGAAAAGTAATTTTAGTTCAATAATATAAAGCAAATAAAAGAGTGGTGAAGTTTTGTCTTGACCACTAAGATACAAGGCGAAGGGTGAGTGGGCAGTTCCATGATTCCAGTTAGTTAGCAGCACAGAGCTCAATACAGTGGAGCGGTTCACCTCAATATAAATACTATTTACCACTATTTCTCTATTTGACCCTACCGTTCCCCAATAATTGATGAAATACACTATTCTAGTTAAATGTTTACGTATTATGTTCTTTTATTTTTATTTTTATTTAGGTTAAATTTTCCTTCTTATGATAATTTTTTTTTTTTTTTACTTTGAGATTGATCTTTAAAGATGACAAAGTTTGTAATGGCGTTAAGTTTAATGAAGTGCACTACACATGATAAGTTAAATTACAAGAATAATATCGCACTACAAAAATTTTTTACCTTTAGCTACTACAAAATTACAACGGCTTGAAAATGCAGTAGCAAATAGTTAGTATTTGTTACGGCAATCACTATTTCATGTAGTAATTGCCGTAGCAAATACTATCTATTTGCTACTGCATTTCCATGCCGTTGTAAATTTTGCAGTAGCTAAAGATCAATTTTTTTGTAGTGTCGGGAATTGGAATTTTGTAGCCTAATTTAAAATTTTATGTACCGTCAGTAGCCAATTGCGTAACTATGTCCAAAACTAGCACAATCTGACTAGCAGCCAGCACATAGCCAGCCAGCCAGCGCCTAGCCAACCAGCCAGCCAGCTATGCGCTGGCCAGAGGCGCACAACACATGATTATTAAATTTGAATCAATCATTTGCTCATTTTTAGTTTGATGAAATATAAACATTGCAATTTGGTCACTTCTATTTACCTATTTTACAAAACGACTTCCAATAATAGTTTTAACTTTGAATCAATCAGCGCATAACCAGCGAAACGCATAGCCAGACCAGCGGGACGTGACCTCGGGTCACGTTTGTTTTAACTTTAATTACGAATCCCAACGTCATGTTTGTCGTTGTCTCTTTAATTATTGTGCATCCAACAAATGTGACCTCGAGATCCGTAATTCAAGATATTGTGGCGGCTAATATAATTTTCTTTAATTAATTATAGCTTATATATATTATCATTTTATCAAAGCCGACTTATATTATCAAATAATAATAATAATAATAATAATAATAATAATAATAATAATAATAATAATAATCCATTTGTAAAATAGGTAAATAGAAGTGACCAAATTGCAATGTTTATATTTCATCAAACTAAAAGTGAGCAAATGATTGATTCAAATTTAATAATCATGTGTTGTGCGCCTGCTGGCCAGCGCATAGCTGTGGCTGGCTGGCTATGTGCTGGCTGCTAGTCAGATTGTGCTAGTTTTGGACATAGTTACGCAATTGGCTACTGACGGTACATAAAATTTTAAATTAGGCTACAAAATTCCAATTCCCAATAATATCCATGATAAAATACTAAGTCATACTATTTAACATGCAAATAAAAAATAAATATTTTTAATCTTAAGAGTGCTTTGAATGTCTCTCCTCCAAGTACTCTTAAGGTGGATGTGATGAAGACTTTCAATTCAGTGTTGTGAGTTTTTGTTTAACATGTTGACAAATATGAGCTTTACAGCGTTTGATTTCGAAATTCATAATTGTATTATGTATGCCTCCTACGATATCTCTGTTAGTGGTAACTTACATGATTTTATTCTTGTTAAGCAAGGAGTGTGTCAAGGCGACTCGATCTCACTTATTTGCGGTTACAGTGGAGAACTTGTCTAGACTTTTGGATATAGGTAGTAAGACCAAGCTTCTTCCTTACCACCCCCAATGCCTTAAGAGCGGGGCATTTACACCTTTCCTTTACAGCGCAATTTATTCAGTGACCAAATTGAGATTTGGTCCATTAAACCAAATCAACCACAATCAATCATTTAATATTAAATATCCTATCAATCATTTAATATTTTGGACAGTTAATTTAATTAGTTATTTTTAAATCATATCAAATCCGCCGGAAATTTAATATGTAATCTGCCGAAAATTTTTGAGAATCTTTATTAGTTTTTTTTTCTTTTTTTGGCGTTTCTTTATCTCTTCCTAACTAACAATTTTTATTGCAGTACAATTCAAACACCAACTAGATCCGCCAGTGAAATTGCCTTCAAACACCATTCTCTGCATTCTCTTGCTCTTTCTTTCTTTTACAATCCTGTTAATATAATAATCAACCATGGATAATCATGGTTGGTTCGATCTGAACAAGTCTCCAGAAATCGACCTTAACATATCGCCAGATTTCACGGACGAACAAGATTATGACGAGCTTATCGAAGTTCAAAATAATGACGATTGGAATGACATCGGTACTGAAGAAGGTTTGTTAATTGTTCGATGTATTTTCTACTCCTTCTCTATCATCTTATTTGTCATGCTTTATATTTTCAGTCAACTGAAAGCCTCGTGTTTTTTGTTAGTTTCAAATGTTCCGTCGGCGGATGTCGTCTTCCAATTTGAAGAAGACTATTGATGGGCAAGGTTTGTTTTTAATCACTTATTCCGATCTCGATTTTGAGGTTTGTTATCGTATGAGAAGTTCATGCTTTTGTAATTTGTTACCCTTTTTACTTGCTTGTACTAGTACAGTACTCTTTCCTTCTAATCATGATAGTTACACGAGATGCGTGATCATTGCATTTTGAATTATATGAGATATGGTCGCCTCATTGTTGCATATGTCTGTTCATAATGCACTTTCAAAGATATGTTTGTTGATAACATGGCACATTATTGTCCATATTGCATTCTAATTTAATCATGTGTTCCTGCAAAGTTCAAATAAAAAGGTTAACCTCAGCATAGTCAGGTTCGCAATTCAATTTCTACAAGCTGTCCTAGTACATTTACTAGCAGCTAACTGTCCTAGTACACCAAACTGAGATCAGCAATAGATTGAACTAAATTGAGATCAGCCATAGATTGAACTAATACACTTAACAACTGTCCTAGTACACCATAATTGAACACTTAACTAACTGTCCTTGTACACCATATTTGAACACTTAACAAACTGTCCTAGTACACCATATTTGAACACTTAACAAACTGTCCTAGTACACCATATTTGAACACTTAACTAACTGTCCTAGTACACCATATTTGAACACTTAATGCCAGCAACTAAACTTCCTTTGAGCAATTAGTTGAACAGCCAAACACCAAATTCAGAAATAGTAACACTTTGAAACAGTAACAGAAGCTGAAACGAAGCATGAACAGAAGCTCGAGGTTCGATTTAAAAACATGGGAAAGCCTCTACTTACCTCAGACAACTGCTTCCCAGATTTACAATAATGATTTTGAGAATACAACGAGGGATTCCAAGTCGGTCGTCGGAACTAAAAATCAGAAACAAGGGAAGAATTGGACGAACAAAAAACTCGAATTAATATTAGGTACCATATACCGTGCTTTAGGGCGTAGAAAAGAAGAGTTGGATCCCAAACGAACTCTTACCTGTAGCGGGGACTAATCGGCAGACGGGAATTGACTCGCCGACAGAATTGTTTCGGGTGTGGAATGCGGCCTGGTTGTATAATCGGCAGAGGGGAAAGAATGCGGGTGTCGGAGCTTTGGGATTTCAGAAGACGACAGAGTCGAAGCTTCAGCGGTCGACGCTCTGAGGTTTAGGTAGCGGATTGGGGTTGCGGGTCTGGGCGGCGCTTTGGGGTTTCAGAGGTCGGCGCTTTGAGGTAGCGGCGTCGGAACTTTGAGTTTCAGAGGTCGGCGTCGGAGCTTTGAGCTTTGAGTTTCAGAGGTACGACGTTTGGGGTTGCGGCGCTTTTGGGTTGCGGCGTCGGAGCTGTGAGTTTCGGAGGTCGGCGTCGGAGCTTTGAGCTTCGAGTTTCAGAGGTCGGCGTTTGGGGTTGCGGCGTCGGAGCTTTGAGTTTCGGATGTCGGCGTCGGAGCTTTGAGCTTTGGGTTTCAGAGGTCGGCGTTTGGGGTTTCGGCGCTTTGGGGAAATCGAAAAAGGGAGATTTTGGAGTTGAGCTATTGGGATTAATCAGGAATCTCAATAGGATTTTGTCCAAGATTTTCGCTTTTTAATTTTTTTTGTTTATTTTTTTGATTAATTATTTTATTGCATTTAATTTGTTCAACTTAATCCTCACCCTTCATTCAGATCCGATGGCTGATATCAATTTGGTCTAGTAGACCAAATTTAATACTTGGGCCCCAATATGAACCGCCTTTACAGGCTTAACTAATTGGAGTTAAAATGAGTATTTTTTTTTTTTTGATGAATAGAGTAAATTTTTGCTAATTGAAGTTATCCATCGGTTGATTTCTAATAATACAATATTCTAACTATAACTTCAACGCTTCACATAAAAAAGATACACCATTTATCGTCATATACTCGAACTTGGCAATTGCTAATACGAGGACCCCTAAGTATCCGTATATAAGGACACTAATCTGCACCTTTAATTTATGTAATAGAGATCCAATGGTTAATATGAAATGGGTATTATGGTAAATTCCTTAATTAGTAACTACTTTTTTCTCCTGAGTTAAGAGTTTCATTTTTAATTGGTTACCCCATTTTCCCATTTTCCCATACCTGGTTTCCCACAGTTAAATTAGGATCATCATCCGACGGTTATAAGAAGGGTCCTCATATAAGGACTATTAACGGGATTCTCACAATAGTAGATCCCCTCCTACTCACAATTACAATATTTATAAACCTAAACTATTATAATACAAAAAATTTAAATACCTAAAACTAAAACTGTAATCCCTAAAACTAGGGGTGGGAATCGCCATCGGGGCAGGCTAAACGAATGCAAATTCATCAACCCGAGTCCGGCTCGGACTAAGAATCCGGCACTACAAAAAAGTTTACCTTTAGTTACTGCAAAATTACAACAGTATGAAAATACAGTAGTAGATAGTTGATGTTTGCTACGACAATAACTATTTCATGTAGTAATTTGCAATAGCAAATACTATGCCACACCACTATTTGCTACACTCAGCATCCCCGTCACAAATAGTGGTGTGGCAAATAGTATTTTTTACTGCAAAATACTACATGAAATAGTGATTGTCATAGCAAATATTAACTATTTGCTACTGCATTTTCATACCGTTGTGATTTTGCCGTAGGTAAAAACAAACTTTTTGTAGTGCGTGTAGTCCGAAGCCCAATTGACCAAGTTCGAGTCGGCCGGGTCCATAATGAAACCAGGCTCATTTAAATCCCAAAAAGGGTAAAAAAATCACATCTTTGGCATTTGGTTATTACATTAAAAGCTTATTGGTTCATTTTGTTAATTATTATGCTAGGAATAAATGGATTGTAGGTCTATTTACTTATATTGACAAAAAAGTGACTATAAAGTGTTGTTACATTGACATCGGCTCGGGCTTTCACTACAAGAAAAAGCCTAATTTGTTCACGGTTTTAGTCAGGTTTTAAACCGTGACTAATTTGTCACGGTTTTATGTAAACCGATGACTAATATTAGTCACGGTTTGACAAAACCGTGACTAATTTGTCACGGTTTTAAACGTGATAAATTAGTCACGGTTTACAAAAACCGTGACTAATTTGTCACGGTTTACAAAACCGTGACTAAATTGTCACGGTTTAAAACCGTGACTAATAATTGGTGCCACGCTGGCAAATCCGGTCCTCTTTTTTTTTCCTCCTCTTCTTTTCTCTTTCTTCACCACAGACCCACGTCTTCTTCTTCCCTCCGACTTCCTCTCTTCTTCCTCCGACTTCTTCCCTCCGATTTCCTCTCTTCTCCTCGACTTCTTCCCTCCATTTCCTCTCTTCTCCTCTTCTTCCTCGATTTCCTCTCTTCTTCCTCTGACTTCTTCCCTCCGACTTCTTCCCTTCGACTTCCGGCCAACGATTCAGAATCCCCACCCAATGCCGCCGCGACGACGACAACAATCAGCCCGGCGATTGGAGAAACCAGATCTGAAGCCAACTCCTCCGCCGCGGCTAGGCTCCTCCTATCACGATATCGTCTCCGGCGAGGAGGACGATTCCAGCCTTGTTCCATCCTGTACGGACGGTGGAGATGAGGAGTTTCAGGCGAGGGGGCGGCTTCGGCGGAGTCTGCGGCGGCGGCAACTTAGTTGACGAAGAAGATGACCAAAAGGGAGAAGATGACGGAGATGAATGATTGAACCGTATAACCTACAAAACATAAGTGACCAAAATGGAAAATAAGTAACATTATTTAAAATCAGTCCCTACAAATATTTAAATGACAAAGTGGGCAAATGAAAGTTTCAGCATAACACTTTGGTCACTGGATTAAGATTACAACCACAGAAAGTTAAGTGACCAAATGGGTAAAATATTAGTCACGGTTTACATATAAACCGTGACCAATATAGTCACGGTTTCTATGGAAACCGTGACTAATATTGGTCACGGTTTATATGGAAACCGTGACTAATATTGGTCACGGTTTATATGTAACCGTGACTAAAAAATTAGTCACGGTTTCTTCAAAAACCGTGACAAAAAATGGTCGATATAGTCACGGTTTTTAAAACCGTGACTAATTTTTTAGTCACGGTAAAAACCGTGACTAAAGGGTCCCAAAACCGTGACTAATTTGATATTTTGTTGTAGTGTTTGTCCGAGGTTTACCCAAAAAAAAACCCAAAACCCGGTCAAACCCCATTTACATTGCTCGAGCCCGACCCGAAATAATTTTGACAAGATTTTAGGTTACCTAAATTCCGGTTTGACCGGCCCGGGTTGGGCAAAGCCTAGTGGGTTCTCCCTCCCACCCCTACCTAAAACCCCTTAGAATAACAAATGGAGAATATTTGAAACTTGCCCACATTTTGGTAAGTTTGTCCACATGTGAGTAGTTTATATTAATTTAGTAATTAATTTTCAACCTTTATTATTTAGATGATTAATTATTAAAATAATATTAATAATATTAAAATCCCTAAAATAATAGAATATTTTATTATTTAATTTTTAATTAATATTTTTATTTATTTTATTGTACTTTTTATATGGAAAAAGACAACAATTGAAGATTACCCTCGTAAAGTTGTAAATTATAAATGAGAAAATAACACTTTAACTCCTTCTAATTTGCAAACTTAACAAATAGCCCTTAATTTGCACTATAAATTACTTTTTTATCCCCTTGTAGTTCAACTATTTTACCTTTTGTGTCCTTTTGTTTCAACTTTCATCTTCGTAACGTTAAATCTGGACATGATCTGCACTCCGACAAAGACATGTCTCGGAGACTTAAAGTTGGTCTTGGAGACAAATTGGGGGCAGTATCATGAAGAATACGGTAAAAAAATTAGAGAATGATTTTCAGTTAACCACCCTAAACCAAACCGTCAAGTACTGTGAGCTAGTGGTCATTAACGTGCACACTAGTTAAACGAACTATACCATGTACACAAGCACATAACTGTGTAATACCGTTAGAATTTATGTCTACAAGAAGGACCACTGAAGAAAGATGTTAGGAATGACTAAAAATTACGTAAAATATATAAAAAAAAAAAAACAAAACTTGATGCATGAAATGGAAATAAGAATTGGGATAGGGGTAGCCAGTTAAAACTCACTCCATTGCCACCTTACTCTAGTATTGTATTATTTGGGGTAAAACAAAAAAAGAAGAAGAATATGAACCATAGGAACAGTTGGAATGAATAATTGTGATAGCAGTGGATAATTTTAATCATAGAAGAACAAAAACATATAAAAATGACATAATGCAAACAATATGCTACAATTATAAGTACATGCACCAACCGAGAGACTTGGCCCATCAACCATTATCCTAAACCCTAATAATACACCATATAAAATTAAATAAATATAAGGGGGGAATAGTAGTTTCAAATTAAGTGAATTGACTGAACACTCCTTACCAATCACAATAAGATGAGAGGGGAGACCCCACAATTGATGTTGGCATTTTGATATAAAATAATGTGAACTTTAAACTAACCCCAATAGTATACTTTCTAAACAGCCATCAAATGCCGGTCCCATTAGCAGCTATGGCCAAGCATTCTTTATCAACACTCCATCTTCAAATTAATGAATGAATATATTGCTTCCTAGCTTCCCCTTAACTAGGCCCCAACCTTTTTTTTCCTTTTTGCCGAAAGTAATTAACTAAACTCTTAACAGCTGTATGGCCTAGCCGGAGCTGTGATTAATTGACCAAGTAGAATAAGTTTAATCATTAATTATACTTTGTCACAATTCTCGTTACAAAATTTATGAGGTACAAATGTCACACATATATGATACCATGGCATGTTGATCAGTCGCCGAGCCACCCAGGTGTGTAGGGTTGACAAAAATCTTAGACGTGGTTTAGATTGATCTAGAGTTTGTCAACCCACACATAGCTTGAGATTTGCAGCAAGCTTGCAAAGATGAGATTCAAGTGATCGTCTATGTGACGCACCTTCCCCGTGACAGGCTGGAGGGGAAGATTGTTATGGGCCTAGCCCATTTTTTTGCCCAACCTTTGGGTCTTGTTTGTCTCTCTTGGAGCCCACTTGGAGTCTAAGTTGTTGTGGAGAACATAAGAGGTCAAGAGATAGATGTGGAGCACACCCACATTCTGATTTTGTTTGGATAAGGCACAAAGAAAGAGTTGAGATAAAGTTTGTTGAGTATTTCCGTTATTGGAACAGGTCAGTCCGCTTAAGATGCAATCCCGGGAGATCTCACCATTGGGTTGTCCTCAATTTTGGTGTGAACGTTGAGGTCTCTTGGTCAGACGTTTTGACCGTTGATATCTTTGTTTGAAATTCTGTTTCAACATAAATCGCTGCTAGACAGTAGGGGCACTACATATGTGTTATGGGTGAAATTCTTCACTATTTGTTCTCTTCTTTGTTACTCTCTTATGTATGGTGGTGTTGGTGGGCTGTGAACCTTTCTAGGTTTTATGTGGGTTCTTGTTCCTTCAATTTCATAATATGAGAAGGAAGGGTGGAGTCCTTTAAGGCCCGTGGTTTTTACTCTTCACACCGAATGAGTTTTCCACGTAAAAATCATGTGTTGTCTCTCGCATTTTCTCATTTGCATTTGATCGTAAATTGCTTCCCTTTTGATTGGATTAATTGGTTGATTGTCTTGGTGTTGATCATCTTGGTGTAGTTGATACACTACTGGGGACCCAACAAGGTCGTGGCACGCCATATGAATCAAAAAACCATAAATTAGCTTAACCAATTAATTAATTAAACTCCTAGCATCAGTGAGGCCTAGTTGGAGCTGCACATAATTGTTTCCCGATTCTGAATGTCACCCGATTCATTTTATTATTTTATCTCCCAAAATTCTAATCTTCAACATTTTTTGTTATGAAACTGACTAATTCCGCTGAAATTAAATCACTTTCTTGTTTTCATCACAAAAGTGACTATCTAAATTGGGCTGGAAATGAATTTCAGTTGAAGTCCAATTTCACCTCCAAATGGGGATAAAATTTTATTTCAAATGGAAAAAATTGTAATTCCCTTACAAAATAGTTCAAATCCGGAATTGAGCCCAATCCAGTTCGTCAAAGTGATTAGAAACACAAAGAATTAAATTAAGATGAAATTAATATTTTTCGAGGAATTAAATTACACTGAAATTGTCAATTTTCGGGGAATTAAATTTCACTAGAATCGTCAATTTTGCTAAAATTCCAATTTGATGGCAACAAATACTCCATAATTGTGTTGTAATATACTTGATTTTAACATATAGGTTGGAGCAACTATTAGAATGTTTGTTTAGCATCTAGTATTCCAGTCTTTGTTTACGTCTTCGTGTTGTACCAGCCGTTGTATTTAGTATTTTATGTTAGCCGTTTCAATGTTAATGTGCTTGGATGATGGGAAATGTTTGGATAGCTAAAATCTGGCAAACTAACTTCAAACAAATTGACCGACATAAGGTTTTCCAATTAATGTCATCAGAAGATAATAAAGATTACAAACTAGTACATTTGATTGACATGGGAAACAAAGGAAACATCACAACAACACAAGCAACAACATGAAATCAACAAATCTTCTCTTATTTGTGTATGGACCCTTATTAACGGGAAATCCTCTGTTCTTCATCAAGCCGTCCACATACCCTGTTAGTCTATAGTTCTCGGCCTTCAGACACCTGATTCGATGGGCATAGCGCTTCAGTTGGTCGTCCTTCTCCGCAATGATTTTGTTCTTCTTCCTCTTCGCATCATCCACGGTCTCCCAAACCTCCAGTTTTTTCATAAAACCCACAACCCTTATTCTACACAACAACAAAATGAACTCAGGGTGTTGTGAACTCTGAAAACGCAAAAAGAACGTGGGAATGATTTTACGTCCTTCTCACGGTGGTAGCCGAAATAGTGTTCTAGATCCCTCATAGCAATGGATCTGGTTGCTCTTCGCACCAACAGTTTACTACACTTTCCTCATACACGAACCAGTCCTCCGCCTGCTTCTTCAACTTGTGCATTATCCTCTCAACATCTGTAACTACACAACAACAACAACAATTAGTGAAAAGCAT
The DNA here is from genome assembly GCA_034768395.1 of Linum lewisii. Taxonomy (NCBI): domain Eukaryota; kingdom Viridiplantae; phylum Streptophyta; class Magnoliopsida; order Malpighiales; family Linaceae; genus Linum; species Linum lewisii. The sequence continues at coordinate 16,708,274 of CM068299.1, read as the reverse complement.
CAAATGTGCATAAATTAGATGAGTTCAATAACACATAATTTCACTTACTGTTACTGCGGCTGGAAGAGGTCATATTCCGAAATTTACATATGATGGCTGCTGGAAATGCTAATTAAGTTTAGGGTTTGACAATGAGATGTGTGGTGGAAACTGCATCTTGAAGGAGGTATTTATACTAAAAAATTGGGACTCAGGGTTTCTTCTATCCTAGCCAGCGCTGCGTCAGCCAGCCATAGCTGGCTAGGATCAAATGAACCTTAACACCGTTAACAAACGGGACTGCCAGCCAGCAAATGACCAATAGACCAGCGATGCGCTAACTGGTTGGCGATTCCTGGCACATTTGTCTAGTTTTGGACATAGTTACGATTTTTGCTAATGACGGTACATAAAATTTTAAAAAATACTAGAAAATTCCCAAAAAAAAAACCGGAAGAAATTGGTCACGGACGTGGACCTGCTTCTAGACCCCATTTTACTGTCAAATTTCCATGGACTTATGGTATTATTAGGCATACGGCTTAGTAATTAGTAGGTACCTATCAAACTCATCATAGTCAAATTGTTTTATACACTGTTACTGTTTTACACACTGTTACTGGTTGAAAAAAAACAGAGCTTCGTATAAAAAACATTGAATCTGGAATATAAACTTTGACTACCTCTACTCAAATTCATATAAGAAAATATAATAATATTAAACTAACAAAAGTATTTAACCTTAATCTGAAGATATATTATATATAAACAACAAACATCCAAATCCAACTCGTAAAAGTTTAACTATCTTACCAACGTCGCTATAAGAACCCACCACTTAATAAATAAATAAAACCCATAAAATATAATAATAATAATCTCTGAGCGAAGACCAAACCAAAACTACCCCCCGCTCCCCCGCCATGTCCTTTTAACATATACACACTTTTAAATGGGCATTCCAGGTAGATTTCGAATGAAGATCGCTGGGCATTTCAGCTTTTTAATTTCCTACTTTCACAAACTCCGAATATCAAATTAATTACAGAGTTAATTAATCAGCCAATTAGCAACAATATATATCTCCCAAATATCAAACTACCTAAAGGGCTTCCTCTCTCCTCCTTCCCCAGTTATAACTTATAACAACAAACACAACTTTCTCTCTCTTGAAATGCGCCGCTCCTCATCATCGGGAAACTTCTCCAGGAAGCTCCAGCCGGCCAAGCGTGCCCTTAGGCGGTTTAGCGTCCAAGGTCCGCTCCAAGCTCACCGAAATTGACTTCCCCGGAGCGATCCGAGTCATCCGAAACAGAACCAACCGGATCATTACCTACTGCTCCAACCATCTCTTCCGACACAACAGATCCCTCAAGCCCAACAAAACGCCGTCTTATCGCCGTCACAACCACCACAACTACATCTCCGACTACTACAGTAGTAACCGAAACCTCCTCCACCACAACTTCTCTGCCATCTATATCGACCAGCTCTACGCCGAGGAGCAGCAGGCCGCCTCCACCTCCCGCCCCGCCGCCGCCGATCGGGATCGTTCCAATTTAAAGACGTCAACAGCCACCGCCGTTCCAGAAGCGACGATCACGGATAGGGCGCCGGAAAGGATGGAGAGGGGTAAGGAAGTGGTCGTTAGTAGTATTAATAATAAAAGGCCGCCGCTGCCTGTGCCGGTGGCGAGAAGGAGCAATTATGGTTGTAGAGAAGGAGGAGAGAAAACGGTGCCGTCTTTGGTGCAGAGGAGGAAGAAAAAGGAGCAGTTGGTAATTGTTGATCAGGAGAAGGAGAACAGTTCTGATAGTAATAATCCAATGGAGACGCTGGAAGATGCTTGGAGGGAAGTGGTGGCGAGATCGCCGCAGCTAAGGCCGGTGGACGTGAGGGCGGAGGAGTTTATACATAATGTTAGGGCTGATATGAAGATCCAGAAGGATAACTCTATCGTTGAATATCGTAAGCTGTTGGCGGGAGGTTCGTAATTCATCTTTGATTAATGACGAACGAGTTTTTATTACATATGAAATTAGTAGCTATTTGTATTTTCAATTTTACTATCAAGTGTGCATCAGCAATTCAGCATGTATTAGTATAGAGATTAATAGGGAGATGATTAGAGGGAGGATTAGAGATTTTAATTCTCTGCTGTGATGTTGATATGCTTCTTAATTAAGCGTGATTTTATGTAGAGAGCAGTACTACTTAATTAATTGCAAATTCCACTTCTGTTGGGTTTGAGTGCTTTTCATTCTTATGTTTGTAATGTTCCTTCACTTGTAAGGAAGAATCTTTCTTTTCAGCGAGATGGAATAAAGAATTTACAATTTATGGTTTACCTTTTAATTTGTGTTTTCAAAATTGTATTGGTGCAGTTAGTCTCATCAAATGGACGTGTAGTAGTATAATGATGATCATGATTCAACTACACTTTAGAGTAATTGAACCACACACATACTATTAGAGTCACCAGTTGGACGTTCCAATATGGTTTTCAAAATATTGACTTTTACTGACAAGTCCAAAATTTGCAGTTTTGTTGAGGGTTGGTTCCATATTAGAGCTGGCGAATAATAATCAACAATTATATATCGAAAAATAAGAAACTATTTGTTTTGATTCGTATAAGTCGGTTTATACTATCAGTAATTAGATTCTTATTTTATAGCTGAGAGAAATCAAAGTATATGTTTCCTTAATTTGAATTTGAATAATGAGTTAACAAGGTAACCATGGAGGTTGTTTGGACCGGCATTCTTGCATTGCATAGACATGGTTGGGGGACAGTTTTCCGTTACGTGTTGAGGTTGGCCTACAAACGAGTTGAGATTATTATAACTTGCCATCTTAAGAAAAACTTGAATATAATGATGTAGGAAAGTGAAGAATTGGTGTGTCTGTAGTGTACCAGGCTGGATGGTAAATGGATAAAGGACACCCTTGACCAAGTCGATCCAGAAGTGGGACAGATAGAGACTAGTTGCATTGCATATATTGGGGATGATTAGACATTACTAGCTACTGGAGTGGGGGGTTTCACTTTCAGTTGCTTTACAGTTTCAATGAATATAGATATAGATATGAACTCTAAGTGTACGCACGTACGTACTTTCAATGACCCATATTTTGTCAGTCTCTCAGTCTCTGCAAGTTGTGGCTAAGTCAGCTTTTGTCTGAGTAACTTTTGGTTGGTAATGAAGCATCACTTAGATTAGATACATTTATATCATGGCCATGCATTCCCAAACTTGTAGGATTTAAATAGATGAGAAGAAGTGTGAGGGTAATGAATACTACTTGTTCGTCGGTGGTCAGATGTAATCAGTTAAGTCGTTGGTTTTGAAGGAGGGGTAATGGGTGTCTTGGAGTCGAAGGAATTGTTGGATCATGGATTGGTTAATTAATATTTCTGTCGCCAGGATGGCCCATTTGGTACAGCTCATACGCCTCCATCATGGCGATTTTTGTGGTGGTCTGTCAATTATATATGTAATTATGTATATCATTTTTTTGATGTAACGAATTTCACTGTTTGTAGGCACTAGGCAGAGCGGTGGTCGCAATAGTTTGAGGTGGTTGTTTTAGTGTTTATAACATAATAATGGCTTCACTTTTCCAAAACATGATAGATGTCTCTCATGTCTCGTGTAAGTTTACTAATCAGCTCCTATTTCTTAAGTCTATCTTGAAACAGCAAACTAATTAATTCAGACGAAATTTAGGGAATAAAAAAGACAGAGTAAATGCAGTCAAGTGGAAGAATTGTTGGGTAAGATATGATTACCCAACAAATGATACTTAGTTTGTTTGCAGCTTTGATAGAGCCGTTCAATTGAGAGTAGTTTGTCGGCAATATTAACTCGAACGCCGAGCAGGTAAGAACGATTCGCAGAACGGTATGAAGCAGAAGGACAAGATGCACGATTTAATGTGGTTCGACAAGTGAGACTTGCCTACATCCACATCCCGAGCAAAGCTCGAGAGAGTCAATATATTAACTAAAACAACACCCCAGGATTCACAATGAAAATCCTGGTTACACAACACACCAACAACAATCTGAGTTCCACAGCCCTAATGAGTTACACAGGAATCTCGAGCAATCCACTCCTATTCTTCGACTTGCTTAGCGTGCTGCTCTCTCCCTTTATTCTCCGATCTCCGTTATCCGTTGTTTGATCTACGCCTTTGCAAATCTCCACTGACTGCTCTTTATTTCTTTGATCGTTCCTATGCTTGAATGGGGTTTTCCATATCTGTACCTGCAAAATGAAAGAAGCCCTTCTGGTTTAATAAATCACTGGTCAAAACCAAAATGCAACCCAAACTGAACTGAACAAACTCAACATATCTACACTATATACTAAGGATTTTTAAAAAAGAGTACCCAAATCTAACTTTCTCCTTAATTCTAGACTTCTATCCAATTAATTTTTGTTTTTTTATTAATCAACATACTATAGAGATAATCCTTGTTGAATAAAGTAATTTAAACGACTTCACTTTTCCAAAACATGATAGATGCCTCCCATGTCTTTTGTAAGTTTGTGATCATCTCCTATTTTTTAAGTCTGTCTACAATATATATTAAGGATTTTAAAGAGAGAGTACCCAAATTCAACTTTCTCTTTAATTCTATACTTCTATCCAATTAATTTGTGTTTCTTTTTTATTAATCAACATACTATAATAATAAACCGGGTTAAAGAAAGTAATTTAAATGGCTTCAATTTTCTAAAACGTGATAGATGCCTCTAATGTCTTTTGTAAGTTTGCTGACCATCTCCTATTTTTTAAGTTTATCTACACTATATATTAAGGATTTTAAAAAGATAGTACCAAATCCAATTTTCTCCTTAATTCTAGACTTCTATCCAATTAATTTTTATTTTTTTTATTAATCAACATACAATAGTGATAAACTGGGTTGAAGAAAGAAATTTGATTGGCTTCACTTTTTCAAAACATAATAGATACTCCCCATGTCTTTTGTAAGTTTGCTGATCATCTTCTATTTTTTAAGTATCTACACTATATACTAAGGATTTAAAAAAAAAGAGTGCCCAAACTTTCTCCTTAATTCTAGACTTCTATCTAATTAATTCTTGTTTCTTTTTTATTAATCAATATACTATAGTGATAAACCGGGTTGAAGAAAGTAATTTGATTGTTGCGACCCGACCCTTCAATAAACAGCTTCTGTTGGGCCTGGGCTTTGGCCTTGTTTACCTGACCGGGTATGGGTCAACCCGCTTATTTCCTTTACAGAAATATCCACACCCGTAAATTCGACAAAATCAAACGTCACCGTTTTTTCTCCCCTCCGCCACCTACCTCCACCTCGCCGGCGAATTACCCCTCCCTCCACCTCGCCGGCGAATTATACCTCTCCCTCCATCTCGTCGGTGAATTACCCCTACCTCCACATCGCCGGATGCCGGTGAGATTGCTTCTCTTTTCCAAAAAATGATAGATGCCTCTAATGTTTTTTGTAAGTTTGCTTATAATCTCCTACTGTTTAAGTCTATCTACACTATATACTAATGATTTTAAAAAGAGAGTATCCAAATCCAACTTTCTCCTTAATTCTAGACTTCTATCCAATTAATTTTTGTTTCCTTTTTATTAATAAACATTCTATAGTGATAAACCGGGTTGAAGAAAGTAATTTAAATGGCTTCACTTTTCCAAAACATGATAGACGCGTCCCATGTCTTTTGTAAGTTTGCTGATCATCTCCAATTTTTTAAGTCTATCTACACTATATAATAAGGATTTTAAAAAGAGAGTACCCAATTCCAACTTTCTCCTTAACTCTAGACTTCTAACCAGTGATAACCCGGGTTGCCGATCTCCGTTAATTCGTTGCTTGATCTACGCCTTTACGAATCACACTACAAGAAAAGGTAGATACGGAGACAATGGTTATCTGTATCTAAATATGATTTAATTGCTTGTAAAAAGATTTAGAGGCAAATATTACATGTGTCTCAAATGCTCCAGTCGCCAAATCCTTTTAGAGACAAAAATTAATGGATTAATACACCTTTTTGCCCCTCTACTATGCAAAGTTAACAAACATACCCTTTTACTATTTTATAACTGATTTAACACCCTCTACTTTAAAAAGTTTAACAAATATGCCCCTCCATTTATCTTTTCATCTATTTTTTGTGCTCATGAGTTGATTATACATGCTAAATCATATTATTTGTGCTCAACATCGCTAATTGGGATGTCCACAAGGTGAAATATTTAAATTTAAAAGAAAAGATAAAGGAAAAGCACATTATAATCACTATTATATACGGAGGTGTTTGTGGTATTCCTTTATATTTTTCTTTCTACTTTAAATAATTTTCGATTGGGAACATTCTAAACAGCGATAAGGTGTACAAATAATACGTACAATCAACACATCGGATGAAAAATAGATGAAAAATTAACAGAGGGGAATATTTGTTAAATTTTTTAAAGTAGAGGGTGTTAAATCAGTTAGAAAATAGTAAAGGGGTATGTTTGTTAACTTTGCATAGTAGAGGGGTAAAAAGGTGTATTAACCCAAAATTAATATGTGTCTCTATATGAACAATGGAATACTATTTAATTAGTGGCTAATTACTCCTTAAAATGACTAATATATGTCTTACTAACCATTTATGGTGACACAAATATTTGCCTTTATTTTTTTTCCATCAAGACATAAACATCTGTCTCTAATATTAACTTTTGAAGACAACTAAATTTGTTTGTATTAAATGTTTCCGAGACATATATATGTGTGTCTGATAATACTTATCTGAAACATGTTTATTTGTCTCTATATCTCGCATTAGATACATAATAATTGTATTTTAATCTTCCTTTAGAGGCAAATATAATTACCTCACATAGGATACAGGGAAAACAATGTTATATGTCTCTATATATACCATTCAAGTGCTTTTATTTTATTACGAAGCTAATAAAATAGTGTCTAAAGTGTGTTTTTGGAGGCAAATAATAGTGTTGGTTATGTTTTTGTCCAGGGATATCAATAATTAATATACGCTAAATAATTTTTAAAAAATTGAATGTCAATAATATAAATGAAAATTGTAGTCATTATAAAGTAATCTAAATACCCTACTAAACTTCTAGAATGCAAAAAAACAAAGTTTTTGAAAATTACTAGATTATAATGGCCGCACGATACTGCGGGAACCTAAAAAGCAGCTAGCGCGACACTTCTCACCCGTTGGTAAAGTTATAATCGCTATATAATTATGAAAGTAAGATAATGGGTGATTGACATAGTAGTTTTAAAACGATAATAAGACTATTCAAAACACGAATTATACATAATTAATTAGAAGATTATACGTGTATAGTAAACATAAAATTAAACTAATTCATTATGATTAGTTGATGAATTATAGTGTCATAAATCAATGCTGCCAACAGATTAGACAAAGTAAAATAAATCTTAGCAATAAAGAAAAACAATAGGAGTTGAAAACGCAAATTGTGTCGAACGGTGGATATGTAGAATATGGATCATAATAGACTTGTAAATGTTCTTAAGAAGCTTACTACAATATAAAGTAACAAAGCTCATTGGTCATGGTCTCTTGGAACACCTCCATCATTAGAGGCAGAATGTTCCTAACTTGTTTTGTAATTCCCCCGTGAACCAAGAAGCTCCCAAATGTCTTTGCTGACTCTTCGTAAGATCCGTTGTCATAATTGGAATACGGTCTGCACAACCAAAAAACCTGTTCAAATTCAGGCTTAATGTGTTGAGGGACGCAAATATGATCAATGGCTTATGAAGCTTGAAGAAAGCATGAGTCTTCCCAAATTGTAGAAATTGCAAAGTAACCCATCAACATCTGTAGTTTGTGCTCATAAATGTACCTGCCATCACCATCTTTTTTTATGAAAATGAACTTGTAATATCAACAATAAGCAGAGAACTGTACACAGAGAGTTGGCCCTTGAAAGGGAACAAACAGATTCTGCCAGCAACAGCACCTATACCAAAACAAAGCCAAAACCCCAATGCTCACTGCCCACCCAAAACCCAGGAGTCGGCAGACACTCTGAAATCCAAAAGACAAAGGCACATGAAGAAAAACCAGCATACGTGCAGCAGACCAGAAAAAAAAAGTGTAGCAGCTAAATCATCTGAGAAAAAGATATAGAAAGGAAAAAAAAACTTAAATGTCTCTCCTTATATACAGCTTCTTAGTTGTTAGGACTTGATTTAGCTAATCACAAAGCTGTGAAGTTCTCTATCTTTCCGAAATCTTCATCCATCCTTCCAAGCATCTCTTATATACAACAAATGAATTTGGATGCACTTTGACAACCTATAGGTGTAAACAGTGACCATCATTTCTGAGTACGAACCTATTCCACTCAGCACTTGCAATACTGCTCTTGTGACCCTTGCTGTTCCGATTCATATAGGTCAGCAACTTTTTCTCTAATGATTAACATATTTATTTAAAGAAAATCAGCTGAAGTTGAATTTGTTCAATAGTGTAATGAGCAATACCTTTTGAGCTTGGGGCTGTAGATTTTCCCATTCCTAAGCAAAAGCCAGCAGACCCTGAGCAAACTCTGCAAAACCAGTAACTGCAAATTTAAGCATTTACAACCTTGACCCATTTGTAACCCTTTAACAATATTGCTAGTCAATCTATCCATTCCCGTCCCAATGTTTGAAATAATCAACAAACATAGCAAACACAAATGGAAAGCAAGTTGAAATTGGTAGCAAGAAAACACATAATAAGCACATGAAACCATAAATGTAAGATCATCCATGAAACTTATGAACTGACTTTTCTTGGCACTTCCAATGACTTCACTTACACAGTTACACTAACGAATACGTCCAATCATTACATATCAATACAAGAAGCTTAGAACCAAACTATGAAAACCAAATGTGAGCAAGTTTATATTACTTCGCAACTTATGTCATCAGTTTGATTGCCAGAAAACAAACTATGATATATGTATTAAAGATTGGGATTATAAGAGGAAATGCTTAGTTCCTCTATATCAGTTCTATATTCGATTTCCATTGTTTTGGTACAAAAATTACTTTGATCTAACTTTTAAGTAAGACAGATAGCAAACAACAAAATCTGTGCAGGCTTTCGAGTTGGCTCTAGAAACAATAAAATGGCATGAAATTAATTAAACTTCTTTCGTTTGACAATGAATTATTTGCCAACTCAAAATCACAATTTTTAATTCTCAAAATCACAATTTTTAATTTCACAAATTAACAATGCATTGCATTGGATAATAACCTACAACCTAACAGTACTTTCAATCTTAACCAACTCAGAAGTGCAGCTTAAAACTTAGCAGGCATATAAAAATCCATCTACAATAGTCAAGTTGGCCCCAGAATTTGAAGTAAAGTGAGGTACCTGAATCTTCATCGAAGAAACCGTCCCGTAGAAATTGTTCGTCCATTTGAAGCCTTGTTCCATAAAAAAGAGCTAAAATCAATTGTTTGTTGCTCTGCTCCTTCCTTCTTTATCGCCTCCATGAATTCCCCACACCCTACTCTCTTCACCAATTCTCAAACCCAATCTAAATCTCTCATCCTTCTCCAACAATCTCACAAATCTCATAATTTTAGTCTTCATGCACTCCCATACCAAAACAAACAAACCAACGAATACAGCAAATGTGAAAAAATCATCGGAAGCAGAGCCCTGGAAGGCGATGCGCTTCCACGACCCTCTCGGGGGGGCGTCCGATTACATCACAAAGACGTCCTCGCCGAATTCAAGTCTTATGGTGGACCGCTCCCAAGAAAGCCGACAGAGATCCACACTCCATTCCATCTCGAATTTGACGACGTCCGCGACATCAACGATGTATAACCCACCCTACAAAGCAACATGATATTGATTTGAGACCTTCCTCGACCCTAGTGGACAACTGAGCAGCAGTTGGTTGTGAACGGCGCAGTTCATGGTTGGGCAGAGGCAGAGAGAACAAAGGAGAGGGAAGACGAAGGTCGACAGAGATTGGGTGAATCTGAAATAAAAAAGGCAGAGGATGAAAAGCACGGCTTCAGAAGTTTGGTGAAAGGGTGATTGTAAAGCGATTTGCAGAGACTGAGAAAGAAGGGCCGGAATCAATACCCATCAATGAAAATCGGAAGGGTTAAGGGGAAAGAAAGCAGAATAAGAGATAAAGACGAAGCAGTGAACTTGTCAAACCGCCGACTGTAAAATAATAGAAAAAGGCAAACTAAAAGGAAGAGCAATTAGAAGAGGACCAGAAAACTCGGAAACGAACAAGGCAATGGCAAAAACAATCACAAATCAATCAGATAAACTAAGGGGATGGGAAGCTCACTATTCCTTAAGGAACAGTAAGCGACAGTAAATAACCCCCAGCTATTTAGGTTTAATATTTGTTATATACTATTCTCAACTTCATCATCAGCAGCTCTCATCTCAACTTCATCATCAGCAGCTCTCATCTCAACTTCATCATCAGCAGCTCTCATCTCAAACTTCATCATCAGCAGCTCTCATCTCAAACTCCTGAGAATAGTGGCATGGTATGTGTTTTTTTCATCTGACATGCACATAAAAAATTCAGTAAGCATGATATAATATTCTCATAAATTCAAAAACAAATTTACTTACGAAAAATGATGGCCAAGCAATTAATTGTCCTACTACATCTCCAATAGTTTGAAAGCTCCCGTATGGTCGAACTAGAGGCTCGTCCACCTTGATTGGAATCTCAACAAATATTTCATAAAACCCATCTCCCAATTCCTTGTCCCCTACAATAGTCTTTGAGTGTTTGCTCATAACAGACCCTTTCGCTACGTCAAGATCAGGAATTCGCAAACTCTTCAATATAACATACGAAATTTCCTGATATTTTTTTTATTGATTAGCTTCATAGAGATATAAGTATCCGATTAGAAAAAGAACATAGTTTATTGACAAAGTAAGGTTTACCTGAGATGGAGTATCAATTCCATTTATATTACCCCTAACCATATCCAAGTCATTTATGCCGTGATCAATGACATATTGCTGTGAAATAAATCATAATTTTTTAATTATACAAATAAAGTTTAAACATCTAATTTAACAATATACAATGGTACCAAAACTATATATGTATAAAATATGTGTACCTCCATGTTAGACTTGTTCTTCTTAAGTGACGAGCTTGCTTTGGATGGAAGATTGCGATACAAAGGAAAAAATGTATCAAGAATAATATTTGGCACCTGATCGAGCAAAAAGTATAAGACACTTACACATATGACATAATTATTCAATGAAGATTTTGGAAAAAAACATACATCATGTGATTGCGATTCAAATCTTGTAGGTGAGGATTGTATTAAGGACATAAGTGAGCCATTTCCTACATTATTTTCCTCTTCCACCTGTACAAACAAATTAAGGCTGTCTATTAACACAAGTATGGAATTTACTCTAACTTTGAATACTTTTGAGTTTGAGGCTCACATGATTCAACTCATCAAAGTTAACACCTTGTGTAAGATCATAATCCCCCTGTGACACAAATAGATGAGATTAAATTTATTAAAGTAATCACTGAAAATTGAAGTGCATATAGGATAAACATGTTCTACTGTCTACGTAATCCACTCTAAAACTATAAAAAAAAATCCAAGAACTTCAATTAATCTCATTTTGACAATACCAAAAACATACAAAAGCAATTACATATGTATCATCTAAAGCACTAGTTTAATTCATCTCGTAGATAGTAACAGAGAACAATTTGGTAGAGGATTCAAGTTTAACAAACTTTGACAGCTGATTTAAAGAACACATGGTCAGATGCAGAAAATGTTATAGCTTATTCGAGACCGTGCTTATTCAGAAACTTTAATATTCACCCAGACCTTATTTTGTGAACCCATAAGTTCATTCAAGTTAGTGTGAGGATTTGACTTTTGCAAAAGCATGAGGATCTTCTCTTGTTTCTCCATCATCTTGTTCATTTCTTCTTGCAACCTCTTTTCTTTATCTTCAGCATTCATTTTGGCCACCAATGCTTCCTTGACAATTGACATACGAGAATTCTTCATTCCCTGAATTGACCCTAATCCATAGGTTGTGTCATATTTGTAATTTTTTTTCCCCATCACTTGTGCTAATAAGTCCAGCTCACCACCATCATTCACTATATATGAATTACTTTGCATTGCGTCCCTCAATTTACCTACAAAAATGAAGTAATATAAAATATGCCCCTGATATTTGAGTGTTATTCGCTATCAAATACAAATTGGACTGTTGTGAGAAGTTATCACAATTATCTCAGCAACTTTATCATTCAATGGTTTTCCATCAGAACGCAAATGTCTTTGAATATACACCTCTGCACGAGTCGGCTCTGAATTATCGGGCCTGGACTGCTTCTGAAACAAGTTTAAAAAGACAAGTGATTTCATTGAACCAAATAGTAAAATTGTAATGTTACACAGCTTATTGCATTACCATCTCTGCCCTCGTGCAAGCATAACTCTTGTTCCCCATTGTATGAGCTGATGGTAACCCACTCCTATTGGCTTTGGCACAATTTCACGATTCTATAAAGAATAGAAATTAGAAGTGCTATGTGAATAAGAATCAACTGGTTAACAAGCACATACTTACCATAGCTTTGTCAGTTTTCCAAAACTTCAACAACCATTCCCAATCATCATTACATACTCTTTTGTCACGTATATTATTCTTGTTCCATTGACGTTTCACAGTTGCTTTAAAATTCTTCCATTTTCTGTCCAAAGAAGTTAAAACCCAAGGTTTTGCTAATATATCGATGTCAAACTTTTCCTACAAGCATACCATGAAATAAATATCATTACGACAAAATATAAAGATAATCACAAAAATACCATGTATGTAACCTATAATACCTGTACCATATTCCACATTTCGTTCTTATGATTCTCTGGCATCAACCTCCAATCTTCATATCTTAAAGGTGCATAGGTGGCTTTTCGTGCTAAAACCCCCCAAAAAAGCCTAATCTTGTAGCATTCTTACCAATAGGTTGGCTGTATTGGTTTATCAAAATATGAATGCGCTCTCCATCTTGTAAACCCCAAATCTCCTTACACATTGTCGTACCTCTTGTTCTTTTTTTCTTACTTATCGAAGCTTCTGAAACCGAAACAGTAATACACTATTTACTTAAAAAGAAGAACGTGTTAGATAATTTTAGAATATAAGTTGTATTATATAAGTGACATAAAAACTATACCAGTGATTGTAGCTTCGACACCTCTCTGTTCAGGAACTGAACGAACCATTCGATGCATAATTGCAGTAGATCTTCACTGAGACATCATGAAAATTTGGTTATGGGATAATTTAACATGACAAATATAAAAAACCCTAATCAACGTAATCAATAATATATTGTCGCCTTGCCTTCAAAAGAAATCTTAACTAATAATATAAGAACTAATTGTTACCATAGTATAGCAGATATGTAGAGAAAACCCTAACCCAGCAGCTATGATGAAGTGATTCTTTGGCAGGTCGGCAAGTCGGCAAGTCGGTAGGTTATATAAGCCGTAAGCGTGAAAAAATGAAAATTCCTGCTTAACTTTTTGATTACAAAATAATCCCCCGCTTACTTTTATTTATAAAAAATGATTCCCGCTTTCACAATAAGCCAAAAACACACCGCTTATAATTTGAGAATATGCCAATTTCATTTACCCCAATAATTGTTTATTATCCACGCCCAAGCCCACAATGATAAATGAACAATGAGATATGTTTACAAGAACTAATATGTACTTTTAAATTTCATTTTTTTTAAAAACTATAATGACTAATATGTTTGAAGAAGAGCCTTCAGGAGAGTCATCCCTTGATGTCAACTTGGCGTGTTAGTGTTTGAAAAATATTTTAGTTTTATGACGTGTTAGTGTCATTTTGCCATGTAACCACTGACACGTCATAAAAATAGTTATCGTATATAGTATTTTGACGATGTGTCAATGTTGACATGAAAAAATGATCGAAATATGTGGTCACCAACAACCATAAGACCAAATCGTATCATAATCAGTCTGCAACATTTTGAAATTTCAAGATATATTAAGTATTTGACCTTAATCAGTCTGCAACACACGATAACATAAAACTTCCCTAGCAACGACTGATTCAAAGACTCATCTGCATTTTCTTTCATTCTAGTTTGGGGAAATGTTTTATCAGCAATTTCCAGGAAAGCACATAATGCTCCTGCTCCCACCTGCATAGTCTGATACAAATGGGTAACATGGAATCAGTATTGGAAACACCAATTACTTTGACAGTTAGTATGAGGAAGATTAAACATTACCTCCATCCCATATACTAATATCATGCTTCTATCAACTTCAATTTTATAGCAACCCAAAAACACTTGCACGCACATCAAATTAATTCAGTAAAGTTGCACCTAATAGTTCAGTAATCATAGTCTGCAAGTTCATTTTCTTCTTCCTCATTTTCTTCTTGCGTTTCGTGAATATGACTTGGTTCGGCATGGGCGAACCCGATAGGAGCGTCAACCAAGTCACCATTTATCCCACTCCTAATCCAATCAACATTGTCTTCTTGCGGAAGATCATCTACAATTTGAACATGACATGTTTGACTTTGTAGATAATCATCAGCCTCTACCCCTAGTTCTTCTTCAGTCATATTACAATGATTTCTTGGTGTAGTTTTGATAACTACCTTCCAGTCCTCATCCATGGGATCTGCAACATAGAAAACTTGTTGTGCTTGTGATACCAAAATGAATGGCTCAGTGCCATTCATACGATGTGAGAAATTGACCAAAGTGAAGTCGTAATCATCTTGTTTTAAACCTCTACCACTTGAAATACAATCACACTTGAATAAAACAACCTTCTTTCCAACCCAGTAATCCAGTTCTATTATCTCTTGAATAACTCCATAGTAGTTGATCTCACTATATACTGGATTCCTGTCTCGAGCATTTGCAAAACTGTGGGTGCCTGCTGTTACCATAACTCCACTATTTTGTGTTTTTCTTATTGTTTCCAAATCCTTAGTGTGGAACCTATAACCATCAACGATGTATCCACTGAACTTTCTCACTACATTGTTTGGTGATCGAGCCAAGTGTTGTAAGTCTGCTAGATTTTCGATAGGTAGAGTAACATTATCTCGCCTAATCTGTAATTTAGATAGAACATGGAATTTTATAGGTTCGACACAAATAATTTAAACATACTAATAGTGTATACCAAGAAAGATATTAATCACTTACTTGATGAGCAAACCATGATTGAAATGTTGAATTATGACGAACTTGAATGATTCGTGGCGTGGCACGTGGATATTGAGCTATGAGTTCAGCAATATGTTGCCTATACAAGATCATTAACTAGATAGTAAGATGAAAACATACAAATATAGCAACAATTGAACAAGTACAACTCTTACTCGATAAATGGTGAAACTTCCTTGCAATTCGTAAGGACGTAATGATGTGCCTTGGTTAACGAGTCATCATCGAGAGTGACAATTTCACCTTTTCCTAACGAGCGCCCAACCTTCGGAAATAGTGATGCTACCTCATCATTCACGGACTCCACCTCAGGAGTATTGTTGTCTTCATTTCGTATAGGACGATTAAATCTTGTTTCAACACCTTGTAAATATCTTGAGCAAAATGTTAGGCACCCTTCAGCAAGATAACCCTCTGCGATGGATCCTTCGGGTTGAGCTTTATTCCCAACATAAGATTTTAATGTAGATAAGAACCTACATTGAATATAAATTTATATAACCCTACAGATAAAAGATGATATCAATTCAATAAATAAATATATACAAAGGAAATCATTTATAATATGTAGTACCGTTCGATTGGATACATCCATCTTCCTTGTACGGGCCCACCTAGTTTTGCTTCAGACACCAAATGAATAGTCAAGTGAACCATGATGTCAAAAAATGATGGAGGAAATATTCTCTCCAAATGACAAAGAGTCAAAGCAATTTGGGATTCTAACTTATTTAAGCTCTCAACTCGTCCCGCCTTTGAACATAATTCTTTGAAGAAAGAGCATAGTTGGATTATAGGTTTACCAACTTGCTTTGGTAATAATCTTCTGATTGCTATAGGTAGAATTTGTTGCATAAGAATATGACTATCGTGACTTTTCAAAGCAGAAATCTTACGATCCTTCAAGTTCACACATCTAGATATGTTAGCAGCATATCCATCTGGAACTTTAATATCCTTCAACACTTTGCACAGTATATGTTTCTCTTTCGCACTTAAGGAAAAACAAGACGGAGGCACATATAACTTACCAGATTCATGCCTACGTGGATGTAACTCATCTCTTATTCTCAATAACTGCATGTCTAAACGGGATTCCACACTGTCCTTGGACCTTCCAGTAACGTTTAGTAATGTCCAAAGAATGTTGTCGCAAACATTTTTCTCAATGTGCATCACATCAAGATTGTGCCTCAAAATATTATCCTTCCAATAAGGCAGTTCAAAAAAAAATACTTCGTTTCTTCCATCCATATGGTAGTGCATCTTTTTTGCTTTTCTTTCCAAAATTAATTTGCTTTCCATGTAACTCATTCAGCACCTCTGATCCCGATAATGGCTTAGGAGACGATCTAAACTCCTGCTTGTTATCAAAGGACCTTTTATGACGTCGAAGCACATGTGTCATTGGCAAAAATCTACGGTGTTCCCAAGTAGCAAAACTTTCGTCCATGTGTTAACCATTGTGAGTGAGTATGCTTATTACAAGAAGGACATGCCAGACGACCCTTGGTGCTCCAACCAGATAACATCGCATAGCCTGGAAAATCACTAATAGTCCACATCAATGCTGCCCTCATTTGGAAATTGAGTTTTGATGATGCATCATATGTTTGTATACCAATGTTCCAAAGATCTTGTAACTCTTGAATCAAAGGCTGGAGATATATATCAATGTCATTACCAGGAGATGATGGACCAGGGATAAGCAGTGATAAAAACATGTAAGGTTGTTTCATGTACAACCAATACGGCAAATTGTAAGGCACCAAAACAACAGGCCAAGTTCTATGAGAAACATTCATCGTTCTGAATGGATTAAAACCATCAGCAGCTAGACCTAACCTCACATTGCGAGGATCAGAAGCAAAATCTTGGTGTCGATAGTCAAAAGTCTTCCATGCTGGTGAATCTGCAGGATGCCTTAAAACTCCATCATTTAGACGAACTTCTGCGTGCCATCGCATCAACGTAGCTGTATTTGAAGACATAAACAATCTCTGCAGTCTTGGCCCTATAGGAAAGTATCGGAGTTTTTTATGAGAAACCTTACGAGTCTTTTTTGTAGAAGATCCAACATCATTATTTGATGTACTTTTCCATCTATCAGCTCCACAAACAAGACACTTTGGCTCATTTATATCCTTCTTCCAAAATAACATGCAATCATTCTGACAAGCATCTATCGTTTCATAACTCAACCCTAAGTCTGAGATAAATTTCTTAACCTCATAGTAAGACTTGGGCAAAGTTTTTCCCTCTGGAAGTACTTCACTCAATAGCTCCAATAACATAGTAAAAGATTTGATTGACCACCTTCCAAGACACTTTATATGAAATAATATAATGATGAAGGAAAGCTTTGAATGACTTGTGCAACCAGGATAAAGTTCTGTTTGATTTGCTTCCACCAACTTATAAAATTGTAGAGCCTCTGAATTAGGATCTTCTGTTGATGAAAGAGACTCATTACTCGTGACAAAATCATTCAACATGTCTTGCATATCACTATACGCACCCTCGTAGTGTTGCTCTTCACAATCCATAGAAGGCGGTGCATGAAAAGAACTCTCACCGTGTAGTACCCAGTGAGTGTAATTACGTACAAATCCAGAGAATATTAAGTGATCAATCACATCTTCCCGAGAGAACCAATAACGATTGGAGCAATTTTTGCATGGACACAAAAATTTTCATCACGACAGTTCGGAGAACCAAATGCAAAATCAATAAAATTGTTCAAGCCATGCATGTATTCATCAGAACTTCTAGGCTTATTCATCCAACTTTTATCCATTGTAAATACCTATCACATTAAAATTATCCAACGTTATAAGTTACGCGTGGTAAAAAAGTTACACAACATGAAACTTAAAATCTCTAAAAAAACAAATTGAATCATATGGAACTAATGCTGTAACACCTTAGGCCCTACTTGAAAATCACGCCAAGCCTACCAAGAAAAGCTAAGATTGAAATTTGTGGAAAGTCTCTTTCTAAACTAGTGTTCTCTTAGGCATATTGAGAAACAACAAATGCAACATCCTTGAAAAGAAATTGAGTGACATGGCTGCAATTAGCACAAAAGTTGTACAATGCTAAATTGACACAATAAAACAAAGGACAATACAACCTGATTAAACGAATATTGATCCCTGTAATAGTTTATCAACACCTAAAAGCTTAATGGGGTTGAGGTGTAAGTTCCTCGATAAAATAACACAGACCATTCGAAACTAATGAAAATGTACTCACAAACCATTATAACATAGAAATTAAACACAATAAAGTACAGAGGCATTTTGTCGAACAGTTGGTGTGCGAAAATAAAAAGCTGTGAATTGAAGTGGGTACCTCAATTGATATGTTTTTTCCAACCCAAGACCTTGGATGTCGAAGTACAGTTTGCTACCTGGCTAATTCTGCATCATAACAAATATATTGTAAATTAATACTCAGAGTGGTGTCCATGGCGATTGAAGCAATCTGGTGCCGACGATTACCTTTCAAATGGCGGTCTGGGTAGCTAAGAGTTTCTTCTATTTGATCAAAATCGTTGCGGAAGGTGAGACGGAGGGTAAGAGGGATTGACAGAGAAACAGAGAAAATAGATAGAGATAAGCTTGAGAGAGAGTTTCATTTATGACTGTCGGTAAGAAACGGAAGGTCTGTGTTCCAACTTCTCTTCTTATTCACTTAATAATTTATCAATAACTTTGGGGTCGTTTGGATGAGGGAATTTCAATTCTCAAAGAATTAGGGAGAATTAAGGGGAATTTAATTCCTCGGAATTTCCTCATACGGAAAATTAAAATCCTTGTTTGGATACAACTTTCAGATTGAAATGTATTATTGGGCTGAATTCAATTGGGAAGCAAAAGACCAAATAGCCCCTTCTTTTATCCCTTTCCTCCTCTTCTATCTATCCCATCTACTATTTTTTATGTTCATATCACTTGACTTGTAATGTCAGCAAGATGACGTGAGCTTGTCTATGATGGATTGGTTATTGTTATTCACATTGATTAGTCTCTTACTGGCTCATTTTCATTTGATTCGACATTCATCTTTCAAGTTTTTCTCTTCAAGCAACAAGGCACGCTAGCACCTTTCTCTGTAAATTCTGCAACTTTCAGTATGCTATCATTCCGGCCAATCCAAAAATCAGCAAGTGCATATAGTTAATTGCTCCTTACCAATGTTAGGCCTTATGAATCATACTCAGATGCGTAACAAACCGCAATGATACACGAGCACCTGCAACTTTCAGTTTGTTATGTTTCATTTATTTGTGGTTTTGATATGTTAACATGCATTTGAGTCCATTAAGGACGTTGTTTATGGACAACAAGGGATAAAAGAAAATCAATGTCAAGTTCCATCATTTAGTCGATATCTAAATTGCTTAATTGTATCAACTCCTCTCCAAATTTCAAGCTCCATCTGTGGACAAGAGGGGATAACATACAGAAAAAGGTATCTGCATAGCACAAACTCACCAAAGGATTTAACTAACAAATATGAAACTAATCAAAAAAGATATTGGGTGTAATAAAAAAGGTATCTGACAGCTATTGGCAACATGTTGGAGTCAATAATCGGCACTCAATATACAACACCAATCTGCTAACAGCACTAAATAAAAAAGAGATGAATCAACAATATTCACAGAAGTATACAGACAAAAACATGAACAATACTGCAAAATTATAAAAAGCAAGTTAAGAACTTTAACCAGCACGTGATAATGAAAAGACGAGTAAGTGTTCTATAATACCGAAGACAGAAGAGTTAGCATTGTAAACAAAACAGAAAGGTTTACTGGTTGTTCATCAAACAATAGATTGTGGTTTCATCATACACGGATAACGAAGGGAATGAAAATACAGGAAAGAGTTAACCCTCCGGCCGGTAAGGGTGAGATCCTAGTCGGACGGAGAGGCTGCCGGTCGGTGAGGGTAAGGTCGTGGTTGGACAGAAGAGAAACTGTTGGTTGCAGGCGTGGAAGATAAAATAGGGTTTACGGTGGTTAGTTGAAGAGATTAGTAGAGGGGTAGTGATTGTCAATCTGTCGGAGAATTTCAATTCACTGATTACTAATGAGGAATTTGAAATCTCAGAATTGGAGAATTAGGATTCCATCTGAGAATTCAAAATCGAATTCTCTGGACATATTTTGGGCTACCCAAACAAGGAATGTTTTAAATTCCTTCGGAGCAGAGAATTGAGCCCGAATTCTCTGTATGAATTCCCTCATCCAAACGACCCCTTTATTATTTAAATATTTTTAAGCGTACTGTTTTGTTATTGTAATTGAAGAGCAGTAGGACAACCCGACCCATTATTTGACTGTTGGGTTTCCTTGACCAAAAAATAAAAAAATACTATTGGGTTTCTAATCTAATAATGAGAACCCACAAAAAGGTAATAAATGAATATAATCACCACATATAATTTAGTTTGGCGACAACCTAGTAATGAATCATTTTAATTCAACAAAATCAATTACTTAATCTTTATCTAAAACATTAAAAGAAAATTAATTTATTTTGCCGCTAATGAGAATATTTTATTATAATTAAAATTTAAAATAAACAAACTATACTTTTTAGAGGCAATTATTATTACCTAGGGAGGCAAATAATATCTCAAATGGAGACAAATAGTACATATGTCATCTTAGTTTACTTTTATGGACTAATATGCTAATTGTCTCCAAGTATTTGTTGCTATAGCCATGTTTTCTTGTAGTGTCACCACTGACTATTCTTTCTTTCTTTGATCGTTCCTATGCTTAACTGGGATTTTCCATATCTGTACCTGCAAAATGAAAGAAGCCCTTCTTTGGTCGACCCAATGAGATCTGGTTTAATAAATCAATGGTAAAAACCTAAATGCAACCCTAACCAAACTGAACAAACTCAACGTATCTACACTATATACTAAGGATTTTAAAAAGAGAGTATTCAAATCCAACTTTCTCCTTAATTCTAGACTTCTATCCAATTAATTTTTGTTTATTTTTTATTAATCAATCAACATACTATAGTGATAAACCGGGTTTAAGAAAGTAATTTAAATGACTTTACTTTTCCAAAACATGATAATGCCTCTAATGTCTTTTGTAAGTTTGCTGATAATCTCCTATTTTTTAAGTCTATCTACACTATATACTAAGGATTTTAAAAATAGAGTACCCAAATCCAACTTTCTCCTTAATTTTAGACTTCTATCCAATTAATTTTTGTTTCTTTTTTATTAATCAACATACTATGGTGATAAACCGGGTTGAAGAAAGTAATTTAAATGGCTTCACTTTTGCAAAACATGATAGATGCTTCACATGTCTTGTGTAAGTTTGCTAATCAGCTCCTATTTTTTAAGTTTATCTAGACTATATACTAAGGATTTTAAAAAGAGAGTACCCAAATCCAACTTTCTCCTTAATTCTAGATTTCTGTCCAATTAATTTTTGTTTCTTTTTTTATTAATCAACATACTATAGTGATAAACCGGGGTGAAAAAAGTAATTTAAAGAAATCTCAATGATATAATTAATTTAATTTTAATATATTAGTAGAATTGATAAATATGATGATTTAGTAATCATGATATGTATAATGATAAACCAGGTTGAAGGAAGTAATTTACAGACGTCACAATCATATGATTTATTTAATTTTAAGATATTAGTACAATTGATAAAAATATGATGGTTTAGTAATCACCATACCTATAGTGATAAACCAGGTTGGCAAAAGTAATTTGAAGAGGTCCAAACTTTCAATCATTCATGTTTATTAGGTCAAATACATTATAAAAAAAATGGTCAAATACACAAATCCAACCAAACTTTTTTTATTTATGTCAAACCTAGCTACTTCTTTTTACTAACACAAATTAGGCCAAACCGTTAATAATTGTGTCAAATCTATCCAATTAACCATTAACGACGAAGTCGTTTATGATGGATCTGTTACATCTGTTAGCGGGAGTGCCATGTTTTCCCCGTGGCACGCATTTTGGGCCACGTATGATGCCACATGTACTTAATTACCCCAAGGGTTGGGTTATTCAGTAAATGGCGTGGTGTTCCACGTGGACGACCACCTAAATAAGTATGTGTCACATCGGTCCACATCAACCATGAGATTAGATTTCGTCAAAATGCATTAGCGGATGGCGAAAATATGGACAAAACGATTGAAAGAATAGTAATTACGAGCTGGCCAGATTACGGAAAATCCGTGGTGGGGGGGGGGGGGGAGCAATAGTGGAGGAGATACTTCAACTACAACGTGGAGCACCTTCCTGACGCTTTCTAACAGTTCGTCGTTAAGATAACAGGGCTGCCCATTACGTGGCACGTATGGCTTTGAATAACTTCTCAGGGATTCTGGAGGTAGACTTGACATCCTGAATTAGAACTTGATTTTCCTTTCGTTATGTGTTATCTTTGTATCTCCGAAAATAGTTATCTATGGAAAAAAATTGTAATTACGCTTTGAGCAAACTAAAAGATGGCCCTCTGATAAAAAAAAAAAGATGGACCTGATTCATCCAAACTAGTAAGACTCATTGGGCTCTCGCTCCACTCAATCTCAATCAATTGGACTGGGCCCACATCGTCTTGCATTTGCAGGCTACTTCCTCACTTCTTGTTGACTAGATGATATTTGAATGTACAAGAGTTTGTGTTTAGGCTTGGCAATGGGTAGGGTAGGGTCGGGGTATGGGGTCAACCGTACCCTTACCCCCAGGTATAACATTAGAAAATACCCGACCATTTACCCTACGGGTTTTCAAATGTACTAACCTTACCCTACCTTACAAATACCCAAAGGGTACATGGGTACCCTGGATATTTTGATCGACTCTTATTACTCAATTTTTTGGATAATGTTTATACCAAAACACACCATTCTCAACCACATAAATAAAATAAAATACATAATATAAGCACAAAATATATATAAAGTAATATTATACAAATATATGACTATTAATTTCTACTATCAACCATAAGTATATCATTCTAAATCAGGACTTGAGTCATGATCAAGTAAATAATTAAATATTAATGATTATAATGTGCTTTTATTTTAGTTAATTGTGAGTCATCTCAGGAATAAACCGTGGATAATAGTTTGTTTGGTAATTTTATATAAAAATTACTTAGATTTATAGTGAGATTAAGGGTAGGGTATTTTGCGGGTAGGGTTTTGGTCATACCCTTACCCTAATTTTTCATCTAAGGTAATACCCTTACCCTATCCTTACCCCGTCAACACAGGGTATTATCCTCGTTGACTGGGTAGGGTAGGGTAGGATACCCTAGGGTAGGTTATAAATTGCCATCCCTATTTGTGTTGAGAGCATCATACTCTCATGATCCAGATGAATCAATAAATCACTATAATTTTGAGGATTTGTGTGTTTCAAATATAATTATCGCCATGTAACCATAAAAAAAATTAGAACAAGTGAACAACGTACTGAGATATAAAAAATATTATTAATCGTTTTTTTTTACTCCAAAACAGTGGAAATATTATTAATGCTCAGTGTTTAAACATACATCATCCAGAACTGGTACCAATCACTCAGGAGGGTCCTCCCCAACAATGGTTTGGACTGAGTAAATAGATCTGTGAGCTAATTCATGCGCAACTCTATTACCGCTCCTCCTAATAAATGAAACCGTGGAATTCGGTATTAACTTCAAGCTCTCACGACACGTAGACATTATCCTTCCAAATTCGGTTTTGTCGTTTTCCCTCTCAGCTGTTGCAAAGAGAACAGTCTGGCAATCCACCTCGAAGTCGACGTCGGTCAAATTCATTCCCATTGCCCATCTTGCTGCCTCCAGAAGTGCCAAAGCTTCAAACTCCTTTGTCGGCGATGTGCCCTCTCGCAACTCCCGATCCCAAGTATCCCCCGTCATCGGACCGCAACACCGTACCGAACCCGTGAGAGAAACTGTCAGCAAAAATGGCTCCATCTACATTCAGTTTTGCTCGACCTCCCCTCGGCCTATGCCACTTGTCACAGCGTCTACGATCAAAGTTGTGATGAAGTACATGCTGCCTGCTCCTTGCTAGTTTCCATTCCTCAATCTGGTCTCTGCCACTTCTCACTATTAATTCCTCCGGACGGGATTTGTGTTGCCAGACTCTCTCGTTCCTTTCCTTCCACAAGCTCCACATGGTCCCGAAAATTTGATGCTGAACCTGCACAGTGCACGTGTTGAGAACATGGAAAATCCACTCCGTCATCGTTAATTGCAGCTCCTGCCCGACCCCAACCACTGCTGCAACATCTGCCACCTCCCAGAATCCCTTCGCGACCGGGCACGAGAGAAAAAGGTGCCCACATGTCTCTTCATCTTGAGCACACAACCCACATTCCACTCCTACGTACATGCCGCGTCGATCAATTGACATTCGTGTCGGGAGGACATCTCTAGCTACTCTCCAAACGAAATGTTTAACCTTTGGTGGAAGCTCCGCTCGCCATAACTTCGACCAATCCACCGAGCTCCAGCTGCAAACACATCATCGCCCACCACATCCCAGAACTGCTGGTAGAATCCTGGGTTAAAGCCATCTGGACCTGGTGGCTTATCTGCGTCCATGGAAAAAATCGCCTTTCAGAACTCCTCCTTGGTAAAAACCGCCTCCAGGGTTGCAATATCACCTGCATTAAGATGTCCGTCAATTAAATGAGTTACAGTTTCTGTTGATAAGAACCCGCAGCAAAAATGCCACTGAAATAATTGAGCGCTACTGCCTCCAGCTCCTTCTTCATCACCCACCTCCCCGACTCATTCTGCAACCTCGTAATCAGCTTCCTTTTCCTCCTACCATTTGCAACTCCATGGAAAAACTTCGTATTTCGATCGCCATCCTTCAACCAAAACTATTTAGCCCGCTGTTTCCAGTGAGCCTCCTGTTGTTCGATCAGCTGGACGTACCTCTCCTTACAGTTTTGTTCCTCCTCGGCCGCGGCTGCGCCCGCACTCTTTTGCAGCTCCTCAAGCCTACTCGTCACCTGCTTCATTTCTTGTTTGAATAGCAACACTTTCTCCCTTCCCCACTTCTCCAGAACCTCCGCACAGTTACCCAACTTATCAACCACGCCTCCTCGTCCACTCCGCTAGTGTGTCTCGACCATCGGTCGTAACTCCCGCTCTTCCTTCATTTATTCTCGTACCGAAAACGCCTGCACACAAACTTTGGTTGAACTCCATCTGTGTTAAGGATCAATGGCACATGATCCGAGATTGGTGCGATAACAGGTTTAAGACGAGCATGCGGAAAACAGGTTGTCCATCCTGAGTTACTCATAGCGCGATCCAATCTGTATTCAATACCATGCAGTTGCCCCTTAGCTCGTGACCACGTGAACGGGTAACCATGCAACTCCATATCAATCAAATTACAATCTGCCACAGCCGCCCGGAAGCCATCAATGAGCTGTTGGGGCCGATCGTGTCATCCACGTTGCTCATGTTGATGAAGAATATCATTAAAATCGCCTATCATGCACCACGGGCCATGCGTACGTCCAACTACCCCCTTCATGAGCTCCCACGACTCCCTTCTCCTTCCCCTCTCCGAAAATCCGTAATAACCTATCAACCGCCACCATCCATGCACGCTATCATGAATCTCCACATTTATTAAGTTTTGGCAGTAATCCACAATTCGAACTTGCTCCTTCTCTCTCCACAACATGCTAAGGCCGCCGCTTCTTCCTTGTGCTGCCACACTAAAGCACCCTTCAAATTTAATCGCCACTCTAATCTCCTCCATTTTTCCGCTCCCGATGAGTGTTTCCAAAAGAAACACCACGTCTGGCTTGTGAGTCATCACCAGCTCACTCAACACGCCAACTGCTCGAGGTTGGCCCAATCCTCGGCAGTTCCAGGCCATAATGATCATAATGTCAGGCAGGCCGAATCGAGTCGACCTACCTGTACCACGTTTTTTGAACCGTGGCCGTTCTTCTTTGGTGATTTAGTCGGTTTGCTGCCCGCCGTCTCCATTCCTTCCATTCCTCCACTTTCTTCACCTACCTCCCCATTCCGTCTACGTTTTCTATCATCATGCAACTCCAGCAGTTCCTTCTCTGTCCTTTCAATATCAG
Source organism: Linum lewisii (assembly GCA_034768395.1). Taxonomy (NCBI): domain Eukaryota; kingdom Viridiplantae; phylum Streptophyta; class Magnoliopsida; order Malpighiales; family Linaceae; genus Linum; species Linum lewisii. The sequence continues at coordinate 16,681,799 of CM068299.1, read as the reverse complement.
TATCATGTGTAATCGGCAAGTTGGCGGTCAGCCTACTCGCGCCAAAGTTACCAATCAGACCTCGGACCCCGCTGCTATTCTTACATCCAAGCTACCTCTTCCATTGGCTGACCTCCACCTCCCAATTGTACCTCTTCCTCCCCTCTGTACCGTCTCCATTCCTGTCTCCTTCCGCACCAGCCATTTGTCTCCACTCGAAACTCTCAATCTTCTTGGCACGGCTCGAAGTTTCTCGACCCACAGCCTAACAATCTTATCCGTCGGAACCCTGTATAGGACCTCACTGTGGCTGTCGATATGCCCTAACTTCCCGCAAATATAACAGAAATTAGGAAGTCGTTCATATCGAAACTCACAAACCACCGCTTCACTTTGATTTCGACGGACCCTCTTCTCCCTCTTCAGAGGCTGTCGTACATCGAGTCGGACTCTCAGCCGCATAAACGAGTCCTCATCAATGTACACATTTGCTTCATCATACTCCCGCAGACGTCCGATATAATCCCCCAAACCTCTACCGATCGTCGTCATGAAAAAGCTCGGCGGAATCCCATGTACTTGGACCCAAAAATCTGAGTAGCACAACTCCACCTCTGCGATTGCTCGTCAGGTTGAATCTCTTTCAACACCAGCAAGCTTTGATCGAAGTGCCATAGACCCCCATCGACAACATTCTGTAGGTCAACTTCATGGAAAAAACGAAATAACAGCAGCCTGCCCCCCAGCTCCTCAATCGACACTCCTCTGCCTGGCCTCCATGCCGACGCCATACGCTCTTGGAACGCTGCAAAATTGTAGCTTTTATCCGTCAAGAGCGTTCCCACCGCGCATAGAGTATAATCCTCATGAACTTCCATCGCTTCCTCATCTTGTATCTCCAGTTCATCTTCCTCTTCCTGAAGCGTCAACCTCTCAATCTGATCCTCCATCTGCTCGTGTGCCATTGTTCTCACTACCGACCCAAAGCAATCAGCTTGCAGAAAAGTGGTTGAAAACAATGGCGGCGCACAAAACCCTAAAAAAACCCTAATACTAGGGAAAAGCTCTCATGACGAGAGAAAAAGTTGTTTTTTTAAATATTATTAATCGTTAACATTCGCAAGTCTGCTTGTCGTATTTCCTTAATAGTTTTATCATTATTTACACGAATGTGATGCGCATGTGATCTATATACAATTTTTAGGAGCGTTCAAATATTTTGATCTTTATCTCAGTCATTATATTTTTTTTTATCAATCTAACGGTCTAAATTGTTAGAGGTATATAGGATATTAACAAATAACTTAATTTTTTTTATTTTAAAAATTTAATATTTTTCGGTGATCGACCGACGAGACTTTGGCAACTCCAGTGACCGGATATTGGTATCCATTGAGACTTTGACGATCAACGACCGGACTCTGACGACTTTTCCGGCGATGACCAGTGAACTAGACAATAGGTTTTTGTTGATAACTAGTAAACCTGTTAGTTTTGTTGATAATTAGTTAACGAGTTATTTTGCTAATTAGCTTGGATTTTGTTATTAGGTTATCTAGTTAACTTTTTGTTATTAACTAGTTAACTTATCTAGTTAACATCATCACCAAATAACTAGTTAATAGAGATATTTTGCTGATAACTAGTTATCAAAATTATACTTAGTTATCTTGTTATTAACTAGCTAACTTATCTAGTTAACTAGTTAACGTAATGATAAGATAACTAGTTAACTAGGGTACTTAGCTAATAACTAGTTACCAAAATTAGTTAACTAGTTATACGAACTATTTAGTACATTATTAACGACCAAATTATAAAGTTATAGGGATATTCCAACACAGTTTCTCTCTTGTGGATTACTTCAAAACATTTAAATTTTTACAAGATGGCCCAGATTCCAAAATGTTAACCATATGAAATTTAGTGACTAAAATGGTCAAATTTTAATTATTACTAAAAAATCCCATAGTTTTTTGTAATTACAAATTAGTCACTCAATTTAAGTTAGGTCACAAAACATTCCTTTTACTCAACCTTCCACTCTTTTATTTGTTGTTCACCTGGACTCCATCCTCAAACTCGGTTACATCTTTCTACGTCCTCCCTTTCCACACCATGGACCATCTCCTCAAGCAATCTTGAATCGTGAGGGAGGGAGGGAGGAAGGAGGCATGGTAGGGTTTAAGGGAAACATAGACAGTGACATATAGTGGAGGATGATGACACTATTGCGGTAGTTAGGACGATAAATAGAGGAGCATATATGGTGTATTAATTTTATGAAATATAAAAACCATCCTCTGATTTTTTGTTGGAATTAGTTCCAACCAAGAATGGTAGCATGTAAATTTGATGTCGTGTGTGATGTTGAAACTTAAATTTGTGCGAGAATTTTCTAAAAACATTTTGTTTAATATGGTGAAAATAAAATGAAATAAGCAAAGATTCACAGAAACAATCTATGGAGAAAAACAAACCCTGCCTTGGAGGTCCTTTCAGGGCTTACTATCTATTTTGGTTTGTTACGCAGTGGTCATCAACATATTAGGTTTTGTAACGAGTAGGACATTTTTTCAAGTCTTCATCCATTTTTTTTCGTTAAGTGATGATATCAGCAATCCAACTCACCTTTTTTTGCCATGTCACCTACTGCCTACGTCACCCAATCAACCCTACACTCAACCTATCCTAATCTAACCTAACACATTCTAACTAACCCAGGCCTGTCCAAAACCCCAATCTAACCAACCATCTATTTCCCACTAGAGTCTGTTCATCTTTCCATCCTCTTCCCTCTCTGATTATCGAACTCTCCTTCTAGTTTCTGTTCAAGCTCCACTCCACTCCACCATATCTCCGTTCGAAATCACCTCCTCTATCTCTGGTAGAACTTCAATCGGGTCCGTGAAAGATATAATATTATGGTGCACAAAGTTGGGTGGTTATACCCATTGGAGCAAATGATTTAAAAAAAATAGTAACATGAAAAATCTACTCGTATATGCAACATGTCGAAGTTGAAGTGAATTGTTGTGAAAATGTTAGTCTTCCTCGTATCGTATCGTATCCATCACAAGTTCATTGTAGTACAGCCTGTGGGAGTAGTCCAGTCTCCGTCTCGTGCATGGCTGCCAAAACCAAGTTGGCAAGTTGGTGAAAAGCCACATATATAAATATAACAACTAATGGCACCGGCCACGTGTTAATTGTCTCGTAGCTGCAACTTTGAAATCTCTCAACACGCATTCATGAAATGTATAGTTGTAGGGCATAAACGAATGACTTAGCCGCAAAGTTTCAAGTGGATAAATCAACATTCAGCATTAAAGTCAATAGCTGCTGCGTTGCGTATATGACAAAGATGCTATTGCTATCGCGCCTATATATACTAATACTAATACTAATACTGCGGTCGACCTAGCTATTAGTGGATGTCTAACTAACGAACCTGCTGAAAAACTATCGTGCGTGATCATGCATGCACAGTGAAATGTTTCCAATGGAAGTAATTTGTAACTAATTTTTAATTAATCTCAGTCCCCAAAGTGTAAAGCAGATTCAACCTCTTTGACTATCATTTGTAGTATGAAACCAAACAATAATAAGGAAACAAAACAAGATTCAAACTTTCAAATTTCCATGTTTTTTTTTTTATAATAATCAATAACAATTTACACATCACAATCAACTGACTTACTATTATCTATAGCTAATGGTGCTGGCTGGTTGACGTCACACCATCCAACTGTCAACCAGTGTTGCATATCAAAGGAAGCCCCTTCCACGAACGTTTCTCCAAACCTCCCTCTCAAATCTCCATTACCCTCTCACTTACTATCTAATAATGGCTTATGTGATTCTCATGTACGAATGTGGTCTCCCAACGAAGGTGTTTACGGTTTACCCCAAATGCGCTCAAAATCATACTCCGTTCCAACATTACTTATCTCGGATGACAAAAGGAGACGGGAAAGGTCATATTACCACGAGCTGGTTCGTAATTTGGAGCTCGAGGACCACATTGATAAACTTGTGGATAAAGTCAAGGGCCTCAATCTCGAGATTAAGGATTATAAAAATTTCTACTTAGAGTATTAGTGTTTAATTGAGTGGTCGTTGTTGTTTAATATTGTTTTTGTTATTCATGGTTGCTTGTTGTACTTGTCATTGTTCTCGTTTAATAAAAAATGTAGATTATGATTACACTCATTGTTGCACAAAAACACAAAGTTCACTAAACATCTAATAAACAGTATAATGAACAAGATACTGAATTAAAACAGAAAAGATAACACACAAAAACAAGAAACTTAAATTTAATTAACAATTGTTGGAGGGATTCGAATTCTTGTTGCTTCACTTAGCCAGTGCACATGAGCTTTTGTTGTGGCCATCTACTTGTAGAAGCTGCAGTGAGGCTCGCCATATTCAATCTTGTCCATCTCATTGTTTATGCGAGAATGTTGAGGCCTCCCCTTTGCACGAATTAATCTTTGGCCTGGGATGATCGTGCTCAAATAATGGCGTGTCTAATCATTGTAATAGCCTATGGGATAGAAGCTGGTTCCATAAACCTTGCGTACTATCGACAACTTGTATATAGGGTGGACATAGTAGTAGGGATCTTGATGTGAAGCATAACATACAACAATGGTGTGGCAACAAGGGACCTTCCACTTCGTCATAGTACATCTACATTGTATGTGTGTTGTTGCCCTTCCCATTTTTTGGGTTTATTGTAGTGTCCACATCAAACACTTCATGATCTTAGACATATGTCCTTAGAGTGTGGGTGTTTACCTTCGTTGGTCGTTCCTCCATTGTTTCGCGACACTGCTTGGTTTAGAATTCACCTTTCGCCATTTGAACTGGAGTGAGCTTCTGACAGTCATCAAAGTGCCCTAACATCCTATAGAAAATTAAAATTATATATATATATATATATATATATATTTTTTATTTCCTTTTGTTTTTAAATTTTTAATTTAGTTGAACCACTAACAAATATGGATGAAAGTCGATGTGGCAATGTACTGTCATTAATTATGGATGAGTAATATTGGTGAATCATCACTTAACGGAATTTTGGATGGAAGGGGTTGTTTGTTTAAGTTGGTTATAGTAGGAGGGGGTAAATTGATCATTTCATAGTATACGGGGTTGTTTGTGAACTTGGCAAAGTAGAGGGGGCAAAATACCATTTTCACTACTTTATTCTACAAATATTCATTAGATACATTGGGCTTAAGGTCAGCGTCCAACCCCAAACTCCGGAGGGCATTTTAGTCATTTTAAAAAAGTTAAAAATCCTAATCCACTTCTTATCCCTACCGACTGCCGCGGGATTTTTTTCGGTGACAAAGTCTAAACTTTGTCACCTATACAAAGTTCAATCTGGGCCCTTGATCTCCTATCCATTTTTTAATTAATTGTTTAATTGAATTTAATAATATTATTTAATTAATACCATTAATTAAAAAAAAAAAACCGAAAATACCAAGATTTCCGCCGCCCGCCCAAATTTTAATTTTTTCCATTATTATAATGATTTGATCAATTATCTCCTCCTCAATATTTGTTTGAATATATTTTGTTAACAATTTTAGGTAATCCTAATATTCTTCTTCATATGCTGTACACGCCATTGTTATAAAGAAAACTTCCCTATCATTCTTTTGAACAAATCAGTCCATAATCATTAAAATCCATACCCAAGTTCAAGTTCTCGTTTTATAATGGATGAACCCGGTTCGAGTTCCCAAGTAAACAAACCTTCTTCCGCACCTCTGTTTGATCTAAATAATTCACCGATTGATCATTCCCCCGATGTTGATGCCACATCTGAACCAGATCAGGATGCAATCCCGACGTCAGATGAACTAGGAACCATACGTGGCTACGGTATGTTTTCTATCCAATCAAACCAAAATTATTTTTCCTGTTCAGTTTGTGAGTTTCGGTTATGTTGTTCAGTTTTTGAGGGTAGATTATTTTCATTAATATTGATGCGGCTGGCTAGTGTTGAGTTTATTTTCGTTAGGGTTTTTTTAGTAGACGGTTGTTCGTTAAAGTACTAGTATGCTTTCTGTACTAGTATGCTTTACGTTCTAGTTTTCCTGTTCCTGTTGTCTGAATGATATATATTACGCATGTTGGTTACTTTTTGTTGTGATATCTAACTAATTCGTTTCTTGTTCCCGATTTGTAGATGTACCTGAAGTTGACTTTGACTATAAAGTCATGGAGTTCGATTCTATTGATGATGCCTATGCCTTTTATAAAGACTATGCTCATAGCATTGGGTTTGAAACCAGAAGGCGGTCGTCGAACAAGGTAAACAGCAAAGGCCACAAAGTAGATGAAGTCAACTACGTCTACTTCCATTGCTCCTTGTCAGGTTTCCGGAAGGACAGTGAGCGTGATCCGAAGAATAAAGGGAAATTTGATCAAACAGACAGAACCAAAGTGCGTGATGAGACCAGATGTGGGTGCAAGGCAGAGATGAGAGTGAAGTTTGTCGAGAGTAAAGGAAGTTTCATAATTAGTTTGTGGGAGTTCAAGCACACCCATGACCTGATCCCCCCCCAGATGAGGCGTTATTTTAGATCTAAACGTCAAATTTCAGATTCGCATCGACAAATAGCTAAAATGCACGATTCTGTCGGCATTCGTGTTAGAGATTCATATGATATGATGGCTGCATTAAGTGGAGGGATCGAGTCTCTTGGATTTACACGTAGTGATCTCGCGTCTTTTGTCAGAGCTCTTCGATCTAGCCATGTCGAGGAGGGTGGTGAGAAATTTCTTCAAGAATGGTTTCGCAAAGAGTCATCTCGCGATCCCGGTTTCGTCTATGAATTTCAATATGATGATAAAGACAACATTGAGAGTATTTTTTGGGCTGATACTCGCATGCAATTTGACTACCGTTGCTTCGGTGATTCGATTAGTTTCGATACCACATACAGAACGAACAACACGTACCGTCCTTTAGGTGCGCGTCTGTACTTTTGTTTTACCTCCGTTTTGTACTCTCTTTAACATTTTATTCTTTTCTTTGATATTTTATTTTTCCTGAGTATGACTAATGTTGTTTACCTTAGTTTTATACACCTTTAATGTTTTGTCTAATGTGCACGTTTAGATAGTTGTGCATACTGTCCATTTTTTTTGTTTAACAATTCTTAAATATCAAACTACTAGTTCCTTATACATACTAGTACTGAATTGTTTGATTGGCTGTTTCAACCACGCAGCTCTGTTCGCTGGTTTGAATCATCACAGGAAGTTAGTAATCTTTGCTGGTTGTTTGATGTTTGAGGAGACAACTCTTGGATTCAAGTGGGTGTTCGAAACGTTCTTGGCATGCATGAAGAATAAGCACCCAGAGACAATTTTCACCGACCAATGCCCGGCCATTGCTGCAGCTATCAGAATTGTTCTACCTAACACGTACCATGGCTTGTGCACGTTCCACATTTTCACAAATGCAAAGGACAGACTCAAGACAAGTATGTATGAGGGCATACTTTCGGACCTTCAGAACCTAATGTACAATGTTGATGATGAAGCCACGTTCGATAGGTACTGGAAGCTGACAATTGAAAAACATTTCCCCGGCAAAGGGGAATTTGGCCATCCTTGGTTACAATTCATTCACAAGTTTCGTCAACAATGGTCTTCAGCATGGGTTAACAATCATTTCACGTGCGGTATGCGGAGCTCTCAATTGAGCGAGACATTAAACAGTAATCTGAGGAAATTCCTGGGCACAAAGTGCAATCTTCATCAGTTCTTCACGCAATTTAATAGGTTACTGGGAGGGAAGCGGGCTGATGAGTTGCAGATGGATTACCATGCTAAGATTGCACAAGCTCCATCTAGATACATACACCACCCACATATCGAGCAAGCGTCAAAGGTTAGTTTGGTTTTAAATTCAATCTTAAAATTCTTGCAGTTGGATTACCATGCCAAGATTACTTTTTCTTTTTTAAAACTAATATTTGTTTGTTTCATACTAAAATACCCTAATTAGTGTCCTTGTTAATATTATCCCATTTCCCATAACAATGCAGATATACACGAAGACCATTTTCTTATTTTTTGAACAGGAATATGCCGCCTCCATCGGATATTTCCCCAAAAGCATGCCAACTGTTCTTGTTAATAACATTAAAGCTTATGATTGGTACAAGTTCGACGAAGACAACCAGACTCATTTAGATGAGAGACGTGTGATTGTTAACCCTGCCACTGCGGACTACAAATGCTCGTGCCGTCTTTTTGATTCACATGGTTGGTTGTGCCGCCACATTCTGAAAACTATGGATCATGTTATGTTATGGGAGAACAAGGATGCACGTACAATTCCTTCGAAGTACCTTAAAGTACGATGGAGAAAGACTGCCAAAGTAGGAGTTGATTTTGTCATTCAATTTGGGGGAGAAACAGATCCTGATTCAGAGGTATCTAGGTATCACGAACTAATGTCCATGTTTTCCGTTATCGCATTGGAGTCAGCACCATTGGTGGAGACGACAAATATGGCCAAGCAATTTGCGTCCGATGGTAGAGATCGTGTTCGTGCTGTAATTCTAGAGCATCACGGTGCAACTATCACTTCCGAGACATCCACACACACAGGTTACACACAATTCTACCGTTATAGTTTGTTATTGGTTAAGCGATTTATGTATTCTACTTAAACTTTCTTTTCCACCAGGAGCACAAGCAACTCCTCCAAGTGATGGACGTAGGATTCCCAAAGGGCTAAAGGAAAAGACAAATGTAAACAAATCTACAAAGAGGCTTAAGTCGACACAACAGATGGAAAGAGAGAAAAGTGCACACAAACGACAGGCCAGAGTACGTCGCCAAACTGCCATGGAGTCTGAGGGCAATGCGTAGTTCGAAAGAAATAATTTTTTTCCCTACAGTTGGTTTCAATTATGTTATTTGTTGATGAATTTTTCAGATTACATTTCAAACATATTTTGTACATTACACAGTACGCACGGTTTTTTATTTGGTATTATTGCAGATTTATAATGGTAATTTATGGAGTTGCAGTACATCTGACACCATGTATTATCATATACAGAATTTCTATTAATAGTAGGAAAAGCATACTAGTATTCACTGTATGATGTGCATACTAGTATAAAAACCATACTAGTATTCATTGGACTTAAAATATCAACCCAAACTAGTAATCACAGCATACTAGTATTCTGTAAAAACGATGCAGAATACTTGAACATTCCCAAATGTTCCCTAGTCATACACACTAGTTCATGTCCATTCAAGGATCAAAACAAACTACCTTATAATCTGCTAAAGAGTCTAAAAACAAAATTCAAACCTAATCAACAATTAACTCGGCAATGGAAGCTGCGACGCACCAACAGTGTAGTGAATCATACCGGCCTCCATTACTGCCTTGAATTGTGTGTTCCAAGATGTGCTGAACACGTCCAACGTGATTTGTTCTCTCAATTGGTCGATTTCTTTTTCATCCCTCCACTTTCTGTGCATCCAAGTTTCTACTTTCCCCATCCACCTAACCATCATTCTCAGAATGTAATCACCACACGATTCTGTACCGGATCGCTGAGTTATGCCCTTGATAGTCTCCCACTTGAACTTTTTGAAATCCACTTGAGACTTGAACTTAACATAGTACTCCTTAATATACAGCACCACTCGAGCACCCGTCTCCTGCCAACGACTCTCAAAGTCTGCCGTTGATTTGCTGTCGAAGAATAGGAACCGCTTCTGCTTAATGTCAACGATGATCATACGGTAATGCTCTTCATGCAGTATTGGGAGAAACCACTGCCAATACACACAATGAAACAATCAAATAGAATAACCAAACATATTATGAGGTTGACTACTAGTACTATATTACCAAATATGGTATCTATATTTGAAGAAAAAGTAGGTAAACTTACAAATTCACAATCAGTGATATCTTTATAACGAGACATCCAATCCGGAGAGTGGATGATGTCGGTTGCTTCTTCCCCGTATGACCCTGCTTCCAGACAGTCCAAAGTAATGTTTTTGTGCACGGTGGTCTGTAGCAAAACATTTCATTTACAAACTTACGTTAGAAATACTAGAACGTATCAATTGAAAAAAAAAAGATATCAATGATTCATTGATTACCGCTACAGAAACTGGGAAAATCCATCTCTTGATGTCGCCACTTTCAGCCTCCATCCGGTTAAGATAGTAACCGTAACAGTCGATCAGGTTGCTGCTCACTCTAGCACCTTTCAGAAACTCAGTGAGTTGGAACCTTTTGAGCTGAAATCCAGGCTTCCCATAATCCACCACCAATTTATCACTGCAAAACGTTGATACACTTATCATAATCCATATGAATGAAAATTTAACAAAAGCTAATATACAAAACCAATAAGCTTACTCAGCATCTTTTTCCTTCAAGAAATACTCCTTCAATGCTATTAACTGAATTTCAATCTCCTCCGTAAGATCATCTTCACGGGGAAGGACGACAGTTGCAAATGAACGAACTTCAAATGCACGTTCTCCCCCATTCCTCTTCCGCTCTGCTGTGTATGGACTAACTACTGCTGCAGATGGTTTCCTGATCCTCTTGGAGGCGCCCACAGGAGGAGGGTCTCTATCCGAATTTCCACCTCTAGGTCTTGTTGTCTTCCTTCTTTTCAACTGATTGACCAGAGGTTCATCATCAAAGTCATCCTACAAATCCAACAAAAAACAGAATACCACTGTAAAATAATACCATATATAACACAAACTATGAAATCGGCTACCACACACAAATATTCCCAAAAACATAAACCCATTACATACACATGGGGTTGAACAAGTTAAATGATCTGATATATAATAGAACCCACGAACAACATACTAGTACTGCTAACATTCAAGTACGTTACAGATTCTAGTATGTACCCGTGAAATAACTGGCTAGGTAACCTAATTGGGAGAAACCCTTTGAACAGATAACTACTACAGGGTTTGCATCAGAACTATACAACATGAATTTAACTAACCTCTACGACTACTGGCGGAACAGCTTCCTCTTTCCCTTTGCTAGCCGTATGAACGCCCCCACTTTTATACGTCTTTGTTGTGGCCCTTCTAACGCAGACTTCTTTTCGTCGCTTCGCCCCAACCTGTAAGCACAATTACATAGTTATTTCATTCCATGTTGACTGATGCAATAACCAGACAATTTAAATTTCAAAACACTATATATGGGACATACGCTTTGTGCAACAGATGGTGTAATTGGATCATGAACTACTGTTCCAGTTTCTTTAACTGCAGAATCAGCCATGGTCATACCAATACCACCCACCCCTGGAGAACTAGTATCCCGTGTATCTGCGGTTGGGACTTGTTTGGCTCGAACAAATTCATTCAAAGATGACAGCTGTGCATCGCAGCTAGCCCTAATCCCCAATATCCACTCCTTCAACCGACCAATCTACAAACACAAGAATTACAAACAGTTTTTAGTCAACTTTTGTAAAACAACAATCATACCAACTGAGATTATTAGGTTAGACATATAGACTTACGTCAATATCATTTAAACCTTCAAGATCGACTTTAGTCCCAGGGCGAAAGGCGGGGAATTCGATCTCCTTCCCTAAAGGTTTACAGCTTATGGTCTTAGCTTCTATCGTCTCCCACTCTTTCTTTGAATTTGATGTACGCCATTCACCGCACAACGGTATAACTTCAACAGATCTACTAGGTACGTTACCAAACTTTTCACACATGCATATCTGACCAAACAACAATTGATTACAATTCATAGTACATATTAGGTACTAGTATGCAGTGCATAAACTAAAAACAACATTACACAACGTAATAGAAAAGGACAATGTAAAGTTATACTAACCATGATTAGGTGGAGATCAACGTTGAGGGTTTTCTTGGTTTGGGCATCAACAAGTCCATCATGCATATGCTTTAGAACGTGTCCACACCAGTTGTATTCGATCAACTCCCCCAATGCATCGCTACTAAGCAGGCTAGCATACTTCATGCTCGCTTGTTGATTTGACGTAGGGCAGATTACGGTGCCAGTTAGGTACAACACGTACATCTGACACCACTTCTCTAGGTCCTCCTCTATGTCCATGCGATCCTTCAAATCTTTAAGCTCCACCCTCTCATTCTTGGTCGCCTTGGCATATTTAAGTCCGCACTCCCTAACCATGGAATCCATATCGTGCCTCGATGTCTTGTCAAGATTTATCGTTGTTGCACCCCTCGGCAGATCGTACACCTTACGCACATCTTCTTCAGTTATCTTCAGTGTCATATCCGGTCGAACTCTGAATGACTGAGAACTCGTGTCGTATATTGCCAAAATCCACTTCCTCATCTCTATTGGCAGCCGCGTAATTTGAATTCTTGTGGTGCCTCCAAACCCCAACTCGCTGATTCTGGTAATCTTCTCCTCAGAACTCTTTGCAACTAGCTCAGTGATTCTATTGGGGCTACACCTACAAGTGATTGCCCCGTCACCCCTGTAGTCAGAATTATCAAGTAAAAGGTTTGTTATATTCGGGAGTGGAATGTACAATAGGGTTCAAACTCACTAACATTAAACATAATTACCAGCATTACCTAGAGTTTGCTGGCTGCCCCTCCATTTGTACTGATGTTTGTGAAAAATCACCCCCACTTCAACTCTGTGACACAACATCAAATCATCATAAATCATTAACCATATATTTCAATCACATACTAGTTCATGGCAGATACTAGTACAACAGATTTACTAGTACTAATGTCCAAACGTATGCGTGATTAAAAAAGAAATTCTGAAGCAGGCACTTTGCACAACGAGAGCATACTAGTATAATGATCACACAAGTATTAGGCATCTCGTCAACTCTAACTATCTATTTCCTTTCTAAGAAAGTAAGAATACTTGAAATGACTTAACCAGAATGAGGGTTTACTGCCAGGAAAACTGAATTCATGGATTCGTGAGTGAACAATGTATATTGTGATATGTGTATCACTGAAATCAAAAAACTTTTGAACCAAATCATCGCTTAACAAACCGTAATCAAACATTATAGTACAATAAGCATACTAGTATGATTCAGCTACATGTTTTTTACTATATATTCAGGAATCGTAGAACATTATTGATCTACAAACCACCACAATCATTTAAAAACATCAATGACTGACCTGGATTGCAAACCAAAAACAAGCAAAGTCCTATTAAATCTGAAATCCCTGTCTCGGCTTTAAACCCTTCTCCGTAGACTGAATTAGAGCTTCGTTCTACGCTGTTTTTTAGTCCGCGAAATCAGAGACAGGGTCATCTTGTTAAACTGACATGCAAGGTAGAAAATTAAAAAGGCTGCGAATCTAGGCTTACCGGAAGTCAAAATCGAGCCCGGCGGATGGTTGAATCGTTGATTACCTATGACGCCACAACAATTCCAATTAATACAAACACATTTAGTATTCATCGCAAACTAGTACTGAATACATACTAGTACTAAATATTGAAACCCAATCTAAAACACAAGCTGGTTAAAATCGTGTCTTTTTCAGGAACACAGCACAAAACAATTGGGATTATGGAATCCTTGTTAATCTTAGAAAAATAGGTGACCTTGAATGTGGCAGATATCGAAACCTAAAAATGAGAATCGAAAGTTAAGATGAACCCTATAAATCATAATCAAGAATACACTTGACATTCACCGCCCAAAACCCATAGCCAATTTTCTTACCTACGGCGAAGATGGAGATGCAGACCCGTCGTTGCCGTCATATACCACGGGGAGAGATTGAGATGCAGACACGTCGTCGCCGTCAAACCAGAAAGATGGCGCCGCCTTCGATGTCGTTCCGCCGCCGACAGCCGCAACACGCGACCAGACTCTTGACCGGAAAGACGCGCCGATGCAAGAGAGGAAATCGGCGGGAGAAGTGGCCGCCGGGAAGATTTCGAGGATAGGGTTTTTGTGGTTCAGGTTGAGAGAATTGGGGGGGCTGCCTCTTTTTTTTACTTAGATAGTGGGGCCGAATGGCAAAAAAAAATTACCAAAACAGTAATTTCGGCGCTCTTAAATACTAGTAATTTTCATCCGTTAGATTAGAATGAAGGAGATCTGACGGCTGGGATGGGACTTTGTATAGGATACAAAGTCCCTTATTTGTCACCCACTGCGCTCCCGACTGCCGCTGTCCAACATTTAAACCCTAAATCTCATAAAATTCATGTCACCGTTCACCGCAACGTCTTCCTTTCGTTCTTCTCCTCAATCCAGAGCCATCCACGTCGAAGCCATCAATCAGCTGGCGAGACTCAACACCCCCAAGCCAGATCGAGTTCATAGTCGTGAGATCTCGTTGAGCCATCAAAATTGAGATATGACAGACGACGTACGGCGGAACAGCAACTCGAGAAGCAGAAGAGGACACAATGTCAGAGGAAGGTCTCCTACAATTTCATAAAATTATGGGAATGAGTCATAAAATTTTGGCTAACGGAATATTAATATTGTAATATGATGTGGAAATGTGTTAATAATTACTCTCTTCGGCGGCGATTTCTTTTTTGTCTGATTCAATTATGATCTTATAGTGATATGCTTTGAGGTTGTTGCCTCTTCTTTTCGGATTCAATTCCGACATCCTCCCAATCGATTGGGTTGGTCTCCCTCGACTCTGTCGTCGACAACCGCCCCCAATTCTTCATCTTCGGTCAGTAGGATCCATCGTCGATTCTGTCATTTCGATTAAAAGCGATTGCAATTATACGTTTCTGATGTGAGAAAGACTCAGAGGGAAGTCAAAGAAATTAAGTCAAATGAACGGGCAATGTTTCAGTTGCAGCAAAAACAAGCATGGACCATACTGACCAAATGTGAGAGACGCAATCAAATAAGTTTCCTTCACTTTCATGTGCGTTACCTGTTTGTGAAACGGTAGCGGGCATCCGCGTCAGAGTATTTGCTCTGCAAGACTTCATTCTGCAACTGCTCTGGGTTTGATGCGTTTGATTTGGAAACCCCTTCCTCCCCCTCACTTTAAGTTTCGTTTCCTGGGCAGAGTGCGGCGGTGATGCTTGTGTACGAGTACCATTTTATGTCGTCCTCTTCTCTTCGTTGACTAGTTGTCGGCACTCGGCTACGAGTTTCATTTTCTGAGTGTTGTTAGATGGATCTGATGCGGATTTTGAAGAGCGGGTTTGTGTGTCGAGTGCATACTGTTGTTCCTGAATGTGTTGGGTGCCCATGGTTCTACTTGACTGAACCTCTTGCTCATATGGTTAGACAGAGGGATCACCATGATAATGAGTTAATGACGTCTTCAACTACCAAATCCATTCTTCGTTAGTTGTTTCTGTTCCTCCGTATTTGAATGATGCTATATAAACAACTTTGATCAATTTTATGATGCAGTTTTTCTCCCACTATTGCATGCTTCTGTAGTTTCTGTTTTTAACTCTATTGGTTGTGCTAACCATCGTGGTAGTGAAGGAGGTCATTCTGATGAAGACATATAGTATTGTCAAACCTTTTGACATGGATTGTGGTGGACGAGGATTGGTGTTATGTTGAACAAGGACTAGGGGACGTCTAGCGAGAGTCTTTGGTGACGAAGGGTGGAGGAGCATCAATGATAGTCGGGTAGAACAATTTCAGAGCATTCAAGAAGTGATGGAACCTTAGGAGCATAGTCTTGTGAATGCCGATGACTCCTTCACCTTAATCATCATTGGGATTTCGGTTTGATGATGTGGGGTTCGGGTTAAGCGAGTTTGGTGGCGGAGGATGTCATGCGTTTTTTGGAGGGGGTCATTGATGCTCACTTTTGTCTGTCACCTATACGTTGGCAGGAAGAAGATGATGAGATCACGTTAGTGGGGGCAATTGATACACCATATCCAGGTGGATTTCGAAGGTGATGCGGAACTGATTTCTAAGGCAGTACGTGATCATGAAAACTCAAGTTCACCGGGGGGTCATCATTCAAGAGGTGAACCGTTTATTGGCTGCTAGTCCAAACTTCAAGCTGCACTCGAACTATCTTAGTAAAAAATGGTGGTCCGCGACTCTTTAGGTGGCCAGCTCTTCGCGACAGGCATATCAAACCCAGGTATTACTACTACTTTTTTACTTGATTTACTGGCTGTTAGGGATGCATGTGCCCTGTGTCATTCTATGGGTTGGAGAGAGGTGGACATTGAGGGAGATGCTACTCAAGTCATGCTTGCTGTTGCTCAACGTCAAGTTTTTTCACGAGACGGTGGTGCCATTGTTGCGGACATCCTGCTTTTTGTGGACGGTCTTCCCCACCCGAGATTGCGGTCTATGCCTCATCAATCTATTATGGTAGCCCATTATGTGGCTCGCCAAGCGCTTAGTTACCTCCCAAGCCAAAGAGTGGTTAACTTTTCGGCTTGGATGGGTACTTAATATCTCCTTTTGTTTGGTTGACTCCTTTTCTCCCGCGGAGTTGTCTTCGGCAAAAAAAAAAAAGAAAAAAGAAATGTATTAATAATTTAGTTGTAACCATTTAGTCTTAATATTTTTAGTTTAACAAATTGCAACTAATGCGTTTAATATTCAAAATCTGAAAATGAATTAGGGTTTTGAAAAATTTTAACGGCTAAATGACTCGTTAACTAGTTATCTGAACATGATGTTAACTAGTTAATTCGATAAGTTAACTAGTTAACTAATTTTGATAACTAGTTATTATCTTTAAAATTATTAACTAGTTATCTTAATCATGATATTAACTAGTTAACTAGTTAAAAAAAACATAACTAGTTAGATAACATGTTAACAAAAAAACTAGTTAACTAATTATAGTAATTCGTTAACTGGTTTTTTTTTACGGAGTAATTCGTTAACTAATTAACATCAGAATAACCTGTTAACTAATTTTAATAACTAGTTAACTAATGTTGATAACAAGTTAACACCTAAGACCATGAACTAGTTAACTAGGTAAAAATAACATAACTAGTTAGATAACCTGTTAACAAAAAATCTCATTAAAATTTTGATTATATGATAGTTCGGTAACTAGTTATCAGGTTAAAATATGTTAATAAGTTATCAACAAAAAAACGTTGTTAACTACTTATCAGTTAAAAAGCATTTTAACTAGTTATCAGTAAAAAAAGCATTGTTAACTCAGCAACAAAAAATGTTAACTAGTTATATGATCAAGATGTTAACTAGTTATCTAGCGAGTTAACATCATGATTTAGATAACTAGTTTATAAATTTATAATTTAGTTAACTAGTTATTTTGTTATTAACTAGTTAAATCGAGTTAACTAATAATCTCGTTAACTAGTTACCCAATGATGATGCTAACTAGTTAACTCGATAAAGTTAACTAGTTAATAACAAAATAACTAGTTAACTAAATTAAAATTTGTTAACTAGTTATCTAAATCATGATGTTAACTATTTTAACGAGCTAGATAACCTATTAACAGAAAATTAGGTTAACTAGTTATCGGCAAAATAGCATGTTAACTTGTTCAGTTAACTAGTTATCTGCCAATAACCTGTTAACTAGTTATCAGTAAAAACCCAGGTTAACTAGTTAACTTATCCTCGTCGGAAAAGTCACTGAAGACGGTGGCCGGTCCTCGAAAAATCACCGGAAATGGTGGTCGGTCGCCGAAAAAGTTATCGGCGAAGGTGACCAGAGTGTCGTCGTCGGCCACTAGAAAATATTAAATTATTTAATTTAAATATAATAATATAATTATTTCTAAATACCCCTATAAATTTAGACCATTAAATAGGTCAAAAAAATCAAACTAGATCTAATGATTGAGAATGAGTTTTCAGACCTGAAAAGCTTGGACGCTAATAGCACCCCTATCACCCCTCTTTCAATAACGTCAACATAGAAATTAACTGGTTTATTTTCTTTCCACAACACATAAATTTACTTTCTCGACATATTATACTAACCCTACATGGATTGTAAATTATTATAGCAGCGTTCCCTAACTAAGGAACTTCCCAAAACGACGACGGATGGAATGGCTGGACGCTGTTTCATTACAGAACTAAATCTGAAATTTTCAAATTAAATTGTATATGAAATGTCCTAAATATCCCTATCAATCTAGATCATTATATTGAATTTGTCAAAAGGTCAAAAGATAATCTAATAATTAAGTGAAGGGTTAGAACACTTCCAACTTCTCCAAAAGGTTGGACACAGATCCACCTCCGGGTACACTGAGTATTTTCATCGACTTTTATAATGTAGAATTCAAATTGACATTTCTAACCCCAAGGAATCATATGAACATCCAGTAACGTTTACCAATGTCAAATCAGTACAAATATAAAAAAACAAACAAATGACAAAACCCAAACTGGATAAACCTGCCATTTTATGTTTTCTTCCTTCAGTTTTAAAAGGTAACAAATTTTATAAAGTATGCCGATCTAATCCAAATGTGTTGCAAGTTGCAAATGTACAAAATTATGCTTTCTCTGCAGACGGTCAAATTAGTCTTCTACTCTCTGAAACTAATTTAGTTATACCTTATGTACTAATTTCCCAATTTCCCTGTTAACAGCCGAATTCATGGATACCAGAATATGCAGCTCCTCTCCACGTTAGTCTTCTTTCCATTCTTCATGGTAATCCTTCAATCCCCCCAGCTTGGACGAACAGATCGTACCAAAACTCCATAGAATCATCAATCCCGCCGTTACTCCCTTCGACAGGGTTCATTGCCCATAAGTCTGAGAAATCGATTTGGGTATCGTCAAATTGCAAGTTTTGGGCATTCGCCAATTCCTCTGTTTCAGAAGGATCCGACCACAAGCTCTCGTCGATGAGCGGGAAATCATCTAAAGACGGAGAAGTCAACTCCACGTAACTGCTTATTGTT
Organism: Linum lewisii; assembly: GCA_034768395.1. Taxonomy (NCBI): domain Eukaryota; kingdom Viridiplantae; phylum Streptophyta; class Magnoliopsida; order Malpighiales; family Linaceae; genus Linum; species Linum lewisii. Next base: position 16,662,886 of record CM068299.1, on the reverse strand, counting down.
TCCGGCGTAGTGAGAGAGTTATCGGTGAGTGATGAAACGGCGGCGCTGCTTGTGCTGAATGACAGCTGTGGCGACAGAGGCCTCTTGGTTTCCGTTTTCTTATTCAATCGTTTCTTCAAATGGGTGTGCCACACATTCTTGATCTCGTTGTCTGTTCTTCCGGGTAATTTAGCTGCAATTGCCGACCACCTTTTCAAAAATGAAAAAACATGGTCAGCGACTCGATATAATTTCAGAAAAGAAGCAACAATTATTAATAGTATGATCATTGAATTACCTGTTACCGAGAGTGTGATGGAGGTGGATAATGGTGTCTTCTTCTTCCCTAGTGAAGTTGCCTCTCTTGATATCAGGGCTTAGATAGTTGATCCAACGGAGACGGCAGCTCTTCCCACACCTCAACAAGCCTGAATTATATTCGAAAGAGGAAAACAATCAGATATCTGAATGTAATTAATCAATGGGTCCGAGAGGAAGTAGTAGTAGTAGTAGTAGTAAAAGTACCAGCAAGCTTAGGGAGAGCTCTCCAGTTGGAATGGCCATGACTTTGAATGTAGGAAGTGAGGAGTTGATCTTCTTGAGGAGTCCATGGACCTCTCTTTAGTCCCTTCTTCTCGCAGCATGGAGCTCTCACCATACTTTTAAATTGCTACTATTTGTTCTGTTTGGTAACAAGTAATATAAGAAAGAACAGAGGATATATAGATAGATAGATAAATCTGTGATCTGTGTCTATCTAATTCAGCTGAAAGATGAACAAGAACAAGAGAAAAGAGGCTGTAGATTAATCAAGTGATTGATTTGGGTATTTATAGATGGGAAGGAAGGATGAAACAATTAGTCAGCCTGATGGGCACGAGTGGATTTGGGTTGAAAAAGTCTCTACACACTGACAAACACATCCCCTCTTTTTTCTTTTCTTTTTTAATAAAAAACAAATGACAAATGGGGTTTGTCTTTTTCTTAATTCTGTTCAACGTTGGCCCCTGGAGGTAAACTTCTAGGAACCACACCACACACTTGCTGCCATCTCATCATCATACCCATTGTTATATTTTACAATAGAATAGAGATCATCTTGCTTAAAAACAATGTTTTAATAATATATATCTGGGAGACTTGATCCAGTCTGCAAATGCTCATGTTCTTTAAACTTCATTTTGCAAACTATTCATTAATAGTGGGTTTTGATTGCTATAATTCTTATTACAAACAAAGAAATACAAATTTGGTAAAAAGCATGGTCAACTAGATTCCTAATAAGTCCGAATGTGTGATTAAGCTGGCCATGAATCATTTGGTGTGAATTCACATTCAATAATGTTTTGACCTTCAATAGTTCAATATCACTTTCTCTCCTATTTTTCTTTCTTTCTTTCCGTCAATTTTTTCTTAAATCATAGTTTTTTTTTTAACCCACTTCAAGATATTTATGACGACACCATAATTTCATTTCAATTTTTTTTTCATTTCAAATGTTGTTTTAACATTTAACTGGATGATATGTGAAGTTTGTGAGAGGCAATTTAATAATTTGATATTACACTTATTTAGTATTGTGAAGTCAAATTAATCTATATGACATTAATAATTCTCAACTGTTGCAAATAATGGTATTGTTTATGCATCATTCGTAATTAAGTATTGAGAGAATTTTATAAAATTTACATAGTTTTTGACAATTTTTTTTTTCCCGAAGATAACTCCCGCAGGAGCACTGGAGATAACCAAGCATTCATAAAATTAAGGGCACACCCAAGCCGTAAGGTTTACCACTCCTCGGCTTGGGAGGCTACGAAGCGCTTGACGAGCCACATAATGGGCTGTCATGTTTGCTAGACGCGGCACCACCTGAAGCTTGATTAGGGGAAGAGAGTCAAGAAGGCAGCAGATGTCTGAAATGATAGTACCCCAACTCTTGAAAGGACGAGACGTCCTGAAACAACCCTCAAGACCTCTGTGGCATCTCCTACAATATCCACTTCACGCCAACCCATGTTCCGACAAAGGACGCAAGCATCTCGAACAGCTAACAACTCAATCAAAAAAGGATTAGAAATACCTGGATAAGAAATACCTGTCGCAAAAAGGAGACCCCCGAGGAAATCTCGAACAACCAAACCGCAAGCACCACCTAGACTAGCCAAAATGGCCCCATCAACATTGATTTTTGAGTCTTGGGAACGGAGGAGGGGACCAAACAGCCGGGCGAGTTGGGAAGAGAGGAGGAGCTGAACGACAGGGGGCAGGAAGGAAAGAAAGGTTATCAACATCCAAGGAGAACTGTCTGTGAAGGGCTGGAATTGATTTTTGGAATTTCTCAAATACAACCCAGTTTCTAGATTTCCATAATCTCCACCAGGCTAGAACCCAACCAGGGCCTTCCAGTGGACGAGTTGATTGTTTAAACCTCCAGGTGACAGCCAGGTGAGTGTGAGGGATTGATTCCAAATCCAAATTTAAAACCCTCATCAATCGCCGCGCGACAATGCAATGATAAAGAAAGTGTTCTAAGGTCTCTGGACCCCGCAAACAACAAGGGCAAGTAATAGGAAGAGACATCCCTCTTGAGTTCAATCCTTCGACAGTAGGTAATATCCTATGGCATAACCTCCAGAGAAAAAACCGGAGCTTAGGTTGGATTTGTAAATCCCAGATCGAACTCCAAAGAGCCGGGCAAGAAGGTTCAGCAAGGGAAGGGGGAGTTTTCTTGACTGGTCTCAGACGTAGAGCCAACGAATACCCCGATGAAGTGGAGTAAAACCCACTAGCAGAAAAAAAAACCAAATCGGGTGGTCCAGCTGAGAAGCCCGGGGGAGAGGAATGTTTAAGATGATGCGGATAGATTCCTCGTCCAAATAGGCCGATAGACGACGCACATCCCATTCACCCTGGGAGATAAAGAAAGAAATTAGAATTCCATGACTTTGAGCTACCGGGCGCAATAAAACTGGAAAGGAAGGAAACCCATCTCTAGGAATCCAGGGACGGTCAAAAATTGATAAGGTTGACGGAGCACCTATCCTCCAAAATAACCCGTGAAGAAGGAGTTCCCGGCCATGAAGAATGCTTTGCCAACCCCAAGAAGGGTTAGACCTTTTTGTGGCATTAAGGAAACATTGGGAAGGAAAGTATTTTCCTTTTAACAAGCGTGAAAGAAGTAACTCTGGATCCATCAAGATCCTCCAACATTGTTTAGCAAGGAGAGCTTGGTTGAAGGCTTTAAAATCTCTGAACCCCAACCCCCCCTCTTCTTTTGGTCTACAGAGTTTTGACCAGCTGCGCCAACGAATCCGTTTTTGATCTCCAACTTCTTCCCACCAGAATTTGGCCATACGGGAATCCAGTTCTTTACAAACAGTGTTACTTACCCTGTAACATGACATGATATGCACTGGAAGACCCGCAATGACTGAAGTGAGAAGAGTATGAACCAACGCGGGAGAAAGAGAAGTCCTTTTCCAGCTGTGTAAGCGGGTTGTCACTTTATCTTCTAGAAATGAAAATGTCTCCTTTTTAGATTTTAGGACAACACAGGGGGCACCCAGATAAGAGGCCGTGTGTAAGGAAGAGTTTATTTGAAGAAACTCTGAATATTCCTCAATTAGATCATCAGGAACATTTTTACTAAAAAGTAAGGAACTTTTCGCATAATTAATTCGTTGACCATTAAGGAGCTGAAATCTAGTAAAAACTGAACGTAAATGGACCAAAGACGGTCTTGTAACGGAAATGAAAATCAAGGTATCATCAGCAAACATTAAGTGAGTAATCATGGGGCAATGACCATTGAGCTTGATACCCTGCAAGGTATTCTTTTGAAGCTCTAGCCCAATGAGATGGGAAAGACCTTCAGAGCAAATAGCAAAAAGTAAAGGAGATAGCGGATCTCCTTGACGTAGGCCACGAGTGGGGGGAAAAAAACCCCTCAGGGGTACCGTTTAATAATACTGCCATTGTGGCAGAGGACAAACAATTGTGAACTAAGGATACCCAACTGGGATCAAAACCCAACCGTAAAAGTAGTGGAAATAAATAGTCCCACTCTACTCTATCATATGCCTTTTCCATGTCCACTTTCATGGCCATGAAGTGCTTCTTACCAGATTCGTACGTTTGGAGATGATGTATCAATTTGTGGGCAATGAGAATATTATCAGTAATGCATCGACCACGGACGAAACCATTTTGAGCTGGGTTAATAAAATGGGGCAAAATCACCGCTAACCTGGAGGCAATTATCTTTGATATTATTTTATAAAAAACCGTGCAAAGACCTATTGGGCGAACTTGAGTCATATTGGAAACCTCTGAAACTTTTGGAATCAAGGTCAACCACGTATGGTTCAATGCACGCAGTATATGACCACGTCTAAAAAAGTCTGTCACTGCAGCAACAACATCCCGGGAAATAATTGACCAATATCGTTGAAAGAAGAGTCCAGTGAATCCATCAGGATCTGGAGCCTGATAAGGATCAATATCAAAAAATGAACGTTTGATTTCATCCTCTGATACTGTGGCTAAAAGGTCACGATTTGAAGAAGCACTAATCAATGATTGAAACCCAATTTCGTAGACCGACTCCTGAGAACCATCATGCTCTGAAGTGAAAAGGTCTTGGAAATAGGAAGCAGCTAAGAGTCCTTTATCCTTTTCTGTAGAAAAAACATTACCTTCGGTATCCAACAAATCCCCAATATAGTTACGTTTCCTAGTAGCCATAACTGATCGATGAAAAAACTTTGTATTTCGATCTCCCAAGTCTAACCATTTAATTCTCGATTTTTGTTTCCAGTAAACCTCCTCTTGGATACGGAGTTTTGATCGTTGGAGTTCCAGGCGACGAACCTCGGCCCAATCAATCGAGGAAGCAGAAAACTGATCTGATAAAGCCCCATCCACATCCTTTAATAAACGAGCCGAGTTAGAGGTACCTCCTCGACACCAATCAAAAAGTAAATGGCGTAGATTCTTCAGTTTGTCCGCTAGACGAAACATGGCACTGCCATCTTTACATGGGGAAGCCCAAGAGTAACTGATCAAATTTAGAACTTCAGGGTTATCAACCCACCGACAATCAAAACGAAAGAGTTTTTTAGAAATGGGAGATGGAGGCATTGTACGCAAGACAATGGGAGAATGATCAGAACATAAAGGGGGAAGGTGTTCAATGGAACTCTCCGGGAAGACGTCAAGCCAAGCCTCATTAAGGAAAAATCTATCCAAGCGTTCGTCAATAACAGAAGATGGGCTCTGTCTGTTTGACCAAGTAAATTCCGGTCCACTAAACCCAATGTCTATTAAATGAAGATCATTAGAAAAATTAAGTAGAGGTGAAATTTTCCTTCGATCCAGGGGGATTCCTCCTCTCTTCTCCGAAGGTGAGAGCATGCAGTTAAAATCCCCAAAGATAGCGGTTGGTTCCGTGAGAAAGGTAAGATGTTGAGATAAATCACGAATTTGTTCAACTCGGAGTGATCTATGATTAGACAAATATACTCCAATAAGATAGCCATAGTTATCTTGATCAATTTGGAAAGAAATACAAATCGCATAATTTAATGAGAAGATGACACGAGAAGGATTATCAGAAGACCAAGCCAAAGCAATTCCTCCACCCGAGTTATTAGATGGAACATTGGAAAAGTCAAAAAAACCACACTTAGTTAATATGGAGGATAAATCCTCACTAGATACACGCGTTTCACATAAAAAAAGAAACGGAGGAACAACCCTATTACATAAGCTTACTAATTCAGAAACTGTATCAGACCCTCCTAATCCTCTACAGTTCCAAGATAAAACATTCATAATCCTTCACCAGCCGAGTCCAGGCCGGCCGCCACCACCTTGTCGTCATCCAAGTTATTATCCATAGGACCCTCGCATAAAATCTGGAGATCGTCGTTATCCGAAAGCACGAAATCGGATTCATAGTCCTCGGGAGGAGTCTCTGGTTTCGGATCAGCAATGGGGCTAAGGATCGGGCTAAGCACAGGATCACCCAGCCCAATTAGATCATCTTCAAGCCCATCTGCATTAAACTCCAGCCCATTAGGATTAGAAACCATAGCACAAAAACCCACATCCGGTGGAGGCCCAAGGCCGGAAAGGCCTGTAGAATTCTGGGCCGCATAAGGAGGAAGCAATCCCCCTTCTTCAACCCTAGTAGCCGCCGTTGGGCCAACGATGCATGAACGTGGGCCTGATCGACCCAAGGAAGAAGAACCTTCTCCTAGCAGCAGAGACGATCGGCGAACAGGGGCTGCCGTCGCAGCTTGGGAGTCGGACACGATCTCCTTTCCTCGCCGGCGAGAAGGTCTGATCGGAGAGTAGCCGTCATCCACATGAATCGTTTGAGTATCAGCGGACTCTTCGGTAGTCGGAACCTGAGCAGCCCTCGGGTCCGGACGGCGTGAAATAGTGCGGCGGCGAACTCGGCGGACGAAGACAGTCGACCGACGGGGGGAGGGACTACCACTACAAAAAGTCTGTTATTAGTGACCAGATATTAGCGACGAAAGGCTTAAGTCGTCACTAAACTACTTTTTGTGACGCAAAAATCAAGGCGTCGGAAATGTTTCGTCAAACTACTCTTTATTTATGACCATTCATAAGTCTTATTAGATTTTTTAGAACCCTAAATTAGTAAATTTATATCTAAAAAATCTTTGGGTATTTTTGGATATATGGATTTGAGTTTGGTATTTCAAATTCCAAAATTTCCAAATTTTATTGTTTGGTTAGAAACTGAATTGTGTATTTGAATTTGAATGAAATCCACCCTTATAGTTTTTCAAATCCCCTCTTAAAAGTAGTGATTTCAAATACCAAATCTAAATCACTCTATCCAAACACACCCTTTATTCTCTTGACTCTCCACGCATTTGGAGTTTAGTGATAGGAAACGAATGTTTAATCCTTCTTGGTAAAGGACAAAATACATTTGTGATTTATGATGACAAATTCAAAGACTTTGAAAGGAGTTGATGAGTTAACAAAAAATGGTGGAAACAAATAAACACAAATTGTATCCATCTATTTATTTACTTCTCAAGTGTGGAGAGAGATCATTTCCATCCATGAAATATATAAATAAATAAATAATTGAGCTTTGAAATGAATGAACGATGAGTGGTTGAATGACGCAATGTTGTCGACATATGTTGAACAAGATTTGTGTGCTAGTTTCAAAATATGAAATCTCGTCGTGGTTCTTGTAACTAGTGACTATTATTGGGTTATTGACTTATTGTACCAATCTTAAATATCATTTTGTTGACTCTTTGTTTCATTTAGGGTTATCTTTTTTACTTTATAAAATTTTCACCTTAATAAGGCACCCCCTTGGCCAATTTTCTGGCTCCGCCACTGCTCTTACTAGTAGACGATTTGATCAATAGTGGGTGTACATAGAAAGTAATGTCTTAGGATGCTATAAGACTGAATACATGTGAAAGAGAATCACTATAGGGATCAATTAATGTACCACCACTACTAAAGGTTCTAACAATTCTCAAATTCAAACATATGGGTATGTTGGAAATGAATATGACGAGTTGATGATGATGAAGCAGGGAACGAAAGTGAACAAATGTCATCGACAACAAACCCGAGACATTGCAATATTGTCACAAAATGCACTTTGTTCCCTAGAGACAATGTTTTGGTGACCATGATGATATAAAAAATCTACTCTAGTAAACCTGGATACAAGGTACAACAACGACCTAACTTGGATTGGAGTAGGTACTTCTAGATTGAAATTATTTGTTGTAAGACCTCAATCAGAGACATACTAGACTAATTGATAGACTAGTTTTGAACCCGACCTGTTGGTCGGGAATTTTATTTAAGAATGGTAGTCATATAATATTTTTATTTCATGGAAGTTGTGAGGAATAGTACGAATATATTTCATTTCAAACATATATCTATACTTATTTAAATTTGATCGGAAAGAAATCCATACCTATTTAAATACAAATCCATATTTGTTTCGCGAATCCAAAAATCAGTGTTTGATGAGAATCATATATAATGCAAATTCAAAATCATATCCTTGTCTTAAACCACATTCTCGTCGCCATGCCATGAACATCTCTAGCATTTTTTTAGTCACACTCTTTTTCTTTAGTCGACACCGTCGATCGGTTTAGGCAATCAATACAAATGTCATCAAAATCATAGGTTGGAACATAAAACATGACCAAATGATAATATGCTTGTTTCCCCAAGTAATACGGGTTACTCAAGGCCTTCAACCCAATTAAATGTCTTGACCCTTATTAATTATAATTTTCTACAATTTTTAATATTATTTTCTTAAATATTTTCTATAAATATATCCATATTTTTTACTCAAATCTCACTTGAGGTGGTTAAAATTTATCGCCAAGCGACCCTTATAAGCTTGCAATTGGATGAATTCATAATTTAAATTATTCGTGATTTGACTAACATGTCCCCTATTAAACTCAACTCAACCCGAGACTAATTAGCTTGTGTAACTCCTCAATATTCAACCAAAACCATGGAAAAAGTAAACAATATATTTAAGTACATGATAATCACCGTCCAACCTATTGATAATTCAATTGAACCCACACATGTATAACTCATATAATCCTATTAACTCATTATCTAGTGGACCCTACTTCTCATAAATTAAAATACTCCAGTGTATAAATATACTTCTTCCATAAATTTTAAAAATAATTCTTACTAATATGCAGCATGATCGAACTTGATTTATGACCAAAATTCCCAAACACATAAATATAAATAAAATTTTTGTAATGATATATCAATTGAATAATTAGAGATCCATGGATTAATTTAAATAATTTAAAATTATAAAATTATGCACCACTAATTCTTCCAAAATTGTCTATGATGATTTATTATCAAGTATTTATATTATTTATTTATATTATTGTCATTTAACCATAGTTGATTTACATTTTATAGAATAATTATTTCTATTTAACTTTTTAAGATGTATAAAATATCATGTTTATTATGTTTTTGATGGACCCTCGTACGGCGATTATAGGATAGGCGATCCGGACTATGAGTAAGCCCTCACCCAAGCGAAGCTCGACTAAGGGCTTGGGGGCAATTGATGGGCCCGGCCTGCCAGCACTCCGAAAGCCCAGGCAGCGGCCCACGCGCAGCGGTCACCGTCGATGGTTTGGACCTAGGCGACAGTTTGGGCAAACCGGACAAAATAGGCCCAAGAGACGAAAGAAAGCCCAAGACGACGGCCCAGTACAGCGACTCTTAGGGTTTCAAGACAAAGCGGACACGTGTCGACATCTTATGGAGACTACGAACGAGTGGCCAGGATTCAACCTTGGCGACCACGACAGGGGTACTATAAATACCCCCCGTACATCCCATAAACTGGGGGACAACACTTTTACCCAGCGGACAACGCTCCGCAGTACGTAACTCGCTTCCCTCCCATTCCTTAAACTGATCGCCTCACTCTCCCATGAACTAACTACCCCCCGTTACAACTTACGAGGTACACCACCCCTAAGAAGACCAACAGGCTTGGGCTTCTTCTATTGGGCCAGGCGACGAGGTGGAACAATTGGCGCGCCAGGAAAGGGCGATCAGGCGACTCCTCACTCAAATCCAAGGCGAATGGCTTCTTCAGCAGTTCCACACTAGCTAATGAGAGTGGCGAAGGGGGCGATGGGATAACACCCGTCAAGCACATCCACCCAAATTCCCGGGCTCATCCAGATCTACCATTAATGTCTTCGTCTTTATCCACCAAGCTCAGCAAATGAGACTGGCTCACTTGGATGATGGGGTACCTCGAGAGTAAGAGAGGAAAGTAGTAGTCAGTTCGAGTAATTGTGAGGCGATTATGGTAAGTAAGAGAGAGGGTGAACGGAATAACGTACCGCGAATGTTTGGTTCACTAGGTAAAAGAATGTCATCCCTTTGTCCGTTGGGTCTGAGGCCGTATTTATAGTACCTCTGTCTTGGCAACCAAGTTCCGATCTCAGCCGTTCGTGGAGCTCAGCCCAGGATTCTGACACGTGCATATGCGCTACCAGAACCCTAGGGCTTGTTGTAGTCGGCCCCTGCTGGCTATCACCTGTTGCCTTGGGCTTGGCTTGCTGTTCGCCGCTTATGGTCCTGGGCCTGGTTGTTTGATCGCCTTCCAGCAGACTTTGTCTTTGGGCCGCCTCGAAGCCCATGGTCACTTGGGATGGGGCCTGTCAACTAGTGTCACCAATAATAGTAGTACAAGTGCCACCAAAGAAGTACTAGTGCAACAAATAGAAGTACACTACAAAAAAATTGATCTTTAGCTACTGCAAAATTACAATGGCATGAAAATGCAGTAGCAAATAATTAGTATTTGCTACAACAATCACTATTTCATGTAGTAATTTGCAGTAGCAAATACTACTTGCCAAACCACTATTTGCGACGAAATGCTGAGTGTAGCAAATAGTGGTGGGCAAATAGTATTTGCTACCAATGTAGTCAAAATCCCGATTTTAATATTAAAATCTTACGGTTTTACGATTTCACTAGTCTCTAGCGATCTTGATTCCACGCAAAATTTATGGGTCGTAAAATCTAGTAAAATCTCGATCAAAATCTTAGAATCTTATAAAACAACGATTTTTCTTGTATTTTACGATTTCACTTTCTATGGGAAATTACCAGTTTGTACAACTACATATAAGTCAGAACAAAGAAAATTAAATTAAATTGGTTTTATTTTGAGATTTTGATTAATTAAGTTATAAGTTTTTACTAAAAATGTCTAAAATCTAATTATTACTCCCTCGAATGACATTTATTCTTAATATGTTGCTGACTTAAATGTTTGATAGTAGTTCATAAAATCTTACGATTTTACGATTAAAAACTACGATTCCAATTTCACCCATGTTTTCGATTCCACGTGGAATCCCGATTCTGACTACATTGTTTGCTACTGCAAATTACTATATGAAATAGTGATTGTTGTAGCAATTTTGCTACTGCATTTTCATGTCGTTGTAATTTTGTAGTAGCTAAAGGTAAACTTTTTTGTAGTGGTACTAGTGGTACCTTGAGAAGCACTAGTACTGCGAATCTGGAGAAGAAAACATGAATGCTAGTATTGATGGGCCACCCTGGATCAGGACAGCCCAGTAGGCGAATTGATCCACCTAGAAAGGAGGGTCAACGCCTCTGGCGAGGGTTGACCAGACGACTATCCAGAAAGCCTGGAAGGCAGCCCAGATATGGCCCAGGAAATGGTCAACATGTCAAGCGAAGGTTGACCAGCTAGATACCCTGAAGGTCGCTCTAGGAGTGGGCCCAGACGCGGCCCAGGAAAAGCCCTGAGGCGATGTTATGCGCTTACCATCTGGGAAACCCTAAAAGGACGTGTGGAGCAATCCTGAAGGTTTCGTCTTCACAAGCGACGGTTAGGATTCGGTGACACGTGGCGAGACTTGCTGGGCGCCGTACCATTGCCCAACGGTCTTGGCAGACCTGCCAGGCTATAAATACAGAAGGAATGGACAGACTGCAGGAGACGACCAAATTCTGGGAGCAATCCCTAGGTACATTCTGTTACATCATCGTCCATTTCATTCCTCACCCTTTTGTTCTGATTACTACTCCCACTCTCTTATTACGAGGCGATTCGGAGTCACTTAGGCGACCGGGTCGGCTTCATCATTGTTCCAGGCAACGAGAGCGGAACAATTGGCGCGCCAGATAGGGGACTAATCAAGAACTGAGAAGGCTGAACAATGGAGCAAGGGAATATTGGAAGAATGATAAGAGGAGAAGCATCGAACGTAAGGCCCGAAGGAGAGACGGAGGAAACACCACTGAAATACGTGAATCCTGGAACCCAAAGCATACCGCTTGAGGGAAGAAACTTGAGAAATGATCTGGAGGAAGAAGGGGTGCCTAGAGACACAGACACCGACTCCTCATATATCCCTCGTGACACCAGAGGAAAGGGTGTACTACAGGAGGAAGCACCAAACTCAGAAGCGTACAAAGTCCTTGAACAGCGTTTTCAGGTTCTGGAAAAGCAAAATTTGGAGCTTACTCAATTATTAAAAACGGTTATCGCTCAGCAGGCTCATACACCCAGAGCTCAGAACGTACAGGCCCCGGGAAATGACGCCCACGCGGAAATGCTACGGGCATTTCGACCGCTAGCCGAAACCGGAGCCGAGCAAAGGGTCATTCGGCAACCTCTGGCAAGGGCTATCTTCGCCGAAGCACTACCAATTGGCTTGGTCCCACCAAACATGGAGAAATATTTGGGGTTGGGCGATCCTGAGGAACATTTGCAAAATTTTCAAATCGCCATGCAAATGCAGGGCGCCAGCGATGCAGCATTCTGCAGAGCCTACCCAGCTACTTTAGGAGGGGCAGCAAGAGAGTGGTACATGAGCTTGCCAGAAGGAATTATTCACACATGGGATGAGTTTGCTAGGGTTTTTTTGATGAAGTATGAGAGTAGGCGGCACCGAAAGGTCCCAGTACAGGTCCTAGTTAACTTGCGGCAGTGGCCGGAGGAGTCGCTAAAAGATTTCTTTGAGAGATGGATCAGCACGGTACAGTCTGTTAGAGACGTGACTTTAGACATTGCTACTGCAAGTATGATCCAGGCGACGCATAATAGGCGACTGAAGGAGGCGTTAGTAAAGAAAAAGCCTACTACTCTGTCCAACTTGGAAGCCAGAATAAATAGTATAATTCTCATTGAAGAGCAGTTGGCAGAGATTGGAGGGGACGACGGCCGAAAAGGCCGAAAGGACGGACAGGCGGATGCGTCGCGTGATGGCACTGACAGGCGAGGACGGTGGCAGAGAGCTGAGCGATCCCCTGAAAGAAGGGAGTATCGGGATGACAGGAAAAACAATGATAGACGCACGTATCAGGAAGACAGGAGAGAATACACTCCGCTCAACCGATCCCGGAAGGAGGTATTACTGTACATGCAGCACAAGGATCACCACATTTAGTGGCCCGAGCCGCTGCGAGGCGACCCAGAGCAGCGTAACCCCCGGAAGTTTTGCAACTTTCATGATTCGCACGGTCACACCACAGAAGAGTGTAGGCAACTCAAAAATGAAATTGAGCGATGGATTAAGGACGGTCGCCTGAAAGACTTTATTCTCCAGACCAAGCGAAAAGAAAGGAGTTCAAATGATAAAGAAGATAGCCCAGCCCGGGCGACCAACCTAGAAAAACAGTTTTCGCCCGATTGCAAGAACCGCAGGGCGATGCTCCCAAAAAGGCAAATGATACGGAAGAAGTCACAAAGGTCTATCAAACTATATTCGGAGGAGAAAGTTGTCCGACAAAAAAGCAGTCAAGCGATTGCAAAGAGGTGTTGATCATAAACAATGGGGCGCGATGGTCTCCCAACATGTTTACGGAGGACGACATGATTAAAAGTGGAGGGCCCAGCTTGGAAGCAATGGTGATTCAGATTGTAACGCTCCGGAGTAGAGTGGAGCGGGTAATGGTGGATGAAGGAAGCTCAGCTGATATCCTGTTCTGGGATCTTTTCCAGCAGATGAAACTCCCCATCTCAAGCCTGAGGCCGACAAAGACAACTATTACATGTTTCTTTGGCCACCAAGTGCCTATTAAAGGAATCGTTACCTTACAAGTCATGATCGGCGACAAGCAAATTAAGGCGGTGCAGTCCGTAGATTTCCATGTGCTAGATTGTCGATCCTCGTACAATATAATTTTGGGGCGACCGACGCTTGCTTCTTTTCGGGCTATCTCTTCACCAGTATATCAGGTGCTGAAGTTCGTCACCAAGGACGGCGTCGGAGTCGCTTGGGGACACCCAGAGGTGGCTAGGCGATGCTATCGGGCAGCAACAAAAGGAGCATGTTATAAAATCGACCTGGAGGAGGGAACGGAGAATAGAGAAAGACTACAGTCAGCAGAATCTGATGTCCCTGTAACTTTGTGGGAAGGCGACGAAGAGAAAACAGTGAGGCTGTCGTCTTACCTAAGCCAAGAGGCCAGACAGGCGATGATGACATTAATCAGGCAATATTCACATCTATTTGCATGGCATCCCAGCGATATGCCAGGGATAGACCCAGCAATTGTGAAGCATTGCTTATCCATCGACAAAAGCTGTCGCCCAGTACAACAGAAGCGAAGAAATATTTGCCGTGAGCGACAGCTAGCCGTCACAAAAGAGATAAACAAACTACTGGAGGCAGGTTTTATCAAGGAGGTTCAATATCCGGAATGGCTATCAAATGTGGTTCTGGTTAAAAAATCATCGGGAGCATGGAGGATGTGTGTCGACTTCACAAATCTAAATGATGCCTGTCCGAAAGACGCCTACCCACTCCCGAACATTGAACAGCTAGTCGACGCCACAGCAAATAACGAAGTATTGTCTTTTCTCGACATGTTCTCTGGGTATCATCAGATACCACTCAATGAAGAGGATCAGGAGAAAACGGTGTTCATGACTCCTATGGCAAACTATTGTTATAAGGTTATGCCCTTCGGCCTCAAAATGCAAGAGCAACTTATCAAAGGATGATAGATATGGTCTTCGCTAAGCAAAGAGGACGTAACCTGGAAGCATATGTCGACGATCTTCTGGTAAAGAGTAAGAAGAGCGACGATCATCTAAGCGACTTGAAGGAAACGTTTGAAACGTTACAACGCTACGGTTGCGGTTGAACCCACAGAAGTGTGTTTTTTGGGGCTACTTTAGGCAAATTCCTAGGGTACTTGGTCACTCGACGGGGAATAGAGGCGAATCCAGCACAATTGGAGGCCATCTCCGCCATGGCACCACCCAAAATGGTTAAAGAAGTACAAGTTCTAGCCGGGAGAATAACTGCTATCAATCGGTTCATTCCAAAGGGGCAGAGCGATGCGCTCCATTTTTCTCTATTTTGAAAAACGCGTCAAAATTTGCCTGAATGACAAGTGTGATAAGGCATTTGAAGAGCTCAAGCAATTTTCAGTCACTCCGCCGGTGCTGGCCTCACCCAAGGAGGGCGATGAGTTATTTATGTACATCGCGATATCACCAACAACGGTAAGTGCGACGGGAGGAACGAAGCGACCAGCCCATTTTTTACACAAGTAAAATGTTGGTCGACGCTGAAACTCGGTACCCTGCCATCGAAAAGATGGCCTATACTGTGGTATGCGCGGCAAGAAAGCTCCGACCATACTTTCAGGCTCATACTATAACAGTATTAACCAACCTGCCAATACAAAACGCCCTACGGGCAATGAGCGTGGCTGGGCGACTTGCAAAATGGGCCATTGAGCTCAGCGAATATGACATCCGATACAAACCAAGAATCAATCAAAGCCCAGGTTCTCGCCGATTTTATTGTAGAGGGGGCAGTGCAGGAAGAAAAAGGGGAGAACCAAACTTGGACACTCTTCACGGATGGGGCCTCCAGTAAAAATGGTTCGGGAGCCGGCATAGTGTTAAAAAGCCCAGAGGGAGCTATCCATGAGGTCGCCCTGCGCTTCGCGTCGCCTAGAACCAACAACGCTGTCGAATATGGGGCGATGGAGGCAGGACTCAGGATTGCAAGAAGTATGGGGGTCAAATATGTGAATTTTTTTTCGATTCAGCGGTGGTGGTCAACCAGTTAAATGGGGAGTTTGAAATTAAAGAGGAGTCATTAATGCCATATTTTGATGAGATAAAGCTAGCCCTAGCAGATTTTACTAAAGTGGACATCGTGCAAATCGCCCAAGAAGAGAATTGCCACGCTGACGCGCTATCAAAGCTAGCCACGGCGGTTGATTTTGAGGAAACAAGAATGGTGACAGTGGAGAAAGAGGTAAAGCTAAACACATGCTTTAAGATCGACGGTACTCAGGAAGATGAAGACATACAAGACGATTGGTGCACCCCCATTATTAGGTTCTTAAAGGATGGAACAGTTCCGAGGATCAGGCGATGGCTACAAAAACAAGGCGACGGGCCGGCAAATGCACCTTAATAGGCGACGATCTTTATAGGAAGTCCGCCGCAGGACCTTATTTAAGATGCCTCGGACCAGTGGATGCTGATTATAGCCTCCGGGAGGTACACTTTGGAGTATGTGGAACACACTTGGGGTCTAAAAGTCTGGAGAAGAATTTATTATACCAAGGCTATTACTGGCCGACGATGCGACGGGAGGCGACGGAGTTGGTTAAAAAATGTCACAAGTGTCAGGAATATGCCGATTATCATAAATTGCCTTCCACGCTTTGCAGGCGATCGTTAGCCCTTGGCCCTTCGCCCAATGGGGAATGGATATTCTGGGACCTTTTCCTGAAGCCTCTGGGAAGCGGAAGTACCTAATTGTGGCCATCGACTACTTCACAAAATGGATTGAGGCTGAAGCGACGGCCAGCATCACTGCTAAGCAGATTGAGAAGTTCACATTCAAACATATCATCTCGCATTCAGTATTCCTCACAGCATTATATGTGACCATGGCACCCAATTTGATTGTCAGAGTTTTCAAGCGTACTGCCAAGAATATAAAATCCTTTAGATTCGCCTCGGTTGCATATCCACAAGCCAATGGGCAAGCTGAAGCCGCAAACAAGCTTAAACTGCGGGGTTTAAAGCGACGGATCGAAGGCAAAAAAGGCACGTGGGTTGAGGAGCTCGATCATGTACTGTGGGCACATAGAACGATCTACAAGACGTCAACAGGCGAGTCACCTTACACATTGACTTATGGTTCAGAGGTCAGTCCTTCCGGTGGAGATAACGATACCTTATGTCCGTTTGATTAGCTAAACCCAGAGGAAAATGAGCAAAACCTTGTCCATAGTATCGATATGGTTGAAGAGAAGCGCGAGGCTGCCCAGATGAGGTTAATAGTGGAAAAGGAGATGCTCGCCAGGCGATACAACAAAAAGTTAAGGCCACATCGCATCGCGATTAATGACTTGGTGCTACGAAAGATCTTTCGCCCCACAGAAGACGCCGCAAAGCTCGACCCCAGATGGGAAGGACCATTTCAGGTCAGGAAGGTGATGGGGGCTAACACCTTCAAATTAGCAAGAATGAACGGAACAAAGATCCTGCGGACATGGAACGCAATGCATCTCCGAAAGTATCATGAGTAGTCACCCAACGGCATGTATCGATTTCCCATTTTGTTGATTAATGAAAAAGAGCATCTGATAGCAATATCGCTGGATGACTCACTTTTTATCATTTCTATCTCACCATCGCTATTGTTATTACCTGAAACTTATCATGAGCTAAGAAGCCGCATAATCCCACAAAAATTTCCGCAAGACATGGATTCATCTCGCCTACGAGGCCTCAAAGTTTCAAACTTAGCTAAGGCCTAAAGTAACGGCATCGCCTAAATGGCATTATAAGAAGGTAAAACTTCGCTCATTAGCAAATTACCAATGCTAAGGCTAAAAAGAACTAGGGTGCCGCATATGACGGCTGAAAACAATCGCGCTAAGGCTTTCAAACCAGTAAGGCATCGCTTACGAGCCTACCTTATAAGATAAAGGCAAAATAAAAAGGCGTTTTGCATAAAATTTAAGTGGATCGCGGGCAGCTTGTCTTAAAAGTACAAAAAAAAAAGAGAGAAAAGGAATACAAAGGACGAAAGTGGGCTTGCAGCCATCATTTATTTCTTCCCATGCCCCGAGCCTTGCCCACGATCGCTTTGTGAGGATGTTAGGCTCTTTTCGGACGCCTTTTCCCCTCTGCCAGCATCTGCCCTCGCCTTTGCAGCTGCCTCATCCTTGGCCCGAGCCCTTTTGGCCTTCTCAGCCGCTATATACTCCTGATCCGCCGTCTGAACTTCCTTCATCACGTTGATATACTCAGGGTCGACGTCAGTATTGGGATCGGGCACACCATTCAACAGGCGATTCACAGCCCTGAAGGAAGTCGAGAGAAATTCGCGTCGAACGAAAGGAGGGGAAGGCCCAACAACGGCAACATATTTCTGACGGATGGCGGTCATGATCACAGGGATGGACCTTCGGATCAGTGACACGGCGGTCATATACTGTCGAGCGCTGAGCGCCTTAGTCTCCTCCTTGATAGTCGCGGCACGATCCCTCTCTACGGTCATCGCCTCAGCCAGCTTCTTCGCTTCATACCCTTTCCTTCGTTAAAGCCTGTATCTGCCTTTGTAGAGCCTCTTGATCTTGGAGCTTCTTGGCAGATAAAGAAGCAGCTTCTTTGGCCTCGGACAGGCTCTTCTCCAAATTGGTGATGGAGGATCAACTGGTTGATAACTCTCGCGTTAGGCGCTCTACAGCAGAGGTAGCCTCGCCTAAGTCATGCTGAAGTTGGGAATGCGCCTCAGTCAGGCGGGCGAGCTCATTCCTGGCGGCCTGATGGTCAGACTGTGTAAAAAAAGAAAGTCAACAACAATAACAAGAAGGGAAAGGGAAAATGAGCAAACAGGCAGCTTGAAGTAAAAGAAGGTCATTATCATCAAGTTTCTGCGTACCTCCTCGGTGTCGAAGCGGCGTTGGAGTGCCGCGTGATCATCACGAAGCTCCCGGGCCTTGCGCATCAATAGGTCACGCGACTTATCCGCGATACTTAGTGCCAGCAACATCTGGATAAGGAATAGAACAAAACATGTTGATAAGCGACGGTTGACAAAATATTCTAAAAAATACATATATTATGTATAAAACAAGAGAGGGGGCTAGGCAACCAACCTCGTGATGCTTCACATAGACGTTCCCCATCGCTGGATGGAAATCACCGACCTTCACATCATCCAGCCCCTTCAGAACCCCAGCGGTCACCTCCTCGGCGATGCCGCGAGCCACGTCGGCCGACAGTTGTGATCGCTGAGGATAAAAAACGGGGAAGTAGCCCTCCGACTTCTCATAGTCTGGCGCCAGGAAATCTGACAGGACGCGATGAGATAAAGTGCGGCGGCACTCCTCGTCGTTATGAGGTGACAAAGGTGAGTCATCCTGGATAAAGGATATGGATTCCCGCTCTGTAGGGGCTTGGCTTTCCTTTCCGGGGCGTTGAGGAGGGGGCTCAGGCACAGAGGCGTCGTGGCGCTCTGTGTTAAGAGGAATTCAGGATCGGCGACAGTGGTAATTGGCGAGGGATCCGCTGTCTCAGCCCGATCGTCTTCCACAATGATAATTGGGTCTGACGTACCGGCGGAAGAAGACTTGCGTCGCTTTGTTGGCACTGCCGCAGGCGATGATTTTTTTTCACGGGAGCGGCGCGCCCCCGTTTCTTTCCTTTCCCATGAGGCGAAGGAGGTGGTGGCTCAACTTCCGGTGGCGGCTCACGTTGCGGTTGAGTCGTTGATATTGACCCGCGAGCTGACGTGCTGATCAGCACGTTAGAAATGTCTGTCATCCCTGCACAAGAGGGTAGAGAGAGTCAGAAACAGGGAAGCAAAAGGGAACGCGACGCGAGATAATAGAAAGCAGGAATAAACGTAAAAGTGGGGGAAGATAGTCCCATCTACCTCCAGGCAGCATCGCCAGGACTTGTTTTAGGGTGAAAGGGTCGTTCAGGTTGAAGTTCTCCCTGTTGATAAACGACAAAAGCTGTTGTTCGACCTCAGTGGCTGAGCGACCACGGGGGAAGTTATTGGCGTCACCTTGTGACCAGTAAGGCGGAAGGGCCGTCGTCCAGGTATCTTCGGGCGAGGGTTTAAAATAAAAAAAGGCATGGTACCATGTGGGATGCGGTTTAACTGTTCTCCGCATCCCCACATCCCTATACGGACCTCGCTTTACAAAGCTAAGGCCGTTGGTGTTATGTTTGGCACTGTACAAAAGGGAAAAAAGCGAAGGGTAGGAGTAATTTCTCGCGTTGGCAAGATATCTCGAAACTAGCTACAACGGACCATGAGGTCGCGGTATAGGCGCCAAGCGACGCTTTGAGGTTTTGAAGTAATGATACAATGAAGGGAGAAGGAGGAAGGCGCAGGCCGTTGGTAAAGCTCTCTGACCACACACCATGCCAGCCTCCGGGACAGTTCCCAATGGTCGACAGGAACGAGGGAGCAGCATAGTCCCAACAGGTCGGAAGGGAAAGTTTGGGAAGAAGGAGCATATAGTGGTAGCAGAGAGATAGGGAAAATAGCCTGGCCCGATGACGTAGCGATCCCGGCCAATGCCGTCATACCACATGTCTCTCCAAGCTCGGACGGTGTAGCCTTGGTTCGAGACGGGGGCTGTCATATCCACGGACCAAGGGCGGAACCCGGGAACGAATCCAAGCTGATGCATTCCCCATTCTCGGGGTTCTGAAGGGTCGGGAGAGTTTTGAAAGTCGTCGGAGGCAGTTCTCTCCGAATCGGTTGATGATGAGGTCATTTGAACCTTAATATACAGGGGGTTTTACCGGGAGAAAGAAGCTAGATAACAGAGAGGGCAGTCGGAAAAGATAAAAGGAAAAAAAAACGAAGAAAGATTCAAGCAGGAGCAGAAACATACCAGGACAGCTGAGGAGGTAGTCAAGGTCGTCGGACATCTGGAGAAAAAAGAGAGATCGGAAAGTGGAGGAGGAAAGGCGAAGGAAAGACAGGAACGGTTGAGGAAGAAAGCAAGGGGCAAGTGAAGGAGCAAAGTGACGGAGAAAGAAGAGAAAGACAGTGATGGGAGCGGAACGTTTTATAAGGGAAAGGCGGAGACGTTTGAGTGGTTACATCGGAAACGGAAACGACGCGACAGTTGAAAGGACGGATGGAGCTATTGGCATTGGGAAGGGGAAAGCGTCTCGGAGACGCAAGCCGTGAGAGGTGGTGATTGGGCAACACGGCCCATAAAAAGGAATATAAAGGAGGGGGCTATCTCGTAGGCAATGATCGAGTTAGGGGGCTACAGAAGAAGGAAAAGACTAGACGACCCCTCGGTTGTGGCGAAAGTAGGGTTCCTCAAGGAACTCAGCAGGCGACGAGAAAGAGTAGTCCGCCAGTGTACTTGGCGACAAGCACACAAGCGGACTGGGGGGCTCATGATGGGCCACCCTGGATCAGGACAGCCCAGTAGGCGAATTGATCCACCCAGAAAGGAGGGACAACGCCTCTGGCGAGGGTTGACCAGACGACTATCCAGAAAGCCTGGAAGGCAGGCCCAGATATGGCCCAGGAAACGGTCAACATGTCAAGCGAAGGTTGACCAGCTAGATACCCTGAAGGTCGCTCTAGGAGTGGGCCCAGACGAGCCCAGGAAAAGCCCTGAGGCGATGTTATGCGCTTACCATCTGGGAAACCCTAAAAGGACGCGTGGAGCAATCCTGAAGGTTTCGTCTTCACCAAGCGACGGTTAGGATTCGGTGACACGTGGCGAGACTTGCTGGCGTCGTACCATTGCCCAACGGTCTTGGCAGACCTGCCAGGCTATAAATACAGAACGAATGGACAGACTGCAGGAGACGACCAAATTCTGGGAGCAATCCCTAGGTACATTCTGTTACATCATCGTCCATTTCATTCCTCACCCTTCTGATTACTACTCCCACTCTCTTATTACGAGGCGATTCAGAGTCACTTAGGCGACCGGGTCGGCTCCATCATTGTTCCAGGCGACGAGAGCGGAACAAGTATCAATGGAGGGAGACGATTGGAGACCTACGTTAATATAAATACAATCGAATCCACAAACAACAGGAAAAGTACCTAGCCAACAGATTGTACTAGTGCAGACCTGAGCAGATCTGAAGTTGTGGAGCACATCTGTAAGAGGTGGCAGGGGAGGAGAGTCGAATGAGGAGAGGCAGCATGAGGGGAGCAGAGGATGAGTTGTGACTAGCGGATCTACAGAAGAGGCGACGATCGAGAGGGATCTACAAGGCGGCAGTCGAGAGGGATATTCGGAGGAGGCGGGAACAGGGAGGAATTTTGGAGGAGGCGGCGGCCGGGAGTGATTTCAGAGGAGGCGGCGGTCAAGATGAATCTATGGAAGTTGGAGAGTGGCGTGTCTAGGGAAGAAGAAGAAGAAGAAAGAGAAAGAGGAAAAGAAAGTGGCGTGTATGGAAGAAGAAGAAGAAGAAATCGAAATAAGGAGAATAATAAATGTGGGTTTGTAATTATTCCAAATATGATATTTAATTTGTTTTAGTTAATGAAATTTAATTATTATTAATGTGTTTAATTGATTGGTTATTAGTGATGTATTATGAATGACTACAAAAAATCTGTAGTCACCATAAAATTTGTCGAGGGTAAATTAGTTTAATTTCACTTTTACTTTTTATCTCGCAGTAATTTAAAAGTCGAACTGCGGAAACTGGAAAGTGATAATTTTAAGGAGTCGTCCAACTTCTAGATAGCTAGTTGGCTATTGACTATTTTTAAAACTAACAAGTAGGCTGCTTGTTTTGGGTACATAACATAAAACTAGGGCTATTTGTTTTTGTCTTTCTCAGTGATGTGGTGCATATTACTAGAGGTGTCTTTTCATATTGATATTTCATGTTCTTAAAATAAATTGAACTGTGTTTTTTGGTCAAAGTCTTTATTGTCAGCTGTTTTTTTTTTTTTTTTGGAGCAATAAGCCAAATAGATGTGAGGATAGGAAGCTCAATTCGTTTAATCGTTGCATGGGGGTTAATTCGTTTAAAATATTTTAAGGAAGACCCGGCTCACCTCACTTTCGGTCCCGAGTGTTAAATCCGAGTATAAATTTGTAATTTTTTCGAATCCGGTTAAGTACAAAATTTAAATCCGGCTCAGTGTTATTTTAATTCGGCTCAGTTCATTGTTATAATTTCAAATTTAACAACTAAATATATTCTAATACATTTGTCTTTTAAAAAAAAACCTAATATAGTCAATATACTCAATCATATTGACCATACCCTTCCCTAATGCTAATGTTTCGTCAACATGTGGAGAGGGTTGAGTAAGCCCAATACAATTTTATCTCGACTTATGAATGAGTAAAAATACAATATTTGATAATAAATTGTTCATATTAATAAAAAATCGCCGGTGGCACATTCTAATTTCATTTTTTCAAGAGTAATACTAATAATCTTAAGAATAAACATATATGGCGCAATGACCTAATGGCAAATAGCATCATATATTGAAAGTAAAATAATATATATAACGTAATATATATTTTAATAATAAATTTCGGCTCAGGGCATTTTCTAATCCTGGTTCCGCCCCTGCCGGCTGGACGACGTCGGGTGGACCTGAGGTTAGAGTAGGACGAGCGGACGACGGCGGAATCCCCTGGAAGCTTTGGCGACGAGAGACGGAGGCAACGACTACGAAGTCCAGGCC
The DNA here is from genome assembly GCA_034768395.1 of Linum lewisii. NCBI lineage: Eukaryota > Viridiplantae > Streptophyta > Magnoliopsida > Malpighiales > Linaceae > Linum > Linum lewisii. The sequence continues at coordinate 16,639,622 of CM068299.1, read as the reverse complement.
ATTCCAAGATTTTGGGAAGTCGCCTGCGGTGGGCGGTGTCGTTCATTGCCGGAGAAGAAAGTGACCAAAGGGGAAGGTGCTTTTTTGGCTGCAGGCAGGAAATTGATTTCTGAACAATTTGGAAGCATAGTTTGGCTATTGTTTTCCCAGATCTGAGCAATTGTGATTATTCTTAGTTGATTGAGTTGGCCAAGGTTGAAGAAGAGTGATGGTTTTTGTGATTCATTTAAGTTGAGTGATGGTATTGTGATTCATTTAAGTTGAGTGATGTTTGTGATTCATTAAGTAGTGATGATTTAGTAAATGAAAGTTACAAAAATAGACGTTTTTAGTAAAATGAAAAGTTACATTTAAATTAACGTTGGTTAACTAGTTAACCAATGATTAACTAGTTAACTCGATTGTTAACTAGTTAACTCGATTGGTTAACTAGTTAACAACTTGATAATAGTTAACTGATTGATAACTAGTTAACTCGATCTCGATAACTAGTTAACTCAATTGGTTAACTAGTTAACTACGTTGATAACTAGTTAACTTGATTGATAACTAGTTAACTCGATCTAGATAACTAGTTAACAACTTGGTAACTAGTTAACTAATGTTGATAACATTGAGTAATTGGATATCTAACTATTAACTCGATTGGTTAACACTTGGTAACTAGTTAACTCGATTGATTAACTAGTTAACTCATTTTCTAAATCATGATGTTAACTAGTTAACTCATTTTGATAAATAGTTATCAACTAAAAATTTTGTTAACTAGTTAACAACTTGATAAATAGTTAACTAGTTAACAACTTGGTAACTAGTTAACTCGATTAGATAATAACATGTTAACTAGATAACTAGTTAACTATAAAAACTCAGGTTTACTAGTTAACTAGTTATAAAAAAAATATTGTTAACAAGTTATTAGTAAAAATCAGGTTAACTAGTTAACTTGTCCTCGCCGGAAAAGTCACCGGAGTTTGGTCGGTCTCCGGAGCCTCGTCGGAAAAGTCACCGGAAAACATGTTAACTGTAAAAATCCAAGTTAACTAGTTAATAATAAAAAAATCATGCTAATAAGTTAATAGTAAAAATCAGGTTAACTAGTTAACTTGTCTTCGTCGGAAAAGTCATCGGAAAAAACTACCGAAAAAATCATCGAAAAAAGTTGTCTGAAAAAAGTCGTCGGAAAAGTCGCGGCCGCGGCGACGGTGGCCGGCCGTCGGCGACGGTGGCCGGCCGTCGGCGACGGTGGCCGGCCGCCGGCGATGGTGGCCGACGACCGTGGATGGCGACAGTGCAACTGTAATAAATAAAATAAAATATTTAATATAAAATATAATTATAAAATATTTAAATTAAATAAATAATGAAATTGTTTGTGTAAAATCCTAAATACCCCTATCAAATCTGGACCATTAAATTGGTCAAAGGGTCAAACTAGATCTAATGGTTGGAAATAGATTTGGAACTTTCCAAATCCATATTCTCTTGGACGCTGATCCGGTCCCCACATCAACGACCATTTTTAGTTATAATATTATTCTTTTATAAATGTACACATTAAATCATATGGTCATTTAACAAACTTTTACAATATAAACTTATTCAATAATATGGTTACACTTTTATAATATTTATAGATATGAAATTGAGTAAAAATACTACAAAATAGTCTTTTTTGGCACGAGCTCTTGCATGTTTTACTCTCTATGGTCATTTTCCCATTTCATTTTCTGTCCTAGAGGCATTTTTGTCCTAGATGCATTTTTTCTCATGTGGTGCTTGTTGTCGTGGTCTCTATGGTCATATCGACGACATCCATCATCCTCTCTTGGACATCGATCATCGCTGACCCTGCAATTGATTTGAAATTCGTTTAAAGCTCTGTCATGACATTTGTTAATAAAGTGTTATAGATCCCCAATTTGTGGTCGATCGGTCACGGTGGCTCTCCTAGATGAAGGTCGTCGTTGTTGCTCAATTCATGGGATTCATGCCACTATTTCATGTCTTCGCATCCATGACGAATAGATTATGGGGGTACGAGGGCGTAATTTCCATAATTTAAGACAATTTCTTCATCAGTGAATTGCCATCAATCGAGCTAAGTAATTGAATTATTGGACGGTCTTGGCACATATAGTACCATGCAACATTAGTCAAATCGTTGGTGGCACATTTTAATTTTTATTTAGCCGAAAGTATTACTAATAATTTTAAGAATACGAAAGTAAACTAATAGTTTCAACGCAATATATATATATATATATATATATATATATTTTTTTAATTAGTAACACTATTTCTATAAAAAAAAATTTAGTAAACACTATTGAACTCTAGTTAAAATTAGCTCAAGGGTATAGTTACATAATTTTTTTTGTTTGAAATTCGACTCAATGCATCTTTGGTTTCTGACTCCAGCCCTGAGATTGCATGTATTGGAGAGTCAATACTGAATTAGTTATTGCCGAGTCTTTATTAAGAACCGGTAAAAATTCATTACGTAGTGGTTTACCTATCTAATCTACGTACGTACTGAGTTTGATATTCTCGCCATTTTGATGAGTTACGTTTTGGTTTTGAATATTTCAACATATTCATCTGGTTTCGCAGAAAGGATGATGAATGATTCCCCAAAGAAAGTAAGAATATGTTTATGTTTCTGATGTAAATGCTTTAACAGTGTTTTCACATTAAATTACTTTAGAGCTTTACTTTTGATTTTTGAAGGGATCAAAGATTATGTCATATTACCGTACTAGTAGTAGTAGTATTAGTAGTACTAACCCACACGCTAATTCATCATCCAATAAAAAATTGTGCACGCGGAGGCCAACACAATCTAAAAGTAAAAGCATTTACTTGCGCATGCATAGCTCCACAATGGTTCCACATAAACGTGGAACAATTACAAAAGATATTTATGTTTAGGGTTAATAATCTTAGAAATCGCAAACTATTGACGTGTACGCCACATTGGATTTTGGCCAATAGAAAATCGTCCACGTGGATTAATATATTTACCATGGTCCCTACTTATAGATTAAATTATTTTTGCAGGGTGTATGGTACGGTCTTCGACGGTGGGTTCGACTGAAACCCACATATGAAATCGCTGGCCGCTGTCAGTGGAGCCTCTTTCTTCTTGCGTCGAGTCATAACCCCCGACTGGACGTCGTCGTCGTAGCGCTCGCCGAATCCCCTTCCTCATCGGAGTTAAGCTTGGAAGTCGGAGAGGCAGGAGGCGAGATTTGAGAGGAAGGAGCTGGAAGAGAGAGGTGGAGTGGACGTTCTAGGACCCTTCGACGGCGACGGCGACGACGCTCTCTCTCTAATTCGAGATCATCGATTCCCCTTCCACGCGGCGAATCTGGAGAGCGGAGGTGAGTTTTAGAAATCGAACCCACACCTCCGCCAGCCCTTTCTTCCAGATCTGAAATCGACCACCTCCGTTGGCCCTTTCTTCCAAACAATCGCCGATTCTGGGTTTGAGGGGAGGGGAAGGTGTGGAGTCGAGGTGGGGCTATGGTGCATGGAGGTAAAACAACAGAGGCTTGGGGGGTTCGGTGGCCTCCCGGTGAAGAATCACAGAAATCGCCTTGTGGGAGCCGGTCTTTCTATTCTTCTCTTCTTTCCTCTCCTTTGCTTCTCTCTTCTTCGACTTCTTCAGCTCCTACATTGCTCTCTGCTGGCTTCTCCGGACGCCATTAGCGGAGCGAGAAGGGTCTAGCAGTGGTGGTTCTGGTCTGGGATTGCGAGGATTGCATGAATGGATTACAAATCCTCTCACTAACGACGACACACCCCCGCTCCTCCTGCATCTTGGATTCAACTGGGGCAGAGGCGGCGGGTAGGGGAATCAGAATCAACACCGCCATCATCAGCGGCGGTTCTGGATGGGAGTAATCAAGAATGAGGAGGATGGGAGTAATCAAGGATACGGAAGGAGGATGGGAGTTGAAGTTGAGAAATTGATTTTGGGATTTTTGTCAGATGTGGTGTGGCGGTGACGAAAGGGGGTGATTGGAGTTAGTGTGGCGGCGGAGCAAGAGAGATGAAGAAGAAGTTAGGGAAATAGATTAGGGAGATTAGGGAAATCATTTTAATTTTAATATTTTTTTTTGTAAATAATTTTTATTTAAAAATAAGGTGAACACTCCGGTGCACCCACTAACATTTTGATAGATAAACATGTTTTTAATATCTTTTTTTTTAGTATAATAATCTACATGTTGTTAAAGGATATATAAGACGATTTGAACAAAAAACTAATTTGGTAGAGATGATAATCTATCATATTGAGAAAAAATGCGGCTGTAGAAAGAAACCTGAAGAACAATAGGTATAATCTTATACTATGATGACTAAAAATTGTAATTAAGCTCAATTTAGACTTATTAAGATTAAATCTATTGATATAAAACAATTAGTTCAATAGAAATATCACTCTAGATAGCACAACGTCAGTGGGTGCACCGAAGCGTTTACCTTAAAAATAATTATGTGGCAAAAGTTAGACACGTCAGCTGACACATCATTTTGGGGTTAAATTTCCGTTAACTTGGACGAAAAAGTTAACGGAAAATAAAACATTGCCATTTTTGGGATTACGAATAGTTTTGGTTATGTTTGACATTCGCGAGAAAGGTTTGGCTACAAATTTGTTTTTGGCCTAATTAGAATGGATAATCTTTTCTAAATCCCAAATCTAATCTAGTTTTCAAAATTGTTAACATTGTTTGTTCTTGTTTGTGAAGTTTTAAAAGTTAATGACTGATTCACAACTTTTGATGACACGTACACTAACATGTGGTGCCACGTGGGACTGAATCACAATTTTTTTATGACACATACACTGACACGTGGCACCACATAGTAATATTTCAATGTGTTTAATGTATTAAATTGCCCATGTGGCACCACGTGGCGGTTCGGTGTATGTGTCATCAAAAGTTGTGATTAAAACGTTAACTTTCAAAATTTTAGAAACAAGGACAAATGGCGTTAACAATTTCGAAAACTGGGCAAAAATTAGGGATTCGAAAAATTTATCCATTCTAATTATAATACACTAGAGTTTGTGCTTTTTAAAATTATTAACCATTATGTTTAAGGAGAATGTTATATATGATAATTTCGAGGCCAGGTACACGAATTGTAGAATAAGAGCATCTCTAATGATAAATCATAATAAGTTTATACACCATAGAAGAAATTAAGATGATGTGGCATTAAAAGGTTTATGGGAATAAATCTTTTAATGGATAAGTTTAAAAGGTTTATGTGCATTAAAAGGATAAGTTTACGATCAAGTGTATCAAACTATAAATAAGTTTATATTTGAAAATTTAAAAAAATAATAATGACATGGCTGGAGATTAAACTTCAAAAACAGCGTGTCATTGCATTGGAGCTCTAAGCCTCTAAATCATTTCCAAAACAGGATTTATTTGTTTGAATTTAGGATTTTCTCCACATTATAGGTAAAAAGTTACAACTTACAACACAGAAGAATCACTATCCATAAGTTACAAATCTACAATTCGGCTTGCGTACACTGGATTCTAGTTGTGTTCTATCCAAGTCCCCAATCAATTACCTGAAGGTCATCATCTCATCTTCCTCGTCAAATTCTGCTTCACTTGATGGCCTTAGTTTCTAATTTGCATCTCTAGGTTCTCCTGATGTTCTTCCCTTCTTCAGTTTCTTCATGTATCTGGTGAAGATCAAGTCTTCTTTGAACTAAAATACTTACTGCCCATTTGTTGGCAAGCTTCCGCCTTTACCCTTACCAGAACCTATATAAGTTCTTCCATCTGTAATAATTGAACAAACAGGAAAACTTTTTAAAAGCCACTTTTCTAGTCTTGCCAAATTGGTGCTGGTTGCATCAAATGGTGCTTTGACATATATGTTTGGCTTAGTTTGTTTCTTATGAATGCATGAAAGTTTTCTTAATGGCATTAATATTGATAAATAAGAAGAAAACTTACCCTCATGGCTAAGACCAAGTTCTTTAGCCTGAAGATGAAGGAAACAATTAAGATACTGTCACAAGTAATATTGCAGAACAATTAAGATATTGCCTCAGCAGTGATAGTTATTCTTCTGGTGTCTTATTTGAAACTCAAATTTGCATCAGTGGAAATGTATTGCTGTCTTGGCAAACACTCATAAGTGATTCCCTAATCTATGAATGCTCAAGCCTGAAAAATGCTTTAAGCGATTCCCTAAAGTAGTTGACAATATCCATTCTCAGCAATTTATTCCCTAGCCACGACATTCCCAACAACTGTAACTTGGGCACAGCTTCAGTTCCTTGTAGCAATTTCTAGTAAGCCGAGAAAAATACCCCTTGAGCTCCCAGCTGATATGCTGGGCGCAGTTGTAATGACACATGACAACCGAGGACTTCAAATTTTAAACGCAGCTAACAATTCCAATCCAAAATACAAAGACACCACACTGATTTGGAAATCTTTTACTTACTGTTGGTGAAGTAACTGAAGACAATGAGAAGACTCTGTCTTCTGGCAGAAGTTTCCTACATCTCTTTAAGCTGCAAGATCCATTAAATTGGTGCATTAGTCCAACCTAAGTGACTGTAGAAAGTTGCAGTCCAAGTTAATTGCAACAGGCATTAGACCGCTCCAGTTCTATCTACACTAACGGCTACTTCCTAACCTTTTCAAAAAAATGGATACATCCAGAATGTTAACCAGGACAACTCTTTGTAGTTTGCACAGTAAACAAAGATATTAGCCAAACCCATAACTGAACTAGAACATTACTTGGAGGAATTCTTTGAAGAAGATAGAAACCCCTCAAACCCTTTAAGCATATTCCCGAAATGACTCGAATCTTGCAGGTTGTCAAATGGTGACGATGATGATGCAGAGGTCTCAGCTGATGCAAAAGGGAAGAGAGCCGTTGAAGCTTAGTGGAACGATGCCGCTTCCTTCTATCTTATTTTTGTTTACTTTTTCCTTTTTCATTAATTAGCTGCCTATATTAAACGGAAAGGTGTCCAGTTTTCTATTGCTTTTACCGTTGCTTCCGTTAGAACAATGTAATCGGAACCCTACTATTTAAGACACTGTTAATGAAGGCTGGGCTGCAGCTTTTGGCCAATTCTCTGTAAAACACTTTTCCATTTCTCCGATTTGTTATGGTATCAAAGCTCCACTGACGACCCGCTCGTCAGCAGTGAGATGGACAATGCACGAACACCTCCTACTAGAGGAGGCCTGGTTTTTGGTTCTGCCCACAATAACAACAATGGTAACTCTTCTTTTGATCAAGTCTTTGGAAATCCCTACTATCTAAATCCTAATGAGAATTTGGCTCAATCTATTGTGAATATCATCCTAGATGGATCTAATTATCAACTATGGAGTAGATCTGTTAGGTTTGCTCTCAAAACAAAACACAAATTGGGCTTCATCGATGGCTCAATTGTTCCTCCAGCAGCAGATTCTGATAGATTTACTTTGTGGGATGCCTGTAACACTATGGTTCTGTGCTAGATCGTTAACTCCTTAAATCCTGATATTCGTCGAAGCGTTATGAATTATGAGAATGCCCATCTTGAGGGAAGAGCTGAAAAACAGATTTGGCACTACAAATGTCGTCAAACTGGTGAATCTACAGGATGAGATCCATGTTTGCAAGCAAGGATCCATGAGTGTTACTCACTACAACACTGTCATCAAAGGTTTGGGGAGGAATATAGCCAGATTTCCCTATTGTTTCCTGTAATTGTGCTCCCAGTAGTACTATTGCTTGTCCTCCAGTTGTAGCTTTCCAAAAGAAGCAGGACACATACTATCTAATTAGGTTTTTACGAGGGCTCGGTGCTGGATTCGACGTCGTTAAGACTCAGTTACTAATGATGAAACCACTACCATACGATCTCTCAAGCATTTAATGATGCTCTGCAGCATGAGGACAAGCTGAAGGGAGGTATTGCTACTCATGGAGAACAAGCTCAGGCAGTTGTTTTCGTAACAACTTCATGAACCATGAAAGGTGATACTGACACAAAGCTTGCCAATGCTATTTCTTATCCAAGACCAAATACCACTGGAAATGTCTCTGGTGAGACAAAATTATGTAGGTACTGCAAAAAGGATAATCATCTCATTGAAGATTGTGTGAGGCTTAAATACAAGAAGAAAAGAGATCAAAAGCAAGGAAACAAAACACTGGTAACGGTGGAAACAGGTTTGCCGGAATGGTCACTCAAGGAGGATCTGAGGGTCAACAAGCCTCTCCAGATTCATCCTCAAACTCAACAAGCCCTAGAGCTTTGTCCAACGAAGAACTTCATCAATTGAGGTCACTACTCCAATGATCTGTGCATTCATCTCCACAACATAGGGCCTTCTCTGTGAGTCAATGATTTCCAACGCCATCAAACCATTCAGGTAAATACATTCTGTCATCTAAAACGCATAATGACTTGGCATCTGTATGGATATTAGACACTAGTGCTTCGGATCATATATGCTCATTAGACCTTTTTCTTGATTCACAGCCTGCTTTTGGTGTCAATGTTTACCTTTCAAACTCTTCCAAAGTGTCAGTCACTCACATAGGATCAGTCAAACTTCCAATCGGTCTGATCCTCAAAAACGTTATGTTGGTTCCTAGTTTTGAATTCAATTTGGTGTCAGTTAGCAGGTTGACTCGTGATTGTCCTGTTTCTTTGGTTTTTAAATCCAACACTTGTGATATCCAGGACCGTATCACTAGTAGACGATTGGTTTAGCCACAGAGATTAAAGATCTTTACCAACTTCAAGACCATGATCCAGTTTTCAAATCCACTCCCCATATTCTAGTCAGTTACAATTTCAAGCCTCATGAAGTCAGCCTTTGGCATTGGCGTTTAGGACATCCTAGTGATGAGAGAGTTCAATTTCTGAGTCAATGTAATCCTTTTATAGCTCACGAGAGAGTTTCTCACTGTGACATTTGTCACTTAGCAAAGCAAAAACGTTTAGCTTTCATATGAGTGACAGCATAGCTGCAAATGCTTTTGATCTCATACATGTTGAGATTTGGGGGCCTTTAGCTACTGGATCGCATGATCATTTTTCCTATTTCTTGACCATTGTTGATGACTGTACTAGAGGCATTTGGATATACCTTATGAAATATAAATCTGAAGCCAGGCCCCTTTTAGAGTCTTTCTGTCACATTACAGCAACTCAATTCCATAAACCTATCAAAAATAGTAAAGAAGTGATCAAGGGAAATATATCCAAATGACAAAGTTTTACTCTGACATGGCATTCTGCATCAAATGTCGTGTGTTGAAACACCTCAGCAAAATGCTAGGGTCGAACGTAAGCACTAGCACATTCTCAACGTTGCTAGGTCCTTACAATTTCAAGCAGGATTGCCTCTGACTTTTTGGAGTGACAGTGCCCTTCATTCTGTGTATTTGATAAATTGTCTTCCCACTCCCATTCTAAACAATTTTTCACCTTACCAGAAGCTTTATGGCGATCCACCATCCCTCTCTAGTCTGAAAATTTTTGGTTGCCTATGCTATGCTTCCACTCTTTCTCATCACAGAACAAAGTTTCATCCTAGAGCCCATCAATGCATTTTATTAGGTTTTTCTCCCGGTATTAAGGGTTACAAAGTTATGGATCTAATCACTCAAAAGGTTTTCATGTCACGAGATGTGGTTTTTCATGAAACCATCTTTCATTTAAAAGGGTCATCCAGTTTAGCCTCACCTCCAAGTCAGTTTTCTCCACTTGAGTTCTTTCAAGAATCTGAACTCAGGGTGCCTCCTGCACAGAGTCAGTCTATTAATCAGTCAAGCCCTCCGCTTACTCATCCTATTATGCCAAGTCATGTGCGCTCAATTCAAAGTGATGAACCTGTTGGTGAGGTGGAATTGGAATCTGAGGACTTCTCAGTTGGGGACCAGGATGTGAATGCCACAGACTTGTTCCTGACATGCCATCAGTTCCCTTTCCTCCTAGGCAATCCACTAGGATTCGTCGACCGCCACTGTATTTGCAGGATTATCACTTGAACTGTCATGTTACTAAGCGTTCTCTAGCTTCTGTTGTTTCCTATTCTAACATGTCACAGGAACATAGAACCTTTGCTTTGAATGTGATCCTGCACAAGATCCTCAGTATTATGCAGAAGCATGCAAGGATCCGTCTTGGATCAAGGCAATGGATGAGGAGCTTCTTGCTCTAGAGGCCAATCACACTTGGAATTTGGTTCCTCTAACCCCTGGCAAGAAGCCTGTTGGCTGCAAATGGGTGTATATAACCAAATTTCGCTATGATGGTTCAATTGAAAGGCACAAGGCTCGCTTAGTAGCCAAAGGATTTACTCGGGTCTATGGCATTGATTTCCTTGACACTTTTTCTCCCGTTGCGAAGATCAATTCAGTCAAGGCTCTTCTGGCAGTGGCATCTTTGAAGGGCTGGCACCTTCAACAGATGGATGTTTCTAATGCCTTCCTCCATGGTGAGCTTGAGGAGGAGGTGTATATGCAAGCTCCAGAAATCATTGTATGGCCTTAAGCAAGCCAGCCGACAGTGGTTTGCCAAACTCACATCCTCTCTACTACAATATGGATTTAAACAGTCCAATTCAGACTACTCATTGTTTACCAAAGGTGAGGGAAATCAATTAGTAGTGCTTCTGGTTTATGTTGATGACATAATTTTGGCAGGAAGTGACCAACTGGCCGTTGATCAAGTAAAGGGCCATTTACAAGCCAACTTCAAAATCAAGGATTTAGGTCAGCTGAAATATTTATTGGCTTTGCTAGTACACTACAAAAAAACCAGTTATTTAACCGCGGTAGAAAACGCGTTTAACAGCGGTCTAGGCCGCTGTTAAAATAATTTAACAGCGGCCAAAGGCTGCTGTTAAATTGGCCAATGGGAAAGGCATTTAAAAAGCGGCAAAATGTGGTCGCGGTTAAATGTAATATTTAACAGCGGCATAGGCCGCTGTTAAATTATGCCGTCGATCAAAATTAATTGTCGGAGCTCTGACGATAGAGCCAGAACTCCGGAGACAGCCCACTCCGATCGTCTTCTTTTCTTTTCTCGTCAGAGGTAGATCTAGCGGAGGTCAATCGTTCGGCGGAGGAGGAGGAGGAGGAGAAGAAGAAGAAGAAGAATAAGAGGAAGAAAGCTGTCGCCGCTTCCTCTGGATTCGACGAGGAGGAGAACAACGAGGAGGAGGAAAAGAAGAAGAAGAAGAAGAAGAGGAAGAAAGAAGCCATACCTACCGCCGCTGCTTCCTCTGGATTCTGACGAGGAGGAGAACAACGTGGAGGAGGAGGAGGAGAGAAGAAGAAGTAGTAGAAGAAGAGGAAGAAAGCCGCTGCCGCTTCCTCTGGATTCTGACGAGGAGGAGAACAACGAAGAGGATGAGGAGGAAGGAGGAGAAGAAGAAGAGGAGAAAGAAGCCATACCTGCCACCGCCTGCTTCCTCTGGATTTTGACGAGGAGGAGGAGGAGGAGAAGAAGAACAGTGTGATTAATTCATTTGTGTTTCTTAAGGATCGATCGGACGGCTTCAAAGTTCGATCCGTGTGCAAAAATTTAACAACGGCTAGTGCCCGTTGTTAAATTGTTTTATTTAACAGCGGCCACTTGGCCGCGTTAAATTACTAATGTTAGGCAAATTTAACAGCGGCCCCGTAGTGGCCGCTGTTAAACTGTCGCCATTAAATAACTATTTTCTTGTAGTGGTAGTCACAAAAAAGGGAGGGAAATCCGATAGACACTACAAAAATCCGGCACCTTAGCGTCGGTCAGAACCGGAGTTTAGCGTCGGTTGCTGACCGACGCTAAGGCTTTTGGCGTCGGTCAGAAAAAGCGACGCCAATTCCACCGACGCTAAAATTTAGCGTCGGTTGTTTAATGACCGACGCTAAACCCTTTTCACAAGCGACGCTAAATGATGGTCCGACCAGCCCGGGCGAGAACCAAACCAATTTTTAGCGTCGGTCATTAGGCGACGCTAAATTTAACAACCGACGCTAAAGTGGTTAACCAATGACCAAACACGCGTTGACTGCGACCTAGTTAGCGTCGGTTATAAACCGACGCTAAATGACCAATTACCGACGCTATTTACGGGTCATTTTAGCATCGGTTCAGACCGACGCTAAATATGTTGTACAGTCAAAAATTTTCTGGCCATTTCAGCTCCTTATCTCATACTCTTCTAGTGCCAACCTGCAAACCTGTAAACCGCAATTTCATTCATGGAATGCAATACTAATTATACCACACATTACTAACCAACGACATAGATAACTAATATGCATAACATACCGTATAATTCTAATAATATTAATAACTACATATGTCCACGTGTAATATATCAGCATAAATATTCACTCTCCCTCTCATCACTCATCCTCCTCATCCTCCTCATCATCCTCACCTCACCCTCACCCTCACTTCCTCCTCCTCATCCTCATCCTCACTTTCCTCCTCCTCCACCGCCTGCAAGGTGGCTTTCCCCTTCCCTTTAGCCCGAGCGGAGGATCCTGAAGCTCCTGATGCCAACTGTGCAATTTGCTCCTTTAGAAATCGAACCTCATCCCGTAACTCTGCTACTTCTCCTTGTACAGGGCAATGTCCGAAGTTATGCATGGCAGTAGCTGATGGCGTGGAACTCTGGCTAGATGCACCCTTCTTCTTACTCAAGTTGACCTACAAAAAAGAGACAACAAAATATTAAAATTGTTAGTGTTATATAAATTGAAACCAAACCAGATCATAATATACTATATGTACCTTCGTGGGTGTAGCACCAAATCCCAATCCTCGAACTCAACCACTATGCTCAGTGGGGTACACTTGCCCCAATGCATCGTTAGAACTTACCCAAGTCAGGATGGTTGGGTCGTTCAACAACTCAAGTATCTTAGGCTGCACAGTGGCCAACAATTACATTTTTCAAACCAATCTCTGAAAAGTGAAATGACAAAGTTGGAAGGAAAAAAACATGAAATGTCACTTACAACATTAGGATCGGTGTATGTGCCATCCTTCTTCTTGTGGGTGATGGCATACAACTCACCTCTCGTGGGTCTTTTTCCCGTTACGGCTTCCTACACTTGCATATACTAAACAATATAAATTTCTTTTAAAATAATTTAACTAAATAAGGTGATTTTAGGATGAACTCTTACCAATTTTGATCCTCTCACTCTCAACTTCTTCGACCCTCCAGTGTGGGGTGATTTGTATTCCGCCCTCCTCAAAGAGTTAAGCCGAGACAGCTCCTACAAATTAAGAATTTTTAAGTAACACAATTTGTATCACGAAATAAATTTACTTGAATGAAAAGCATTCATATATTTCGCTACATACCACCATATGCTCGCTCAACCTCAAGTCCACATATTGCGTCCACATAGGCGCAGGAACATTAGGAGGTCTCCTCTCTAGTGCCCACGGTCTCGGCGGCACCACAAACGCTTTTGGGTCGAAATCTTGGTTGTTCTTTGTAGCTTCAGCTTTTAAAAACTTTTTGTACGGCCCAGTCACTTTCCTTGCCCACAGCTTCGTTTTGTAATCCCTCCACTTCTTTCCTATATCACTCACGATATAGTCAAGAGCTCTATCCTTTGCCTCCTCGGGTTCAATGACAATACTTTTCTGCAACAACAAATTTTATAAACATTAGTAGTTATATAACCTAGGTCGTTTGAGAGTAATATTATTTTATACATACCCATATAGCGGCGACCAATGCGTCCTTCTCACCATCAGACACATTCGGCCACCCGACGTATGTGATCGGGAGAAGGTTGGTGTCTCTAGAGAGCTGACCATGGAACTGTCCAAGGATCGTAGCTGGACCAATACCTAAGGGTCCTATAAGACCCCAAGGAATGACAACCTTCTTCCCATGGGGAAGACTCATCATCTGATTACTAGGAATGCCGACCAGAGTCTTCACTCCACGTCCATCGATGAGCTCCACCTCATGCTTTCCTGAAGGAGCCATGTCTGTATAACAAAAAACATTTAATTGGATTAGATGTGTAAAACGTAGCAAATAGATTAACTTGTACTATAATAAGTTAAATGAATATATTACCAAACCCTAATCGAACTCTGCAATTATTCCGGGCCTAACTAGGGGTAGAATATTGGAATTATCAAAAGCCGACAACTCTTGATTTCCAAACATCTCACACTCATGTACATTGCTTCCTTCCTCATCACCCATGTCATAGACATCTCTGGGTTTGATATGTACGGGAATGCACCATCCTTTGTCCACTTTATCTTCAACGTAGTAGACCATTCGAGCATCTTTTGCTTCAATATATGGTTCATCGTCTAAACGAGTTCCAGTATATAGCAAATGTGAGAAATTAATGGATGTGAACCCCAATCCATCTTTCTTCACGTATCTAGGATTGTGCGTATTAGCCCATTTGCACTTGAATAACACCACGAAGATTTCTCTATAGTAATTCAACTCAATGATGTCTTCTAACTTGCCATAATACGCCAGTTCACTTGTTTGAGGTCGATTGTCCACTGAGCTAGCGTAACTATGAGTTTCACAGTTGCCGTATACCCCACTATTCTGAGTTTTGAGGGGATTGTCACGAGCAACTATGCGAAATCGATAACCGTTAACATCATAAGCAACATATCTATAGGGTACATCCAACGATAATAGGGTACATACAACTATGCGAAATTGATAGTTGTACCTTTCTATAGGGTACATCCAACGATAATAGACTGGTCCCCCAAGTCTCACTTCCTCGGCTAAATGAACCACTAGATGAACCATGACTGTAAAGAATGATGGTGGAAAGATCATTTCCAAACGACACATAGCTACAGCAATTCGTTGTTGTAGCGTATCCAAACCCTCAACATGGACCACTTTTGAGCATAATTGCTTCATGCAAGAACAAAATTCGACCAACACCGAAGAGACTTGCGATGGCAATACATTCCGAATGGACAAAGGTAATAACTCATGCATTAAGATATGACAGTCATGAGTTTTCAAACCCAATATCTTCTGGTGTTCCACATCAACGCACCGGGATATGTTGCTAGAGTATCTGTCTGGTACGGAAATATCTTTCAAGGTCTCGAGCATTGTTTGAATTTCTCGTTTACCCATTGTGTATATAGCTGCTGGACAAGTTCTTCCATCTGGTCTTGGCCATAACTCTCTTCTAATTTTCATGATTTTCAAATCCATCCTTGCTTTCAGATGATCCTTACTTCGATCTTTGTCATTTATCAAAGTGTAAAGAATATTGTCACACACATTCTTCTCTATGTGCATAACATCGAGATTGTGTCGCAATTTATTGAACTCCCAATAAGGCAATTGAAAGAAACAACTTTTCTTCTTCCATTGTTCTGTCTGCCTTTTGTTCCCTCCATCACTTCTAGACTTCTTCTTTGGCGGTGCACCCTTCTCACTCTCACTCGTCTTCCCAAAAGTGACAGTGACTTTCTCCACCTGTTTCAGTATTTCAGAGCCAGATAATAGTTTGGTTGGCTCTCTGAAATCGACATCACCATTGAATTTAGACTTTTGTTGTATGGAAAGGATGATTTGCAGGCAAAAACCGTTGACTTCCTATGAAACAGTTTTTCAAACTGCCTCCCAACCGTAACGGTTCTTGGTCGAAATTACAAGTTGGACAAGCTTGTCCTGTGTAAGTGTTCCAACCAGATAATACGGACAGTCCGGGAAAATCACTAATAGTCCACATTAGGGAAGCTCTCAATTGAAATACCTCCTTTTTGGCTGCATCGTATGCTTCTACACCTTCCCACAAAATTTTGAGCTCATTGATTAAAGGTTGTAGGTAGATATCAATATCATTGCCAGGGGCTTTCTTTCCAGGGATGATACTTGACAAAATCATACCTGTTGATTTCATGCATTCCCATGGAGGCGTGTTATATGGCATAAGAATAATAGGCCACGTACTATGACTAAGACTCATATTCCCAAACGGATTGAAGCCATCAGTAGCAAAACCAAGGCGTATATTTCTAGGATCAGATGCAAAATCAGGGTATCTATTGTCAAAGTCTATCCACGCTTCTCCATCTCGTGGATGCCTTGCCATTCCGTCACTAACTTTTTCTGTAGAATGCCACACCGTACTCTTAGCTATTGTAGGACACATAAATAACCTTCTCAACCTCGGAATCAAGGGAAAGTAGCGATATGTTTTCATCGCTTTTCGTTTTTTTCTTATGTTCTTGACTTACACCCTCATGCCCATCATCTTTGTATCTGGACTGCTTGCAAGTCTTACAAACACTCTCTTCTATATCATTCCCCCAGAACAGCATACAGTCATTCTCACATGCATCAATGTTCGTGTACCCCATTCCAAATTTTGAGATCATTTTCTTTGCACCATATCCCGATTTCGGTATGTTGGCAAACTCAAAAGCGTCATGCAACAACTCAATGATCAACGACATTGCTTTATCGCTGATGTTGTGCATTCCCTTGATATGATAAAGCCTCAAGATGAAAGATAATTTGGAGAATTTTGTACATCCTTCATATAAGGGTGCTTCTCCATCTTTCATTAAATCCCTAAAGTTGACATTGGTCTCATCCGGCTCCTCTGTGTCATTCGGGTAGCTCATGTCATCCTCTGCAATGGGGTGATCTTCAAATACAGTGTTCATATCATCTTCTAGAACATTTTCTACTTCATTACCAATAACAATATCTTCAGAGGCTTGTATTGTACTAGTGACCTCCTCTGGAATAACACCAAAAGCATCATTAACCAGATCTCGAAATGCTCTTGTATGCTCATAGTTTTGCACTACTGCATTTGCACTCTGAGAAGATTCAGCAATGAGGCGCTCTCCATGTCGATACCAAACAGTGTAGGTTGTGGGAAATGGCTTGCGAAGCAAGTGCTCGTACACATCATCCCTATACAGCCATTTCTTGAATCCACATTTTGGACACGGACAAATTATTTGCTCTCCTTCATGATTATTCGCGAAAGCGAAATTCATAAAGATTTCTAAACCATCCCTATACTCCTGTGACAACCGATGTTTAGTTATCCAAGACTTATCCATTTGGAAGATGCCTGATTTAGTGTAGGTGATGGAATTAATTAGAAAGTTAAATCATAATATCTATCAGTTAACTATATAGCTATATTGGAATAGCTATTAGATATCTACAGCAAAGATTATATTAGGTAACAATGGGACATGCAATATAATTATAATTATGTTGACTCATAATAAAGTACCAATTAGTTAATGACATAGCAAATTACAGAGAAAACTAACTCATACAATAACACTTTAATTGCAAGATTAATAACATAGCAATGTAATAACATATCATTTTAATTGCAAGATTAATAACATAACAATTTCATTGCAAGATTAATACCATAGCAATTTAATAGCAATTTCACATACCAATTGAACATAGCAATTTCAAATAACAAATTAACATAGCAATTTAACATACAATTGAACATAGCAATTCCAAATAACAAATGAACATAGCAAGTAGCTAATAACATAGTTAAAAGAATGCATACCGTACACCTGGGATGAGACGCGAAACAAAGAGAAATTGAGGATAGAAGAAAGACGGTCACTGATAAATGTACGACACAATTAGTAATCAGTAAGCATAATAATCCTAAAAAAAACAATGAGACGACACAATTGCAAAATTAATATATACATACCTACTACCGAAGAAGAGAAAACAACGAAGAGACGGCGTCACCGCTGCTCCTAGCTCAAACGAAATTACGCCTACCAAAATAACCACAATTTAACTCACTAACTAATAATGCACACTTATTCTTAAATAGATTATTTCACTAACTAGATAATAATATCAAAATCCTACTTCATTAGTTCACAACCTAACAAACTAACTACTAACCCTAAAATCCTATAACTAACTAATTTACTACCTAATTCACTAACTAAATACAACAATATGAAAAAAGAAATTACATACCTTAGAAGAGTTGAGAGAGTTGAGAGAATTGAGAGGAGTTGCAAACTGCACAAATGATTCTGGCTGTCCGTCCAGGGTTTTTATAGCTTAGGAATTTAGCGTCGGTCGCTGACCCACGCTAAATGGAATTGCAACCGACGCTAAACCCATTATCACAACCGACGCCAAAAAATGATCGGTTTGCACCGTTGGTTTGGTCCGAAATCAACTTTAGCGTCGCTTTTTGGATAGATGTTAGCGTCGGTCGATGTTTGACCGACGCTAAACCCTCGGTCAAACGCGAGTCAAGGGTTTAGCGTCGGTTATCTGTCGACCGACGCTAAATTCTTTCCTACCGACCGACGTCAAACGTCTCTTTTTTTGTAGTGAGAGTTTAAATTTGTAACAGTTGTTTTTTGGGAGTGATTGGTTTGGCTTGTTTGGTTTGATTGAGTTTTCGATAGTGGCTAGTTTAGTCTTGTATTGACTCTTATGTTTTTTTATGAAATATAATCACTAATTATTCTTCAAAAAATATTTATTGGGCCTTGAAATAGCCAGATCAAAAACAGGTTTGGTGGTGAATCAACGAAAATACTGCATTGAACTTCTCAACGATTTTGGATTCCTGGAAGCTAAGAGTTCAAAGTCACCAATGGATCCTAATGTTAATTTGAAAACAAGTGAAGGAGAAAAGCTAAATGATCCAGCTACATACAGACAATTGGTAGGAAAATTGCATTATCTCACTATAACCAGGCCAGACATCACTTTTGTTGTTCAACAGCTAAGCCAGTTCCAGTCTAAGCCTTGCCTTGGTTATTTACAAGCGGCTCATATAATTCTCAGGTACCTAAAGGTATCACCAGGCCAAGGACTTCTTTACAAATCAAACAATGGCACAAACTTGACAAGATATTGTGATTCAGATTAGGCTACTTGCCTTGATACAAGGAGGTCTATTATAGGTCATTGTACCTATTTGGGAAACAACCTAATTTCATGGCAGTCAAAGAAACAAAGAACAGTGTCACTTTCATCGTCTGAAGCAGAGTACAGAGCTCTTGCTCAATTGGCCTGTGAAGTGCAGTGGTTGACTGGTTTGCTTGTAGAACTAGGAGTCGTTGTTCCAAAGCCAGTCAACATCTTTTGTGACAATAAATCTGCCATTCACATTGTTGAGAACCCGGTGTTTCATGAGAGGATGAAACACACAAAGATTGTTTGCCACATCACAAGGGAAAGGATTAAACTTGGCTTGATAAAGTTGCATCATGTTCCAACAAATGAGCAACTGGCAGATTTGTTTACCAAAGGACTTCATCGTCAACGAATGCAGTATTTGCTTGGAAAGTTGGGAGTGATTGACATCCACTCGCTAACTTGTGGGAGGGTGTCAAATGGTGACGATGATGATGCAGAGGTCTCAACTAATGCAAAAGCGAAGAGAGCCGTTGAAGCTTAGTGGAACGACGCCGCTTCCTTCTATCTGCTTTTTGTTTACTTTTTCCTTTTTCATTAATTAGCTGCCAATATGAAACAGACATGTGTCCAGTATTTTATTACTTTTACCGTTGCTTCCGTTAGAACAGTGTAATCGGAACCCTACTATTTAAGACACTGTTAATAAAGGCGGGGTTGAAGCTTTTGGTGAATTCTGTGCAAAACACTTTTCTATTTCTCTGATTCTGTTAGAGGTAGCTGGTTTCAAACTCATAAACCTGCAGCTCAAATTTCACAACATAAAATTGTTAGAGAGCAACTCAATAAATAAGAACAAGGGGTATTCTCATTAGAGTACATTATGATAAAGCAAAAGCCAGAGACTAGGACCTGCTTCTCGATGCCACGGAGCTCCTCTTGTAGCTTATCCCGCTTTGTTACGCGGGAAGAAAGCATGGCCGCCAGATTCAGACCAGCTGTCTACCCCGAGTACATAATTTGAATCAAGGAATCCGGCAGAGAGAGACTCCGAAGCAGGTAGAATTGGGGATTATATGGATGGACGGTTCAAGGATTGTTCAACCACAATTATAATTAGGATATGAAGAAGAAATTGAACAACCAAGGATTGGGAGGTGGTCCCTTAACCATCACCCCCTACTTTTAGTGAGGGCACCATAGCGTTTACCATGTTATAGATGAATAACTCAATATTTTTGTGCAAAATGGTATTACAATGAATTTGTACTATATTTATCTATTTTCTTTTTGGTACAAAAACTTGCTAAAAATACTAAAATTAGATAATTATATTTGACAAATACAATGTCACAATATTTAATGAAATTTTTCGCTAATATGATTTCTTTCCAAAATTCATATATAATCCCGATACCCATAAATCTACGGTTATTCTCATATTTAGTTATATTCCATAAATGACTCTAAAATCAAATTCATTTTTTGCCTCCTTTCGCTATAAAATCCCTTCTCATTTTCCCACTTTCCACACACCAACCACAAAGTTGTGAGTTTGTTGTGTAGGTTCGTTGACCTTCTTCTTTAGACCTTGTTGTCGACGTCTTGTCATACTTTGTCTCCTAGAAGTCTCGTTCGAGATGTCGACAACAGGGTCTATGAAGAAGGTGAACGAACCCACACAAAGTTGTGAGTTCGTTGTATGGGTTCCTTGACCTTCTTCATCAGTCATTTTTGTCGACGTCTTGTCATACTTGTTTCCTAGCGAACGAGACTTCTTCGCATGGTTTCTTTTCCTCTTTCTTTATTTTAAACTTGTTTTTGTTATCAGCCAAAATTTTCTATTGTAACCCAATTTGTATGTTTTTTGTATTTGTACTGTTATTTTTTAATTTAATTTATTTGTATTTTTTATGTTGTGTTTTTTACTACTTTATGAAATTTCTTATTCATTAACAAAGTAATATCAAAGCTATTATTCAATGCAAAATGACTTTAAAATTATAAATTATGTATTCACAAGTCAAGAGGTAATTTTATCTTTGCAGTGTAGACATAACATAAATCATAACATATTTCACACCTTCTCTTTGAATTTCTCAATGTCAACGCCAACCACAAACCATCAGTGGTAGGGGTGGCAGTTCGGTTCCTTCTACAAGGTCTTTTGGACATTTCCCTTGCTCTGATACCAAACGAATACCGCGTAAATACAAATCACTTTTCTTTCTGACAATTTCTTATTCCTTGTTTGTTTGAGTAGTTTTAGTTTCATTTTTTATAATTCTAGTTACCTTGGTTCTAGGGACTCTAATTGCCCACTTTTGAAGGCATCTAAAATTTATTACCTCTTTTAAAGGGAATTGATCTCTTTTATTGCTATGCATAAGGCTATCGTAAGATGTATTATCATGCCTTTCGTAAATCACTTCTCTATTAAGGTTTATTTTTTGGGTTTGGTACTTAACCTTTTTCTCGTTATTTTTCATTTGATCTCGTTTTATTTTTCTAATACTACGAGTCGGTCTTCTACTCATACTTCATTCTAATAAGTTTTCGCTATATTGACCTATAGCATTTTTCTCAATTAATTCAACCAGATCTGTTATTAGTTGATCTTCTCGAATGAATTGAGCCTTCATTTTGGTCATTCCTCTTATTTCTATGTTTTCATTTTTCATGTCTTCTTTATATTCTAATAGTTCATTTTTGATATCTTTCCAGGATTCTGGGTTTCTACTTAGTCTAATATCTATTTTACAAATGAGTCTATCGAAATAATAAATTATTTTATTTAAGTCTTCTTCCATTTTTATATTTTTCTGCTTAGATCCGTGATCATTTGCTTTAGTGTTTCTATTTCCTTATTATCCTGATTTTGATGGATTATTGTAATATTTTTTATTTCTTTTTCTTCCTGATTCTGGTCTTCCAATTCTATTGGTTGGAATCTTTCCGATTGGGTTAATCTTCCTATTTGGTTTATTTTTCTCGGATCTTGCTGGATGGATCTTCTACTAGATTCTGCTTTTACTATTTTTATTGGTGTTTCCAAACGAATTACTGGTTTGAACAAGTCTTCTATGGTAATAACTTCTTTATCCCTAAATGTTAAACTATGATGGCTATTGGTTAAAGCATAATTTATCTGGTATGTTACTGAAAATGGTTTACTATTTTCTTTCATAAGATCGTCTCTTTTTAATTCATATTTTATGATTATTGATGAATCCAGATTCTCATCTGTTAGACTTAATCCTTGTTGTAGGTTTATGTCGAATTTTATTATCCCATAGCTTAAATTTCCTGATCCTTTAGCGATTATACTTTCTTCTTGATTTATGATCCTGTCATCCCTGATTTCTAATTCTATTGGAGCATTAATTCCTAGTTTCATGGTAGATTTTATTATGATTTGAATTGTACTTATATGTATGTATGCTATCTTAGTTCGTTCTTCCATTTTTAATTTACTTAGCCTTTTCTTAATTTGTTCTTTGTTAATTATTTGTACTAAGAAATTTCCATTTGCTTGATTAAATGGGATTGCTACTTCTCCTATCATCTTACCGTATTTTATTATATTATCTCTGTTGAAAAGCTTTGATAAGAAAGATTTTGTTACAAAGTTTTGTGTTTCTGATAATGTGAAATTTGTTCTTTCTTTTATTTTCTTAACATCTATTAATCCATCTAGAAAATAATTATCTTCTTCTTGTCTTTGAATATAATCAAACATATTATCACTATTTTCTGTCATTAGAAGATAGAGTAAAATCTTTTATACCTGAATGGACCTCCTGGTGATTGACTTAAGGTTGCCTTCTTTGCTTGATAGTGCAGATCGTCGTAGCTTCTTTGATGGTTGGTTGTACGGGTTTGATTGTATATTTTTGGTGGATATTTTGTTTCGTGGTGGTGTTCAGATTTTGCGTTTGTAGGAATCCAGGAAATAAATTCCAATCCTACGCTTGGCCTCCAGGATAAAAAATCCAAGCCAACGAGAGGGTAAGTGAGAGACTATCTTTTTCTCTGAAAACCACTCTATCTCATTTATTCATAATCCTTCTCCTTATATAGGCGAAGGAGGGGCACTGATATCGTCAGTGCTTACATTATTTTACAGGAAAAAGAAAAGAAACGACAAAAAATAAAAAAGTTGAAAGTTACATTTGCACGACTTTTTTGGTGGGAGTCGGCCAACCCATCGTTGTCTTTTTTCTCTATTTCATCTTTAATAATACAGCATCTTTAATAATGGATTCCTTCATTATTTCTGATGAAGATGATGTTGATGTGGCTGCTGCCGACACTTTTCTGATGCTCCATTTTCTTCAATGTCTCCACACCACTCACAAAAGTGGTCCTCATAGCTTATCAATAATTTGCATAATTGCTTCTTTATCGGTGTCGGTAATGCTGTGAGGGTTCCACTTATTTCAGTGAAATCCTTCGTCATTCTGTTGATTGCTTCAAATTCTTCAGCAATTAACTTTGTTCTTGATCTGCTAATAATGATGATATCTGTGCCGCTATAATTTACCTTCGTTTGACTTTCTGGTTCTATGTTGGTTAATGCTCTGCATACCGTGAATAAACCTTTTACCAGATGATCTGGTTTTCGCTCATAGTTCTTGAGATTATCTCTGGTTGGATAATCATTATTTGATACTCCCATTAGGATTACTGCCTTTGTTCCTAATAGAAGTTTTTCCTCCTCATTAAAAATTGGGTAGCTGCTGGTGTACTTGAGGAAGATCTCTCTTCCCTTTGCAAATGCCTCCAGATATCTTCGGATGATGAACTTCATTTTTTGAGGATAATACTCAAACATCTTCATTGTAGTTGTATAAATAGTATCTATAAGACCATACTGATGTAGGTCAAATAGTAATTCTGGTGTTGATTCTTCGGTAACCACTGCCTTTGGTCCTCCTTTGTTGACAGGATAAAATCCCATCGTTGTATTTTGCTCCAATTTATCCTCATAATTTACTATCATATTCCAATGAGTCACGAACCCTTGGAATGTTGGTTTTCTTGCCTCTTCTCTTTCCTGAGTTGTTGGTATGCTTTTTACAGTAGGTATCTTTATCATTTTTTGTTGTACTTGTGGTCCTGATGGTCTTTCAAGGCCATCGCCTTGTATGATTGTTGAAGGGCTGTTTCTGCTTCTTCCTTTGTTTTGTAAGATTGGTGCTGGACCGGTTTTCCCATGATGTGTTGAGATGCGATTGCCCAATTGTTGTATAGTCCTCTAAATGGTCCGTTAAAGATAACGTACCATTTACTGTTTTTCCTTTCGTCCTCTTCATAATTTTCTTTTTCTTTTTCTTCCTTTTCCACCATGTCGGCCCATCGTGTGGTTTTGCTACTAGTGGCTTGTTGTTGTTGTTGAATTTCTTTGGTGCTGCTACCAGGTTGTTTTTGTTCTTCTGTGGATTTATTTTGTTGTTGTTGTTTCTGTAGGATAGTGATGGTGTTTTCGAGTTCCTCTTCCTCCCCCCTGCAGAGAAGTACTTGTGTTTCAAGAGCTTGGAGACGCTCTCGTTTTTGCATCAGCTGATTCATTAGTGCCTTGATTACTCCTTCCATTCCCTTGTCAGAGTGTCTGTGAAAGGATTGTTGCTTGACTTGATGTACTTCAAATATGGATTGTAATAATGAAGTTGTTGCTGCCACCGGATCAACCGTCCTTTGTTGAAGTCCGCTTGTAGCTTGTATCTCCAAAAACCTGTTACATACTTAGAATCGGTTTGAAGCTCAAACCTTGTTGAAAATAATCTATTTCCATTTTTTCAATGTTCTGAGACAAGCTAGTGTCTCTAATTCATGTATTGGATAATTCTGTTCAGTAGGAGTAAATGTTCCAGAAATATATTTGCATAATTTCTTAGAATATTTATCACTATTGAACGGAATTGATGATACTCGAGAATCCGAAGATTCAATAATTCTGTCCGAAGACTGATAATCTTTAGGCTTTTCGCCAGAGATATTAACCTCATTTTGTTTCATGATATTACCAAAATTATCCATTTGTAATAATTCTTTGCCATTTTGAATGGCTAGCATACATCCGGCCCATGTATCTTTTGATGCATCGGTCTGGATTATCAAAAAGTCTTTTTCACATGGATTATATAATTTTGGTAAATGCTGGCATTTTTCTTTCATTAATAAAACTATTTTTGTATCTTGATCATTCCATGACCAAGGTATTTTCTCAGAAATCTTTTTCTGCAAATACTTTCTTTCTTTTGCAAGGTTCTTTAAAAATCCTTGTTCACTTATATAATTTAGACAACCAAGAAAACGTTGAATTTGTTTCCTATTTTCAAGTTGATTGGGAAATTTATTAATTTTTTCTTTAGTATTGGGTGATAATTCAATTTCACCAAAATTGTTTATTTTCATGCCAAGATATTCAATTTCTTCCTGAATGAGTTTCGATTTCTTTTTGGAAATAATTAATCCTTTTTCTTTTATTCGATTTAAAACGATTAAAAGTTTTTCACCGTGATCTTTCTTAGTTTGATTGGTAAAAACAATTATATCATCAATATAAGCAAGACAAAAGTCTTGTAATCCCTCTAAATTATGATCCATAAAACGTTGATAAATAGCTGGTGCTTGTTTTAATCCGAAAGGTAAAACATTCCATTCGTAATGTTTTTGTGGTGGACATGAAAAAGCTGTTAATGGTTTTGTATTTTCATGCAATCTTAGCTGCCAATATCCTGATTTAGCATCTAAACTACTAAACCATGTTTGTCCTTTAAGTCTTTCTAATATGTAATCTTTTCGTGGTAACTTATAACTGTCTCCTATAGTATTTTCATTTAGTTTTTTGTAATTGATTACCATTCGTCTCTTCCCCCTTTTTATTTCATTATTATTTTCGACATAGAATGCAGGTGCACTATGTGGACTTATACTTTCTCTAATGATTCCTTTTTCTAGGAGTTCGCTACATTCCTTCTGAAATTCTTCTACATCTCTTTGAGTATATTGAATTTTATTTGGTACATTGACTTCTATTGTTGGATCTTTTAATTTTATTTCTATTAATTCGATATTCTTATTTTTCTTCATATCTAAAGGATGTTCACTACATATTTCATCCAAGGTTTCTTCAATTATTCCATGGCTTATCTGGATATATTCAAGTCTATCTTTTTATATTTGTAAAACGATTTTTAAGGCTTCATTTTTTGTTATTATTTTTGTTGTAACCATTCTAGATTCTTGATTTTTCATTCTTGGGGCTTTTAGACTAATACTTTTTATTCTTTGAATAAAAGGTTGATATAGTTTAAGGAAATTATTTCCTATTATTAGATCTAATCCAGAGTCATGTTGATATATGGTTTTTGCAGTGAAAGTGTATTGTTCTATAATAATTGGAACGTAAGTTTTTGCATACCATACTTCATGTATAGATTTATCCGCAACTATGATTTTTAAAGGTTTTTCTAATTTTTCCCAATTTTTGATAGTTGTTCTTTTAGCAAAACAGAGGGTTGCCCCTGTATCTATATAAGCTAAATAATTCCTATCTTCAATTGTTATTTTTATAAATGTTGCATTCGGATTTCCCTTAGCTAAAGTTCTATTCGGACTCATTTGATGATGATTCTGAATAAAACTCGACTATTTCGATATCCGATAATTCACAATCTGAATCTTCTATTGGTTCAAAACCATAATCATAGGCTAATCTTAATACTTCTTGTTTTTTATCATTTTTATTTTTCTTTGGACATTTATTAGCATAATGTCCTTCCTCATTACATAACCAACATCGACAGTTGGTTTTCCCCTTTGGGCAATAATCTGTTTGTTTATTCTTTTGCTTATATTGTTTTCTATTTCTAAAATATCTATTTGGATTTTTATATTGATTTCTTTTATATTCCCTATAAGGTATTTTCCTAATTTTCCTATACTTTCTGTGTTTCTTTTCATAATATTTTTTATCTTTGCAACCATATTTTCCTATTTTATCTGTGCTTTGTTCACAACATAATTCTATTTTAGCTTGCTTTTTAAGTTTTTCTTTGTTACATGCTTGTTTATGCCATGCTTGAAGAATTAAAATTCGTCCTCCCAACGTATTAGGAATACTTTCCTTTTTTAATTCTTCTTCGAAAGTTGCTTCCACTTTGGATGCTACTATTGGTGGTAATTTTGTATATATTAGTTTATCTAAATCTTTCCTAGCGGATTCTATCACCTGATAATAATATTTTCTAAATTCACATATGAAGGATTCTAAATAGCACATATTGCATATTCTTAGGTTAGTTAGATGCCAAATGGCCTGTTGACTAAGTGTCGTATTTTGTTTTGTTTCTTGGGGATATCTTCCTAGAAATTCTTGGGTAATAACTTGTATGATTTTTTCAAATGTTTGTAAGGCGTTCTCTCCGTATAATAAGGTTTTTCCAGGTATATCCATAGTACTTAAATAATGATAAACTATTCCGGTTGTCTTATAAATTACGAAGTTGAATATTTCTGCTGGTGCTAGATTTTTTAAATCTTCGTTGGTTTGAATTAATATTCCTACCCTGTTTTTCCAATCTTCCATTTCTCTTAATGGATCTGTACTACAATCTAAATCTAATACGTCAGGGCTGATGGTGTTTGAATACTTTGGTATGTATGATTGGGGTATTTTATTCCATCCTCCATCTGACGAGGAGTATACGAGTTTTTATATAAATATTCATCAAAAGAGATTTGTCCATCTGAATAATTATTAAAATTACGTTTTCTAGAGCTTTCTGGTTTTTCAGTTTTTACATAATTTGTATAGGGATTTTCATCACTACTATAGTCTAAAACTATTTTATCATTTTCGATATTATCTTCTGGTTCTGACTCAATAGAAATGGCTGCTAATAAATCGTTTAATTTATTGATTTGCTCGTCTATATTTGTCATGTTAACCTATAGGGCGCTCTTATTGTTAGTCTTTTTGTATTACTTATTCTATGGTTTTCCAGATCTTCGATAGTAATACATCTCTTCTTTTCTATTTTAACTATTATTTCCTGAAGTTTGGTTATTATTTCTTCAATCCTGATTTCTTCTTCAGCCTCTTCTTTATTTTTTCCATTTCTATTCTTAGTTTTAACAACCTTACTTATTATGGTTCTTGCTATTTCCAATTCAGTATATAACTCTGCTTGTCTTTCATTATTTTGATAATTTAATATATTTTTCAGAATTTTATTATTTTCCTCTAATACATTTGCCATTCCTTGATGAAGGTCATCTAATTGTTTCTCTAAATTTTCGACTCTATTGTTAAGGTTCCTTCTGTCATGGATTAGTTTGTAAAGTAAAATAAGTTGAATTCTTTAAAAGTTTTTTATGAAAATATCCATGATGGTCCTTTTCCCATGGTTGCATATAGCGATAGCAACATGGAAAAGGACCATCATGGATATTTTCATAAAAAACTTTTAAAGAATTCAACTTATTTACTTTACAAACTAATCCATGACAGAAGGAACCTTAACAAATAGAGTCGAAAATTTAGAGAAACAATTAGATGACCTTCATCAAGGAATGGCAAATGTATTAGAGGAAAATAATAAAATTCTGAAAAATATATTAAATTATCAAAATAATGAAAGACAAGCAGAGTTATATACTGAATTGGAAATAGCAAGAACCATAATAAGTAAGGTTGTTAAAACTAAGAATAGAAATGGAAAAAATAAAGAAGAGGCTGAAGAAGAAATCAGGATTGAAGAAATAATAACCAAACTTCAGGAAATAATAGTTAAAATAGAAAAGAAGAGATGTATTACTATCGAAGATCTGGAAAACCATAGAATAAGTAATACAAAAAGACTAACAATAAGAGCGCCCTATAGGTTAACATGACAAATATAGACGAGCAAATCAATAAATTAAACGATTTATTAGCAGCCATTTCTATTGAGTCAGAACCAGAAGATAATATCGAAAATGATAAAATAGTTTTAGACTATAGTAGTGATGAAAATCCCTATACAAATTATGTAAAAACTGAAAAACCAGAAAGCTCTAGAAAACGTAATTTTAATAATTATTCAGATGGACAAATCTCTTTTGATGAATATTTATATAAAAACTCGTATACTCCTCGTCGAGATGGAGGATGGAATAAAATACCCCAATCATACATACCAAAGTATTCAAACACCATCAGCCCTGACGTATTAGATTTAGATTGTAGTACAGATCCATTAAGAGAAATGGAAGATTGGAAAAACAGGGTAGGAATATTAATTCAAACCAACGAAGATTTAAAAAATCTAGCACCAGCAGAAATATTCAACTTCGTAATTATAAGACAACCGGAATAGTTTATCATTATTTAAGTACTATGGATATACCTGGAAAAACCTTATTATACGGAGAGAACGCCTTACAAACATTTGAAAAAATCATACAAGTTATTACCCAAGAATTTCTAGGAAGATATCCCCAAGAAACAAAACAAAATACGACACTTAGTCAACAGGCCATTTGGCATCTAACTAACCTAAGAATATGCAATATGTGCTATTTAGAATCCTTCATATGTGAATTTAGAAAATATTATTATCAGGTGAAGAATCCGCTAGGAAAGATTTAGATAAACTAATATATACAAAATTACCACCAATAGTAGCATCCAAAGGGAAGCAACTTTCGAAGAAGAATTAAAAAAGGAAAGTATTCCTAATACGTTGGGAGGACGAATTTTAATTCTTCAAGCATGGCATAAACAAGCATGTAACAAAGAAAAACTTAAAAAGCAAGCTAAAATAGAATTATGTTGTGAACAAAGCACAGATAAAATAGGAAAATATGGTTGCAAAGATAAAAAATATTATGAAAAGAAACACAGAAAGTATAGGAAAATTAGGAAAATACCTTATAGGGAATATAAAAGAAATCAATATAAAAATCCAAATAGATATTTTAGAAATAGAAAACAATATAAGCAAAAGAATAAACAAACAGATTATTGCCCAAAGGGGAAAACCAACTGTCGATGTTGGTTATGTAATGAGGAAGGACATTATGCTAATAAATGTCCAAAGAAAAATAAAAATGATAAAAAACAAGAAGTATTAAGATTAGCCTATGATTATGGTTTTGAACCAATAGAAGATTCAGATTGTGAATTATCGGATATCGAAATAGTCGAGTTTTATTCAGAATCATCATCAAATGAGTCCGAATAGAACTTTAGCTAAGGGAAATCCGAATGCAACATTTATAAAAATAACAATTGAAGATAGGAATTATTTAGCTTATATAGATACAGGGGCAACCCTCTGTTTTGCTAAAAGAACAACTATCAAAAATTGGGAAAAATTAGAAAAACCTTTAAAAATCATAGTTGCGGATAAATCTATACATGAAGTATGGTATGCAAAAACTTACGTTCCAATTATTATAGAACAATACACTTTCACTGCAAAAACCATATATCAACATGACTCTGGATTAGATCTAATAATAGGAAATAATTTCCTTAAACTATATCAACCTTTTATTCAAAGAATAAAAAGTATTAGTCTAAAAGCCCCAAGAATGAAAAATCAAGAATCTAGAATGGTTACAACAAAAATAATAACAAAAAATGAAGCCTTAAAAATCGTTTTACAAAATATAAAAGATAGACTTGAATATATCCAGATAAGCCATGGAATAATTGAAGAAACCTTGGATGAAATATGTAGTGAACATCCTTTAGATATGAAGAAAAATAAGAATATCGAATTAATAGAAATAAAATTAAAAGATCCAACAATAGAAGTCAATGTACCAAATAAAATTCAATATACTCAAAGAGATGTAGAAGAATTTCAGAAGGAATGTAGCGAACTCCTAGAAAAAGGAATCATTAGAGAAAGATAAGTCCACATAGTGCACCTGCATTCTATGTCGAAAATAATAATGAAATAAAAAGGGGGAAGAGACGAATGGTAATCAATTACAAAAAACTAAATGAAAATACTATAGGAGACAGTTATAAGTTACCACGAAAAGATTACATATTAGAAAGACTTAAAGGACAAACATGGTTTAGTAGTTTAGATGCTAAATCAGGATATTGGCAGCTAAGATTGCATGAAAATACAAAACCATTAACAGCTTTTTCATGTCCACCACAAAAACATTACGAATGGAATGTTTTACCTTTCGGATTAAAACAAGCACCAGCTATTTATCAACGTTTTATGGATCATAATTTAGAGGGATTACAAGACTTTTGTCTTGCTTATATTGATGATATAATTGTTTTTACCAATCAAACTAAGAAAGATCACGGTGAAAAACTTTTAATCGTTTTAAATCGAATAAAAGAAAAAGGATTAATTATTTCCAAAAAGAAATCGAAACTCATTCAGGAAGAAATTGAATATCTTGGCATGAAAATAAACAATTTTGGTGAAATTGAATTATCACCCAATACTAAAGAAAAAATTAATAAATTTCCCAATCAACTTGAAAATAGGAAACAAATTCAACGTTTTCTTGGTTGTCTAAATTATATAAGTGAACAAGGATTTTTAAAGAACCTTGCAAAAGAAAGAAAGTATTTGCAGAAAAAGATTTCTGAGAAAATACCTTGGTCATGGAATGATCAAGATACAAAAATAGTTTTATTAATGAAAGAAAAATGCCAGCATTTACCAAAATTATATAATCCATGTGAAAAAGACTTTTTGATAATCCAGACCGATGCATCAAAAGATACATGGGCCGGATGTATGCTAGCCATTCAAAATGGCAAAGAATTATTACAAATGGATAATTTTGGTAATATCATGAAACAAAATGAGGTTAATATCTCTGGCGAAAAGCCTAAAGATTATCAGTCTTCGGACAGAATTATTGAATCTTCGGATTCTCGAGTATCATCAATTCCGTTCAATAGTGATAAATATTCTAAGAAATTATGCAAATATATTTCTGGAACATTTACTCCTACTGAACAGAATTATCCAATACATGAATTAGAGACACTAGCTTGTCTCAGAACATTGAAAAAATGGAAACTAGAATTATTGTCAACAAGGTTTGAGCTTCAAACCGATTCTAAGTATGTAACAGGTTTTTGGAGATACAAGCTACAAGCGGACTTCAACAAAGGACGGTTGATCCGGTGGCAGCAACAACTTCATTATTACAATCCATATTTGAAGTACATCAAGTCAAGCAACAATCCTTTCACAGACACTCTGACAAGGGAATGGAAGGAGTAATCAAGGCACTAATGAATCAGCTGATGCAAAAACGAGAGCGTCTCCAAGCTCTTGAAACACAAGTACTTCTCTGCAGGGGGGAGGAAGAGGAACTCGAAAACACCATCACTATCCTACAGAAACAACAACAACAAAATAAATCCACAGAAGAACAAAAACAACCTGGTAGCAGCACCAAAGAAATTCAACAACAACAACAAGCCACTAGTAGCAAAACACACGATGGGCCGACATGGTGGAAAAGGAAGAAAAAGAAAAAGAAAATTATGAAGAGGACGAAAGGAAAAACAGTAAATGGTACGTTATCTTTAACGGACCATTTAGAGGACTATACAACAATTGGGCAATCGCATCTCAACACATCATGGGAAAACCGGTCCAGCACCAATCTTACAAAACAAAGGAAGAAGCAGAAACAGCCCTTCAACAATCATACAAGGCGATGGCCTTGAAAGACCATCAGGACCACAAGTACAACAAAAAATGATATAAGATACCTACTGTAAAAAGCATACCAACAACTCAGGAAAGAGAAGAGGCAAGAAAACCAACATTCCAAGGGTTCGTGACTCATTGGAATATGATAGTAAATTATGAGGATAAATTGGAGCAAAATACAACGATGGGATTTTATCCTGTCAACAAAGGAGGACCAAAGGCAGTGGTTACCGAAGAATCAACACCAGAATTACTATTTGACCTACATCAGTATGGTCTTATAGATACTATTTATACAACACAATGAAGATGTTTGAGTATTATCCTCAAAAAATGAAGTTCATCATCCGAAGATATCTGGAGGCATTTGCAAAGGGAAGAGAGATCTTCCTCAAGTACACCAGCAGCTACCCAATTTTTAATGAGGAGGAAAAACTTTATTAGGAACAAAGGCAGTAATCCTAATGGGAGTATCAAATAATGATTATCCAACCAGAGATAATCTCAAGAACTATGAGCGAAAACCAGATCATCTGGTAAAAGGTTTATTCACGGTATGC
Organism: Linum lewisii; assembly: GCA_034768395.1. Classification (NCBI taxonomy): domain Eukaryota; kingdom Viridiplantae; phylum Streptophyta; class Magnoliopsida; order Malpighiales; family Linaceae; genus Linum; species Linum lewisii. The sequence continues at coordinate 16,606,433 of CM068299.1, read as the reverse complement.
AGAGCATTAACCAACATAGAACCAGAAAGTCAAACGAAGGTAAATTATAGCGGCACAGATATCATCATTATTAGCAGATCAAGAACAAAGTTAATTGCTGAAGAATTTGAAGCAATCAACAGAATGACGAAGGATTTCACTGAAATAAGTGGAACCCTCACAGCATTACCGACACCGATAAAGAAGCAATTATGCAAATTATTGATAAGCTATGAGGACCACTTTTGTGAGTGGTGTGGAGACATTGAAGAAAATGGAGCATCAGAAAAGTGTCGGCAGCAGCCACATCAACATCATCTTCATCAGAAATAATGAAGGAATCCATTATTAAAGATGCTGTATTATTAAAGATGAAATAGAGAAAAAAGACAACGATGGGTTGGCCGACTCCCACCAAAAAAGTCGTGCAAATGTAACTTTCAACTTTTTTATTTTTGTCGTTTCTTTTCTTTTTCCTGTAAAATAATGTAAGCACTGACGATATCAGTGCCCCTCCTTCGCCTATATAAGGAGAAGGATTATGAATAAATGAGATAGAGTGGTTTTCAGAGAAAAAGATAGTCTCTCACTTACCCTCTCGTTGGCTTGGATTTTTTATCCTGGAGGCCAAGCGTAGGATTGGAATTTATTTCCTGGATTCCTACAAACGCAAAATCTGAACACCACCACGAAACAAAATATCCACCAAAAATATACAATCAAACCCGTACAACCAACCATCAAAGAAGCTACGACGATCTGCACTATCAAGCAAAGAGGCAACCTTAAGTCAATCACCAGGAGGTCCATTCAGGTATAAAAGATTTTACTCTATCTTCTAATGACAGAAAATAGTGATAATATGTTTGATTATATTCAAAGACAAGAAGAAGATAATTATTTTCTAGATGGATTAATAGATGTTAAGAAAATAAAAGAAAGAACAAATTTCACATTATCAGAAACACAAAACTTTGTAACAAAATCTTTCTTATCAAAGCTTTTCAACAGAGATAATATAATAAAATACGGTAAGATGATAGGAGAAGTAGCAATCCCATTTAATCAAGCAAATGGAAATTTCTTAGTACAAATAATTAACAAAGAACAAATTAAGAAAAGGCTAAGTAAATTAAAAGTGGAAGAACGAACTAAGATAGCATACATACATATAAGTACAATTCAAATCATAATAAAATCTACCATGAAACTAGGAATTAATGCTCCAATAGAATTAGAAATCAGGGATGACAGGATCATAAATCAAGAAGAAAGTATAATCGCTAAAGGATCAGGAAATTTAAGCTATGGGATAATAAAATTCGACATAAACCTACAACAAGGATTAAGTCTAACAGATGAGAATCTGGATTCATCGATAATCATAAAATATGAATTAAAAAGAGACGATCTTATGAAAGAAAATAGTAAACCATTTTCAGTAACATACCAGATAAATTATGCTTTAACCAATAGCCATCATAGTTTAACATTTAGGGATAAAGAAGTTATTACCATAGAAGACTTGTTCAAACCAGTAATTCGTTTGGAAACACCAATAAAAATAGTAAAAGCAGAATCTAGTAGAAGATCCATCCAGCAAGATCCGAGAAAAATAAACCAAATAGGAAGATTAACCCAATCGGAAAGATTCCAACCAATAGAATTGGAAGACCAGAATCAGGAAGAAAAAGAAATAAAAAATATTACAATAATCCATCAAATCAGGATAATAAGGAAATAGAAACACTAAAGCAAATGATCACGGATCTAAGCAGAAAAATATAAAAATGGAAGAAGACTTAAATAAAATAATTTATTATTTCGATAGACTCATTTGTAAAATAGATATTAGACTAAGTAGAAACCCAGAATCCTGGAAAGATATCAAAAATGAACTATTAGAATATAAAGAAGACATGAAAAATGAAAACATAGAAATAAGAGGAATGACCAAAATGAAGGCTCAATTCATTCGAGAAGATCAACTAATAACAGATCTGGTTGAATTAATTGAGAAAAATGCTATAGGTCAATATAGCGAAAACTTATTAGAATGAAGTATGAGTAGAAGACCGACTCGTAGTATTAGAAAAATAAAACGAGATCAAATGAAAAATAACGAGAAAAAGGTTAAGTACCAAACCCAAAAAATAAACCTTAATAGAGAAGTGATTTACGAAAGGCATGATAATACATCTTACGATAGCCTTATGCATAGCAATAAAAGAGATCAATTCCCTTTAAAAGAGGTAATAAATTTTAGATGCCTTCAAAAGTGGGCAATTAGAGTCCCTAGAACCAAGGTAACTAGAATTAATAAAAATGAAACTAAAACTACTCAAACAAACAAGGAATAAGAAATTGTCAGAAAGAAAAGTGATTTGTATTTACGCGGTATTCGTTTGGTATCAGAGCAAGGGAAATGTCCAAAAGACCTTGTAGAAGGAACCGAACTGCCACCCCTAATCAGTGGCCACCATTAGCTTTCAAGGCTGTACCATAAATAAAAGAAAATTAAATTTTCTCGAATTTATAGATGACAAATTAAACATCAATTATGGGCCCTTGTATTGTTAATATTTCAAAAAAAATCAAATAAATGTAATGGCATATATCCAAAATTCAATAGTAAAAAAATTGCGATAATTTTAAAGCAACTTTGGGTAAGAAAATTAAAAAATGTGTACTATTTAACATCAAAATTGGTGAATTAAATAAGTTTTAGTATGTTTAAAGATGATTTTGGGCAAAGCCCTATTCAAATTTGGCCCATAAAATAAAAATATATATTGGTTGTCATTAGAAAATCCAAAATGGTGAGATAAAAATTTTGTGGCAAGTTTAATAGTTGTCGTAAACAATTTTTCGCTTTAATGTCTAACCTAACTGTGGTTATTTGGTGGCTATAACACGAAGAAAATATCATTGTTAAATTCTTCCTCCTAAATACGAATCCTCGAAAACTATTTTTTAAGTACCATCATTGGTAGGTTTTATTCACGATTAGCATTTACTAAATATTGCTCTTACAAATTGATCAACCAAATGTGATATATGAGCAAACTCGTGAGCTACCCAATTCTTAACTTGCCTTACATACTCAGAAGACAATAAAGAACTAACATTAAGAACATTAGATTATCATCGGCCCATTGAACGATTTTTTTTGTTAATATTTTAGTGGAAATTTTTTTATTTAGTTTACTTAGATGTGTCATTGATTTTTTTCTACCATTTTTATTTCTATTTTTTAATATATAATAATTTAATTCATATGTTGGTACAAAAATTATAAATTTGTTATCAATTGTTGGGGATATGATAAACAAAAACATTATAGTTATGCTTTCTTGTTCTTACGTTAAAAACACTACCATTTTTATTTTATTTGATTAAATAATAATGTATTCTAATCATTAGGTATGATATTGTTGGTTGTTCACTTTGTCTCTTAACCATAAGGTTGAAAGTTCGATCATTGTCCATGAGAAAAGAATTAAAAAAAAATTGTTTATTAGAATCGATTTTTATTCAAAGTATCATTGTTCCTAGAATGAAAGAGGAGCTCTAAAATCCTTAAAAAGGTGACGTGTCAACTGAAAAAAGGACGACGAAAGGAAGATGGGAAATTAGGGTTTTATCTTTATTTTTTAATCAATGGACGATTTTGCCCTTCTAATTGACGTAGTTCGCGTGACGCAAAGTATTGGGCTGTAATGTCTATTTTTCTCAAAATAAGCCCGCGTCAGTATTTTGTTGGATTAGTGACAACAAATCACCATCACTGTTAGATCTTAATTAATTCTTTAATCTTACCATTTTACTACTTTACTTGTAATTTCAAGTTATTTTAGTTTGTTGGAGTTTTCTCCTGATACGCAAATTAATGCACACCTATTCTTACTCAATGGATTTCTTCAAAGAGATCATATTTTCGGGTTGGTTACCCAAATCATCACTGAACTATTGCCAAAAAACCCGCCAGTCACTAAACTCAGAAAAATTACCTAGCAGCTACTGAACTTCGGCCCATTATTCTAGTAGTCAGTGTCGTCTACAGACATCCAAAATTTTGTTAGTCTGCCTAGTGGCAATGACAAGTGAACTGCCACGTCATTTAAAGTTGTCACCTCATAATCTATCTATCCAAAATAAACCCAAGCACCTAACCTTATTACCCACCCAACCCAATTAACTAAACCAGCTCGAGTCTTGGTTTAGGGTTGTCTTCAACCCAAATGTGAGCCCTCTCTTATGCCTCCACCATCTCCAACGTTCGCCTTCACAGAAACACCATCACAACAACCGTCTCTGACCAAAACCTAACCCATTTAGTCATCGTCGTCCTAATTGTTCACCAGCGCCGACTCAAATCCCTAACCCACCCTCTCTCCCTTCGTCTATTGGATCCTTTACTTCATCCTTACCGCCTCCACCGCCACAAGTCCCCTCTCCAACTCACCGACATCAACTTCTAGGTCCCACTTACCCTCGTCACTATCTCTACTACACAGAGGTTTCGTGGCTTCAAACCTCGATCTCGTAGAGTAACCAGAACTTCGGTTCCTATCCTCATACCATATGCGCATCTCCGTTCATCAGTGACCTCACAAAAAGAAAAATAAAAAGCAGTTGTTTCCAACTACATTCTCCATCCAACTTGCATTCGTTTTAATTCAATAACTATTGGTGGTAACTTTGTAGGCAGGTGAATGAGTCGCTATCCAGAAGGCTACTTTCGTCCACTCAAGATAAGAACCTCTGCCAAACCGGAAACCCAATCAGGGATTGCTAGCGTTGCGGCCCCAGCTGGTCACAAAACCGCAAACGACTCGTCGACCACGAAATCAGGTTCGGCCGCGGCGCAATTGGCGGTAGAGGCGGCCAAATCTATGTTTCCACTAACTACTCCGACCATGACCCGGCCAACCCGACACCAGGAACTCTCCAGTACGGCGTCATCCAAGATGCCCCCTTATGGATCGTATTCTCCGGAAACACGATGTCTGATTCCCTAGAAGAACTGCAAGCTTCTTTCCGAGACAGAATAGGGAGGAAATCAGTTCGTTGGAGTCCTGACTTGGTGCCTGATTCCCGATCCTGTAGTGGGTGATGATCGTAGAAGCGATGAAGAGGATCTAAGAGGAGGAAGGCGACGGAGGGAGAAGGAGGAAGTGGAGGAAGGAGGAGGGTAGGGCCGGTTGGGTTTGAGTTTCAAAATTGGTTGGATAATCGAATTGGTTACATGGGTAATGGTGATTTGGCAAAAGTATGGCACCTATATTCCACATAGGTAGACTAACGGAATTTTGGATGTCCGTAGGAGGTAGTGACTGCTAGGATAATGGGTCGAAGTTCAGTGACTGCTAGGTAAGTTTTCTGATTTCAGTGACTGGCGGGTTATTTGGTCATAGTTCAGTGATAATTTGGGTAACTGATAGCTGTAAAAACAGTGGTCAAATAACTAACCTACTAGAGTATGATAGATAGTATTCATTGGGGTTTCTTCTAACCGTTTACTCAAGCAATTGGTAATTATTCAGGTTTTAATCAAGTTTGTGGTGTGAGTTCCACGAAATTCTAAACTATTAAGTAAGGAAAATGAAAATGAATTAAGAGACAGATTGATTGATTGAGGTTGGTTTCAATTGACAGACAAAATCTTAGACTTGAATCCCCCTAAGATTACCAAGGCATTGACGATCACAAAACCAATGACTTGGCAATCCTAATTCATTCCATTCTTAAACACCATCTTTGGTGAATCCGATGACTTTTCAATCCGATGACTTTTCTTCGCCGGATCTGCTGAATATTCTTCATTGGGTTTTCAGTGAAAACTTCAGGCTTTTCGTCGAGGACTTCAGTCTAGGCAGCTATGTATGATTTCTTTGATCGCCCGACTGCTTTGATCGTCCGACTTCTCTAATGATCACGGGTTCTGTCTTGAGGTTCCATTGCATCACGAACACTCCTGATGGTTACTTATTCGATGGAAAAATCTGTGTACTAACAGAGACACTAGAACACCATCAAATAGACCCAAAACGGGCCAAGGTAACCAAATCGGTAAGAAATAGCGTTAATGAATAAAAATTCAGTAAACCACCCCTAAAATGTGTTTCAAACAATGGCGTGTCACTTAATTGGAGTTGATAATCATGATATTTCTAGTGTCATCAAATCACCCCACACTTAAACTTTTGTTTGTCCTCAAGCAAATTGAATTTAGAGCACACTCAACTTCATAGATGACAAGATCAGTTAAATTGAGATTCCATTCATAACAATGAAATTTACATTGTTACGCTTAGAATAATTAACCTAGACATACATCCACATCAACCAAATGAATCGGTCTCACTATTCTTTGCACACAACAAGTAGCAATCACCAATCATGCACAATACCGACCAAACTGACCAAACTTCCTCACACAGAAAATATTTAGTAAAACGGGGGAACTCTCACACTCTATGTTTAGGGACGTGTTTATGCTCTCATTCCATTTCTCGACCGAAATCTGTCATAGGTTTTCATTTCGACCACAATCTCCATCATGGTGACAACACGAGAAACTAGTCAAAAGGACTTGCAAGGGATTGTAACGATCCTATACTACCAGGGCTTATGATGAATGGGTGAAGGGATGAATGATGATGAAGGGTATGGTGTGGTGTAGCAATCGACTAACATCCCTTGAATCTAGATCTATGGATTCCTACCATCTAACCAGACCCGAAATGGAATAATGTGTGCTCATCCTAAGATACTCTCAACCAACTTCACGTTTTTCTTCATTTTTCCAACTTTGTTCTTTCTTATTAACTCTTCTTTTTTTGCATCTAATTTTCTCTTCTTCCATTTGTAGCGAGAAGAAGACTTGGATTTCTACACGTTGTTTTTCGCTCTATATCTTTTTTTTTTCAGCACAATTTTTTTCTTCTCTTTCTTTATATTTTTTTTTGTGCAAATTTTCTTTCTTTGCTTACAGGGATTTATACATAAGGACATACTAGCTAAGACCACCGGATTCTGGCTATGGGGTAAGTCACCACATATTTTGACTTCCGGCTAGCTAATCTCAGACTACTACCACAGGGGATCAACGGAGTGAACAAAAACATGGGAGAAGCTCTAACGTAATATCGAACTGAAAGAACAGGCCAAGAACAAGGGTTTACACGTAGAGGGATTAATGTCGGGATGGCTTCTGGCTTAACTAGAAATTCTAGGTGCCTCTGTCATTAGGGGTGGAAGTTTGGGATTGGGATTGGGGAATTCCCATTCCCAAATTTAAATTCCAAAATTATTTAGGGAATTGGGAACCCATGTACCAAAATAAAAATTGAAAGTTGGGTTTGAGATTAAGAAATGGGAATGTGAAATTAAGTTTGGGTTTGGGAAAGCTCAAATACCAAACTAATCCATCAAACAGAGTCTAACTCGGAAGAACAATTTGTTTGGTACTTAACCCGTCAAACTTTTTGCTGGTAAAGTTTGAATAAAAAATATGTCACCATAAATTATACTTGCATAATTCAATTGTCAGGATATACCGCCAAAATCCTTTTAATATTCGGGATTCTGCCGTCAAAATTTTGCTATAAATTCCACCAATTAGGGTTTAGGGTATTATCGCTAAATTTTGTCGATATTGACGAAAATCTGACGGTGAAGAAATTATGGTGACGTCGATGAAAATATGGCGGTGGAATTCTGGTGACATAGATGGAAATTCGGCGATGAAAGTTTGGCGATGAAAGTTCGGCGACATCTGCGAAAGTCCGACGACAAAAATATGGCGGCGGAGAAAGCCGTAAATGGAATTTGATGGCGGAATTCCGGCGACATCGATGAAAATTATTCGGCGGAAGTTCGGCGACATTTGCGGAAGTTTGGCGACGAAGCTTAGCGGTGGTGACGAAAATTTGGTGGCGGAGAAAGTACGGCGACATCAATAGAAATTTGGTGAAAATATTCAAGTGACGTCGATGAAAATTCGTCAGCAAAATTTCGATGTCATCTGCGGAAGTCCAATGACAAAAACTGCAGCGAAAGTTTGGCGGTGGTGACAAAATTCCAATAGCAAAAATATGGTGACGTCAACAGAAATTCGGCGGCGGATGTTTGGTGACATTGCTAAATTCTAACGAAGGAAATTTGACGGCGAAACTTTGGCGGTGGTGATGGAAATATGGCGGCGGAGAAAGTACGGCGACATCAATGGAAATTTGGCGGCAAAATTTTGGCGACAATACATTCATGAAAATTTGGTGGCGGAAGTTTGACGGCATCTGCGAATGTCCAACGACAAAAATCTGGCGGGAAAAGTTTGCACTACAAAAAAAGGCTCTTCGCGTCGCTTGAAGGGGAAGAGTTTAGCGTCGGTCGATTAGAAACCGACGCTAAACCCTTGACTCGCGTTTGACCAAGGGTTTAGCGTCGGTCGATAAGCGACCGACGCTAAAATATGTCGGCAACCGACGCTAAATTTGGTTTTGGGTCAGAAACCAAGCCACCCAGGTTTAGCGTCGGTTCCCAACATGTTTTAGCGTCGGTTACCGACCGACGCTAAATTACGTATATATTTAAACCTCTCAGCCGCCACCCTAATCCTAATCTCTTCTTCTTCCTCCTCAAGCCTTCTTCTTCCACTTCCATTTTTGACCAGCCTTCTTCTTCTTCCTCCTCCTCCAGCCTTCTTCTTCTCTTCCATTTTTCTGACCAGCCTTCTTCTTCTTCCTTTTTCTTCTTCCTCCGCCAGCCTTCTTCTCCACCAGCCTTCTTCCTCTTCTTCTTCCTCTTTCTTCTTCCTCCACCAGCCTTCTTCCTCTTCTTCTTCCTATTTCTTATTCCTCCTCCAGCCTTCTTCTTCTTCCTCTTTCTTCTTCCTCCACCAGCCTTCTTCCTCCTCTAGTCTTCTTCTTCGTCCTCTTCCTCTCCTTCCTTTTCTAGATCTCTAGATCCACCTTCTTCTTCTTCCTCTTCTTCTCCTCTTCTTTGTTTCTCCCCAGCCATTCGTCGTCGCCGCCGCCGCCGCCACCTCCGCAGCCACCGTCACCGCCACCGCCGCCGCCAGTACGAAATCTAAGTGAATAACTGGAAAATTTAAGTGACCAAAAGGATGACCTAATAAATCTAAGTGACCAAATTGCATAACTGGAAAATGGAGTGACCAAATCTGAAAAAGAAAATATAAAATGAATATTAAAAACAAAAAAACAAAAACAAAAATATTTTGGGTTGGTCAGCGACCCTTTTCGGTCAGCTCAATATTAGCGTCGGTCGTGGTTTAATATTAGCGTCGATCATGGAAGAACCGACGCTAAAATTTAGCGTCTCTACTTTTCGCGTCGCTTGTTGTAAGCGACGCTAAATAGTTTAGCGTCGGTCAATGGCCGACGCTAAAGAGCGGTTTTGACCGACGCTAAACGTGCTTTTTTTGTAGTGTTGGTGGTGTTGACGGAAATCCAGCGGGTGAAGTTTGGCGACATTTTGGAAAGTACGACAATAGAAATTTGTTGGCAAAATTTTGGCGGCGGTGATAGTAATCCGGCGACGGAGAAATTCCGGCGACGTAGAGGAAAATTCGTCGGCGAAAGTTCAGCGACATATGTAGAAGTTCGATGATGAAAATTCGGTGACAAAGTTTTGGCCAAATTTGAGAAAGATTCCATGTGTTAATTTAAAATTTGGGAATTTGGGATCCCGATTCCCAAATTAGAATTCCCGTTCCCGAATAAAAATTTCCAAATTAAATTCGGGATTGGGAATGGGAATCTTAATTTGGGAATTGGGAATTGAGATTTTGGAAATATGGGAATGGGCCTCCCATTCCCTCCCAATTTCCACCCCTATCTGTCATCCTAGTACTTGTGTGTTATCGTGTGGTCTTGAATAGGTCTCATGTGAATTCTAACTCATTCAAAGTACGAGAAAGCCACTAAAAAGATACAAGTTGCTAGTTATGTGCAACGGATCAAAAGCTCACAATTCGATGCTAGTCGGACTCGAATCATTTTCGTGCAAATTTTTTTTTTTGATGAATTGAGCTGATTTTATTCATAAAAAAAGTGAAATAACATCACAAAGGATCTATCTACTAAAAAAGATCTAAAACTAATTAATAACTCTCAATATATCTCTCTCGGCTTTCCTAACCCCAGCAAAGGTTCGAACCTCATCACTGATTAACTGGATAAGGGAACTTGCCTCTTGCCTTGCACCCCCAAACACTCTTTTGCATCGTTCAATCCAAATATGGCATATCATCACTCTCCAAAGGAGCATCTTCGTCTTCCCTCTAACTCCACCATTCTTCCAACTGCAGACTTCATTAATGACATCATTCCAACTCTTTCCCACTAAATCAAGCAGCAAGGCAGCAGCAACATTAACATAATAGCCACATTCACAAAACAGATCGGTTTTTGTCTCCCCTGCATCCTGGCAAAGCACACAGCAGTCATCCACATTTGCATCCCAAGCTTTCACTACATCTTTAGTATAAATGCGCCCTTGGACAATTAACCAAGCTACTACAGATCTCCTAGGGATGATAAACCATGTCTAGACTACATCATACCATGGAACCACCTGATTCACAATTCTTATATCATTCCAAACAACACTCACCTTATACTTGTGCATAAACTTCCCATTCCATAACAAGTCCCCATCGCTATCTCTCGTGATGAAGTTCCTTACCAAGTTTCTGATCTTAAGTAACTTGATCCAATGCCATGACCTAGAAGAAGCTTTGACAGTCCAAAAGCATCTTCCTTTCAGCCTATATTTCATAATCCACGCAACCCATAATGAGCCTTCCTGCAACAATACACTCCATAAATGTCTAACAACATTAGCCTTGTTCCATGTTTTCATATCCTTGAGGCCAGCCCTCCCTCTTCTTTAGGCCTTGAGACAACCTTCCAAGCTACTTTTGCTCTAGTTTGCTTATTTGTTTTGCCCCACAGAAAGTCATTACATATCTTTTTCGTGCAATTTAAGAGTGACACTACAAGCGTGATTTTATAATTTGTTCTGACCATGTTCATTTTAGCATCAATGCAGGCATGTTGGTTACAAGTTCTAAGTTAAACAGTCTTAACTATCATTGTGAAGCATTGAAGTCAACTTACATTTTAAGTCAAGAACCGAGCTTGTTCCAGACTAGTCGCCTGGCCCAATAGTTGAGGAAGGCCCAATAGCTTGGTCCTTGGATGATGGGGTACCTCGAGAGTAAGAGAGGAAAGTAGTAGTTAGTTCGGGTAATTGTGAGGCAATTATGGTAGGTAAGAGAGAGAGAGAGTGAACGGAATAACGTACCGTGAATGTTTGGTCCGCTGGGTAAAATAATGTCCCTCTTTTATCCGTTGGGTCTAAGGCCGTATTTATAGTACCTCTGTCTTGGCAACCAAGTTACGATCTCAGCCGTTCGTGGAGCTCACCCCAGGATTCTGACTCGTGTATATGCGCTTCCAGAACCCTAGGGCTTGTTGTAGTGGGCCGCCTATTGGCTATCGCCTGTTGCCTTGAGCTGGGCTTGCTGATCACCGCTTATGATCCTGGGCCTAACCATTTGATCACCTTCCAACAGGCTTTGTCTTTGGACCACCACTACAAGAAACAGGGTCATTTGTAGGAGTTCCGTTGTAGGGGTTATGCAACCCAGACTAAGGGGCTCGTGTTTTGTGTCCTCTGTAGCGGTTATATTAACCGCTACAATGGAACCGTTATAGTTAGTGGAGTTTAACGGAGCTAGGTGTTTTCCGTCAATCTGTTGTAGCGGTTATAAATCATACAAAATAACCGCTACAACCAACACCACAAATATCTAATTCTGCCCTCCATCGATTTCGTCCATCACTCTTTTCGTCTTATCACTCTTTGGAGGATAATCGATTTCCGACCTCCTTCGATTTAATCGAACCAGCAGTCGCCTCCCGCTTCGCCGCCGCCGGAGCTAATCTTCGATCCTCCGCTACTTGTAAGTTCCTCCGCTTTTGCTTACTTCAAACGATCGACAACTGCGCTCTCGAGTTTCATTTCATTAGGTCTCGTGAAATGTTAACTGAATCAGAAAATTCCATTTCGCTTGTGTTTGTCCTGATAATGGCGTTCCGCCGATTCTTCTATTCCTCAATTGAAGCTCTGGCCGAAAAAGTTGATTGATTTGTTAGTTCTCATTACTGCTTTTGAGTTTCATTTGTTAGTTCTCGTCAAAATTAGGTCAAGTTTCAACGCAATTCGCCGGTTTTCCTGCGCCTGACCTGATAATGGCGCTTTCTTCTTTGTTTGTTAACAGTACCCTGATATGAAATTCAAATTTAGGCAATCGCGGCGGAGCGAGCGAGGATATTGGCAGACTAAGCGGAAACACTCGCCGTCAGCTGCGGACAGCTAGCTTTGACCTACCGTGGTACGTTTTTAGAGTACTCTGCTCGATCGAAATCCTATATGTCCCTAGAAGAATTTATTCCACTTACGTTTTTACTCCTTATCTTCATCTAAAAAAGAAGATCGATTGCGTTTCCCTGAGTAGAAGATTGATTGCGTTTCCCTGCAGCTCGTCGAGCGAAGAGATCGAGAGAGAAAGGACAGGAGCACGACGGCACCTTCTCCGATCTGTTTCTCAGGTAAACCGAATGATTTTCTGAGAACTGTTGTTTGTTCCCCCTCCATACTTTCTGAGGAAGAAGACTCGACTTTCCTCTTCTTCCTCTTCTCCAATAGCTGCGATATCAATAATACAAACTCTGATTCAAGGATTTGTTTTGTGTATATCAATGAATATCATTTGTTCATTCTTTCGTTTGTAATACAAACTCATTATTTGTTGGCATTTAATTGAATGGTAATTTGGAAATTGTTTATGTTTAGTTTGATATGACTGTGAGAGTAATTTTGTTAGAGGCATGGTGAATTGTTCAGTTGAATGGATGATATTTTCTTTATGGTTTTGCATTTAGCTGCAATATCTTGATCTATGTAATTGTTAATTTCTGGAGAATAAGGTCCCAGACAAGCAAAGTAGGAATTTGAGTTAGCAAACTTACTTTTAAATGTATCTCTTGGATTCTTTTGATTCATTAGTAGTACTACTACTCTTGATTGATAGCTAAATGGATCATTAGTTTGTGCAACTTCCATTTTGGGGATGCGAATTTGTGTGTGGTGCTTGCTTGCTTGCTGCTGCTATGGTTATTTCATTGAAATACAGTTTGGTGATTGTTTGTTGGTTAATGGCGATGTGGTTATAGGTTTGTATGATTGGCTATTATTTGTAGTTATAGGTTTGGTTGCCTTTTTATATTGGGTTAGAATTATTATGTAAATTTACAGCATTAGTCTCTGATCTGCCCTCACAAAACTTGATTTTCCATAACAAACATGCTTTGCTGCTACTGTATTTCTTAACAAAATTCATTCATTTCAAATAATACAAACTCCACCATTGCCATTTATCTTACGATTCATTCAAAACCAAACAAAAATGTTACACAATAATTTGTTAGGGAAGTGTTCTTTGTTATTACTCTGCTGAGGGTTTAGATATCTGAGTGTCGAGGAAATTTGGTTGAATTGTGTGGGCAGGTAGGGAGGGAGGAATCGTGTCTTCGCTCAGCAGGTAGCTTGTGTTCCTCATACTTCAATTCCTTGACGAAGAGAAATTTAAGGATTTTGTGCACAAGTAAGGTAAGGAACTTGAAGGTGTTGAAGTTTGTGTGTGTGTTTTCTGTAGAACTCTAGTTTATTGAATGTACTTATCTGTGTTTTTTGTGTTGCAGCAGGCCATACATCTCCTAGCCTCCATCTGCGTGAACTATAATCTCGATTTTCAGGTCAGTCTTTTGGTTGCTACTGCTTGTTATGGTCATATAGTTTAGCTTGATGCAATGCCTCTAAATGAATTGCTTGTTATGCTCATTTGGTTCTGTCTTGTGGCTAAGAGTGGTTTATTTGCAATGAATTTATTTTGACAGTTTTGCCCTTTGTTTGTTCTACATGGTAAAATTGTGAATAGTTATATCATGATGATGGGTGTCATTATCATCTCTGAAATCAAATCCCCATTTTGTGCATAAGCCGAATAAGATGCGTGTAAAAGAAATAAATGAGGATGGGATTATTCTTTGATGACATGGAATAGAAGAAGTATGCATATATCAGATAGCCATCCATTCAGATTATTTTTAGTACCAAACGATTCTCATTTCACTCCACTCTAGTCTTCTTATCACAACTAACATATTCTAACACCAAACATGTATCAGTTTAACGTTGATTATATTGCTACTTAGAACCAGTCATCCCTAAGCAAAATAAAAATATATGATGGAAGCATTTATAATTAAGATTATATAATGTGAGAGTATTATTAAAATATAAATTAAACCACATTAGAATGATTAATAGAACATGAGAAGTGGTGGATGGGACTCTTCTTCTAGTAAGTAGTAACACAAATAATTTTTTCATTTAGGAATGAACCTCTTCTTCTCCTAATAATTCTATCTTTCAGAGATGGATAAAACTTGGATTAGATTACCTCGTCACACTTCCGAATACATCGCTGGAGTTGAGCAATTCTTAGATTTTGCACTTGCTCATTCTGCCGATAAGAAGAATATTCGATGTCCATTAAGTGCAACAATAAGAAGTGGCAGAACCGAGCTGGAGCATTTACTCACTTGATCTCCACGCCTTTTCCTGTTGGCTATACCGAATGGTATAGACATGGAGAAACACCTCCTGATCCTCGGCCTAATTCGCCAATTGTGAGAGATGAAACAATTATTGAGGTGAATCTGTTGCATCAGTTTTTGAATGACGCATTTGGACGGTTTGAACAAGATACAGAGCAAGGGGCTGGAGAGTGTTATGAGGTTCACGAGACACCAGTAATTGAAGAAGTGCCAAGTCTTGAACATCAAGATACTGAGTTCGCCAGACTTATGAAAGAAGGAGAAGTACCACTCTATGATGGTTGTAAATTTTTTACAAAGTTGTCGTTCATATTGCAGTTGTATTACATCAAGTCCCTACACAAGATTAGTGACACAGCAATGTCAAAGATCTTAGACTTGTTGGGGAAGGCATTTGACTTTGCCAAAATTCCAAAGACCGATTATGAGGCCAAAAGGGATATTAAAGCTCTCGGGTTGGATTATGTAAAGATTGATGCTTGTCATAACGACTGCATGCTATACACTGGTCTTGATGTAAATAAGATGACATGTACCGTGTGCAAAAGGAGTAGGTATTTGGAAACAAAAAAGGTGGGAGGGGTTGAGAAGAAGAAGCAAAAACCTATACCTGAGAAGGTGTTTCGGTATTTTCCTCTCATACCAAGGCTTAAAAGGCTGTTTGCTTCCGCACATTCTGCACATAGCATGGTCTGGCATGCAACCGAAACAACTTCAGATGATTTGATAAGACATCCAAGAGATTCTGATGCATGGAAGTTTTTTGACAATAAGCATCCCGATTTTGCAAATGAGCCTAGAAACATACGACTTGGTCTTGCGACTGATGGGTTCAACCCATTTGGTGTTCAAAGCTCTAGTCACAGCACATGGCCTGTTATTCTTATTCCATACAATACCCCTCCTTGGTTGTGTATGAAACAAACAGGCCTTATTCTGTCAAGTATCATTCCTGGAAAGAAGCAACCAGGGAACGACATTGATATCTACCTCCAACCACTAATTGAAGAATTGTTGACTTTGTGGGGAGGGGTCGAGACGTATGATGCAGCCAAAAAAGAGAATTTTATCATGCGAGCATCACTTATGTGGACAATAAGCGATTTTCCTGGACTTGGTACTTTATCGGGATGGAATACATATTCAAAATATGTTTCCTTGTTGTAATGTTGATGCTATCCCTCATAGACTTGAACATAGTGGGAAGTATGCATTTACTGGGAGTCGTAGGTTTCTTACATCTGATCATCGCATGCGTGGGTGGAAGAATCGGTTCAATGGAAAGAATGAGAATCGAGAACCCCCAATTTATAAGGATGGGATAGAAATTTTGGATCAACTTAAAGATGTGAATGTCATCAATTTATAAGGATGGGAAGCTGAAATGGAGCAAGAGAAAGATCGATTGGGTGCTGAGTTGAGGAAGGAGAAGGAACGATTGGCACTGGAAATGCAGAAGGAGAAACAACGAGTTGAGGATGTAATTCAGAAGGAGAGGCAGCGAGTGGCAAGGTTGGAGGCTATTGTAACTCAACTATCGACGACAGTGTTAAAGGCAGCCGATGAGGTAAGTTAAACATATAGATATTGAATTAATTGAATAGTATTGTGCTTAATTTAATTTATTGGTAAGTTTATTGTTTTCATTGTAGCCATTTCCTTACATAGATCAAGAGGCTAGTGACGATGAGCAAGCACAAGCGTTTGAGAAAGATGATGACTAGAGTATGAATGTTGAATATTAGTTTATGGATGATAGTAGTCTATGGTAGTGGATTGTAGTTATGAATGTTGTATTGTTCTGGTACTGTCTATGAATGTTCTATGTTAGTGGATTGTAGTTATGAATGAAGGGTAAAATTGATCTTAAATACTTATGAATGTGTTTGTGCTAGTGTGTATCTGAAAAGTTTTTATGAATGTGTTTGTGCTAGTGTGTATCTGAAAAGTTGCAGGTGCCGTTAAACGGACGAAATGGAATAAGAGAAGGAGGAGAGTGCTCTGTTAATAGTTGTAGGGGTTAATAACCCCTACAACGGAATCTGTTAAATAACGCCGTTAACCGTTGTAGGGGTTATTAACCGCTGCAACAAAAGTCAAAAGACAGTCAAACTCGGCAGTTAGATAACGTCGTTAACATTTGTAGGGGTTAATAACCGCTACAACCTACAATCAACGTCTGGTCAACGTTACATTCTCGCCATTATCCATTGAATGTTGTAGGAGTTATAACCGATACAACGGAATCGCCGCAAAAGCAGGACGCTGTTGTAGCAGTTACGTAACCGCTGTAGAGGGCCGTTTGAACCGGACGATTTGCCAGCGGTTACGGAAAACTGCTACAACGGCCGTTGTAGGGGTTATAACCCCTACTGGTGTCGTCTCATAACCCCTACAAATGACCCTGTTTCTTGTAGTGCACCTCGAAGCTCATGGTCACTTGGGCTAGGGCCTATCAGAATCACAGGAAAGTAGACAAATTTAGCACAAATCTAAGATCCTACCCCACACTTGAATCAGACTGTGTTCTCATAGGACTAAAAGAGATCAGAGTTATCCGGAATACTTGGAGGGTGATGGTCGATCATGGATGGGCGGAGATCTCAGAGCGGAGTGAGGTAGCTACAAAATCCTACAAAAACAAAAAAACAACAGAAAGATCAAAAGAAAACCGGGACAAGTGTCCCAGATCCACATAAAATAAATATGGACTAAGTTCGAAAAGAAGAAATCGGAAGAAAGGGAAATGGATACTACCTGATCACTGGTCGGGGCCAGGTGGTGGTAGAGGCATGTCCCAGCGGTATTGAAGCTCCTGGTGCCAGGCCATCTCGCTCCTCTGCCACTTCTGCTGCCAGGCTCACTGGGCAACCATTGAGCTGCTTCTTGCTCGTGGTGGCGCTGGGTGATCGACCATCTAGCCTCCTGATCCGCTCGCCATGTGTCCTGGTGCTCCCTCCATGTTGGGAGATCCATCTCGCAGGCCACCCTATCCTTCTGCCACTGGTGAGAGCCGGAAGAGAAGTCCGACTTCCACTACTGTATCTCTGCCAGCATCTGACCATACTGGTCAGCATACTATGGCGGTGGGGGTGGCTGCATCTAGGGCTCATCGTGTTGCGGCTCGCCGAATTCGAATAGAGGCGGTTACTGAGGCTCCTCTTGGGCGGAGTAGTGGCAGGAACGTAGATGGTAGGGGGAATCGCCAGGTCCAGGTCGAACTCCAGAGTGAGCGGAATGCTAAGGTCCTCACATTGGATGCGAGGAATTTCTGGGCCCCACTTGTCTCGAAAACGAAGGCGGGTGATAAGTTGGGCCACAAAGTGTCCTATAGGGAGTGCGGTATGAAGCTTCTTAGCCTTGGTTCGTTTGTGGAAGAACTGGGCTAGACACCACCCAAGGTGAAGTCTGTGGCCCTCATAGACGGTCCGGAAGAGGATTAGCTCCTTTGTAGACACATGGTGCCGACCACACCCTTCCTCACCTACATAACAAAGGGAACGACTCCACATGTAAAAAATGAAAGAGCGGGTGACAGATTTGACCGACATTAGCGTGGTGCTGATCGACATCCGGGCAGCCAGTAATGTGGCACCAGATCTCCGGGTAGAGCTCATGTGCGGTCGAGTTATTGTTCTTCCAACCAAATGTGGCACCTGAGTAGTCGAGTCTATCTAAAGCGAGCAGATCGGTGATGCCGTCGTAGGACGCCTCATGGTGCATCCTGGTAAGGTGGAAGGAGATGCACTTCTTGTGTTGCCTGGACTTGTGGGTGCCCAAGTCAAAAGAGCTTCAGAACTCCTGGAGCGCGACCAGGGGTAGGCGTAACCGATGGTGGAAAATTTGAGTAGGCCCGCCCTGAGGAGGCAGTGGCGGACATTGGCGTACCACTCCTCGTCGTGCTCCTGCAAGGAGTCCATGTCAAGGGCTCCGAAGGGTGCTGGAGGAATGGCCTTGATCCTCCAGTAGTTCTGAAAGTAGGCCGGTGAGAGCTTGGTGAGGCAGGGGTGGAGACCTTGAACATCTTTGGGGTGCGGGATTCTGGGGTCAGGGATGTCTTTTGGGATCGAGATCTCCAAAAACGGGCTGGGGATGGGGACAACCCTGGTGTCCATAGGAGTCGGGAAAGTGAAGGAAGAACCTTGTTCCTTCTCATTTATTGCCTTCTTCCTCTTCTCACGGTCAGCTCCCGTGGTCTTGAAGGTACCCGGGTTCCTGCAAAGATTAAAGCCACAATTAGCAAAACTGACATTCACCCCACACTTGGTCGAAAAACTCAATTCGAGGGGAATTGTGAAAAACCAAGTGGGGGTTCAGCCATAGTAACGGATAACAACATCATAATAATCATAGGGAACCCACATGAATTGACAGTACAGCGATATAAGGTCTAGAACACATAGTCAACTATTCTATCAACACAAGTCAACAATTCTGATAGCAATGACAGTTCAACATGGCAAACAGTATGCAATGGGCACCTAACCATGACATAGCACTCCTAGCATTATCTATAACATTTAGGTGCCATCAATCAAAAAATTCACACCGAAACATTAGGCACGCAAATCGAGGCAAATCAACAAGTCAACCAAAAATGAAACTCGCCGAAATAGAATAAGCAATATGTCAAAAGATTCGTATTGAAAAAACCCTACAACAAACCTTGGCGACATTATGCAAGAAAGCGACGAAAATCAAGAAATCAGTGAAAGACTCAGAAGGGCTGTTTCGGGTGGAATCGGAGCTACATAGCTCCGATTGGGGCGTTTAAGGAGGGAAGACTTAGGGAAGAGAGGGGGAGCGACCGGTGGTGGCAGCTAGGGTTGTGGCGGCGGCTAGAATGGTGGCAAGCAGTTGAGAATTGGAGGAGAGGGCTGGGTGGTTTGGGTGTTCGGCTAAAAGGTGTTGAGGGAGGGCGTGAAAATGGATAAGTGCAAGGTGAAGTGGTTTTCAAATTAGGGCCAAGTTTTCGGCGAAAAGGTTGAACTTTCGTTGAAATCTCATTTGAAATCAATTTTAGAAAAATGACACACAAACTGACTCAGTTAAGAACAACTTTTCGCCGAAAACATTGAAGTTTTCGGCAAAAAAACCCTTTGAAATAATTAATTGAGATCCGACGCAAATTTGGACCCTGAGAAACATCAAAATTTTCGGCGAAAAGTTCTTTACAAACATTTTTCGAGTTGCAATGCCCAAAATTCTAATTAAAACAACAATGTTTTCGCCGAAAAGGTTGAACATTTCAGCGAAAACATAAGACCTGACACTAGATTATCAAATTTTGTCGAAATAGAAGAACCGAACTTTAAAAATTTGTAATAAATAAAAAAATCAGAAAAATCTCAAATAAATTGGATAATGTCCGAGGATACGAGAAACAAACAATAAAAAATAAAAACAATGAATTGACACTTTTGGATCCCCCTAAACTGACAAAAACGACAAAAAAATGACTAAAAATTCAAAACTGACCCCAACCGTTGGTTGCCTCCCACGAAGCGCTCTCATTTAATGTCCTTGAACTGGACGATACCTGGTTACGGTTCAAGATGCGTCCCAAGTCAGGACTTGCTTAACGCTAGCATCAGCGTCCTTAAAGTATAGCTTAGGTGTACCTCCGGTCAAGAGGAATCGCCTACCGTCGGAATGAGAGAGTTTGGCTCTACCATCCGGGAGGGTGTCGGTGACCATCAATGGCCCGAACAGATCCTTAAGGTGCATATTTTCTTTCGGTGGCTTGGCGGATGATAGAAGATTGCTTGGCTTCCCAGTCGTTTTCGTTTTCACTTTGCACGCCTCCTTCGCTTCTCTATGATCTCGAACTCGTCACTTTCCACCCGTAGGTGCCTTCTGTTCCTCTCTCTCCTTTGTCTTTTGCACCAGAGGCTCGTTTTTCGTATGGGTATCCTGCTCAATTCCTGTTAAACAAATTTCTGAAGACACGCTAGACTTTTCATTAGTACTAGAGTTGGTCGAGACCAACTCCACAGAGTCAATGGATAAATAATGTGTTTCTTGCTTAGCAGAATATTGCATACCGTCTTTGTGACGGAATGTAACACTATCCTTTCCGACCCTTAAAGTCAATGAGCCATGCTAGACATCGATGGTTGCGCCGGCTGGTGCCAGAAATGGTCGGCCTAGGAGGAGGGTAACATCTACATCTTGGGTATCCATCACAACAAAATCAGCTAAAATGGTGAACGAACCATAGCGAACTAGGCACATCCTCTACCATTCCCCTAGGTGTTTTAACATATCTATCAGCTAATACGAGATTCAAACTAATAGGCTTCAAGCCTCCTAAATTCAGTTTCTCATATAAGCATGTAGGCATCACATTAATAGAAGAACCTAAATCAGCTAAACTATGATCAACCTTAATACCATTAATAGTGCATGGTAGAGTAAAAGAACCGGGATCGCGACACTTAGCTGGAGGGGGTATGGATGGTGAGTGGCAGAGGATGGCAGAGCATTCCTCGTTAAGGGAGACATAAGACGCCTCTCCCTTCTTTTTTTCTTTGCAAGATCCTTTAAGAACTTTCCAAGTGGTGGCATTATCTCTACAGACTTAGTGAGTGGCATCTTGAGCTTCATGTTCTTCAAATCTGTGCACCACTTCTTGTATTGGGAGTCGAAGGTCTTCATCTTCATGACCTAAGGAAATGGGATCCAGCTTCGGAGGAGGCGACGCGATCACCTCCTTTTCTTCTTCCTTGTCTTCTTCCCTGATCTCCGGCATGTCAATGGCAATGTCATCAGGAACAATGAGCAGATTAGGGGCTGTAGGACCAGCTAGTTTCTTGCCACTTCTTGTTGAGATGGCATTGACTTGCTCATTCTTGGGGTTCAGGTCTGTTTGGCTCGGCAACTGTCCCATGGGACGACCACTAGAGAGGAGGCTGACGATGTTGCTGAGCTGACTCTCCATCTTCTGCCCTTGATCTATCCAGCCTTGATTCAAGGCGGCTTGAGCTTTAAACTGTGCATTGTGGTCGTCAAGTCTTGCCATGATCAATTTGAGCTTCTTATCTATCTCGCTCTCATTTGATTCTTGTTGCACCATTTTCTGGGATTGCTGTCCTCCGGTGCACCCAGGTGGTCCTTGATAGGTGTTGTTGAAGTACTAATTCTAGCGATTGCCAGGTGTTGTACCATAATTTCTCTGGTTCTGGTGTGGTGGTTGATATGCTCCGCTTGGCTGATTCCTTGGTTTTTGCTTTTGAAATGACCTAGATGGTCGATTGTTCTGGTTCTTATTTATGTCGGAGTTGTATGGTCTCTCTTAGAAACTGGCCTATGGTTGCTGTTGTTGATGGGGTTGTCGGTATTGGCGGTAGCCAGAGTAGCCTTGTTGATTGTGGGCGAAGCCTTGGCCAACAAAATCCACTTCGGCACAGACCATACATCTGCTTTCCCAAAATTCTGACAGTTTCCTCCATTATGTGCGCATGCCCCATACCACTCACAATCAGCAATGAAGACAGAAGATGATGGAGGGTTGATGGGTGCACCAGCTTTCTTCAGGTGTTTCTGCACTTCAGCTTTAATCTGTTCTTCAAGGCCTAACTGGCTGTTAGTACCCTCAGACTGTCTCTCCCAGTTCTTGGATTTAGAAGCCCAACTTGCAAAGTGTAGAAGAGCAACTTCTGGAGTGAGGGCAGTACAATCTCCTTCAGCTAAGGAGTTAACCCACTTAGCGAATTATTCAGCATTCATGCCTCTAGCAAAGATCTCAACCAGTTGTCTCTGCTCGAACCCCTGATGAGGACAGCTGTAGAGAAGCTCTTTGAATTAATTCCAAGCATCATAAAGGCTGACTCCTTCCTTGTGCCTGAACCGAGCAACACTATCCTTATATGCAGTGGTTCTTGATGGAGGGAAGTATCCCCCCACAAAGTCTTGGGCAAGAGTATCCCACTGTGTGTAATGACTAGGTGGCTTGCTATTGAGACATCTCTTGGCGACACCTCGGAGTGAGAATGGAAATGCTCGCAAGTATAGAGTGTTCTTGTCAATATTTCCACTTTTGAATGTAGCGCACAAGGCAAGAAAGTCCGCCAGATGAGTGCAAGGGTTGTCATGTGGCTTCCCTTCAAACTGAATGTCCCTAGAGATCATACTCAGGAATGGGATCTTGATCTAATAGTCAGAATCTGTATCATTGACTGGAACGACAATGCTTGATCGAACACTATTTGCGCTCGTTTTGTTATAGTCTGCCATAGTTATGGGAGGTGGTGGTGGTGGTGTGGAGCGGTATGACGAGTAGGTAGTGGTGAACCGGAAGACTTAGGGGATGATGATGAATCTCCCTTAGTCTCCTCGATTTTTATGGGGAAAGTGGGGCGGTTGACACTTGCTTCTTTCCTTGTTGTTGCTTTGTCGGTATGGAACTGCCAGGAATGTTTGAGCTCTTAGTCGTGATTGGCTTTAGCTGAGAACGAGTGGTTGGACGGTTCATATACCTGCATTAAACCTGCAATTCAACAAAAACAAGAGCAACCGGTGTAAAATCAAAGTGTGATGGAAAATGAAAAGATGGAAAGTAGAAGAATAATTGGCAACTCTACTTTCAAACGATGAAGAAGAGTCCCCGGCAACGGCGCCAATTTCATAGTTGTAAAAACAATGGTTAAATAACTAACTTACTAGAGTAGGATATATCATATTCCTCGGGATTTTTTCTAACCGTTTACTCAAAGCAATTGGTAATTATTCAGGTTTTAGTCAAGTTTGTGGTGTGAGTTCCACAGAATTCTAAACTATTAAGCAAGGAAAATGAAAATAACTTAAGAGATAGATTGATTGATTGAGGTTGGTTTCAATTGACAAACAAAAGCTTATACTTGAATCCCGCTAAGATTACCAAGGCATTGGCGATCACAAAATCAGTGACTTTTCAATCCTAATTCATTCAATTCTTAAACACCATCATAGCTCCTTACCCTTAGGTCTAAGTCCACGAATATTCGCTACTATTGAACTAGCTACCAAGATAGATTATCCGTTCGTGCGTTCGCTTTTGCAACAGATAATTGACTCGTGCACCTGATTGATTTTAGTGAGATATTCTTGAAACGGATTAACCCTAAACGGTTCCTAAAGGAAGAACGATTCCATTGAATAGGTTAATTAATTGAATTGATGTTCTAGAATAAGGCGGATGGTGCGAAAATTAATGCACACTAGTTTTACTCACTAGATCGCTCTAGCGAGATCGTTACTTCCCAAGGGTCTTTCTTCCTCTATTACTCAACGACGTGAGTTAAAGCTAATCGGGTTTAAACGTTGGGTTTGGAATTGGTGGTGAATGAACTAAATATCTAGAAATGCAAATTAAACCAATCAAAGCAGGCAAACAAGTTGGAGCTTTAAAAATTGACTAAGGCGCTTGTCCAGACTCGAATCCGCTCTAGCTCGATTAAGACGGATGATGCAATGCAATTAAGGTTTCAACAGACTCAAAGACTCGACATTTCCTTTGGCAATCTCTGCTCCATGGTCAGGACGCAGAGAAACTATCCTATCAAACCTATGAGTTCCTATGGTCAAGATAACTCACAAATCGCCAAGAATGCACGAAGAACAAAGAAATGTCACACAGATATGCAAAGAGATTAATTTCACCGGCCCTATGATCAAGACACCGGATAATCTTAATGACCTCCTAAGCTCTAGAATGACTCACGTCCATGGTCAGAACCGCGAATCAAAGATGAAGCAAATCCTACGATATGGTCAATCTGTGAATTCTAGAGCTTCAAATTAGGGTTTAAGAAAAATCTCAATTAAGTTTGAATAAACCTCAATTAACATTAACGGGTTAGAAACCCGACATCATCCATACAAAATCTTGCTAGCACTTCATCTAATCTGAACAAACTAAGAGTTTAGCTAGACATCGCCAGAGAAGAAATCACAGAAACAGAGAAAAAGCTAACTGGAGAAGAAATCATCTTACTCCGATTAATCCTAATCTTCAAGAATCCTAGAATCTCCCGAGCTAATCCTGGCTTTCTCTTGCTCAATCCTCTCTTCAAAGCTCCGTCTTCGTCTCCAAGAGTGTCTGGTTCGTCCGAGAAAAAGCATAGAATTGTAGAATCGAAGTTGTACGTTCTTCTCTCTCAAAAGTCTGATATCTTCTCTCAATTTTCGTCCTCCCCTTTACAAGGTAATTTCCCTTAATTAAAACTCTTTTCCAACTTGGAAAAGGCTTAATTTTCGGCCCAGGATGTGTCAGGCAGACACATGGTGTCCAGAAGACACCATCAGCATGATTTTTCTTTCAATTCAACTCTCATTTGTTCCACTTGGTTCCTTCAATGATTCCTGCTCTGTCTGAACTCCAAATTGATCCTCGTTTGAAGTTCCGAGCTCGTGAAAAGGTCCTCCACAATGTGGTAACATGAAATCTCAACAAAAATAACTCGAAACGACATCAAATGACCCAAAAGAGGGCCATATGACAATAACACACAATTTTCACGAAAATCCCTAAAATCTACGACAAATAGGAGCCAAACGAGGGGAATGTTGCTCAAATGTGGCGAGATAAACGTGTTAAATCTAACGTCATCGACGGACGTTTGCTAACTATCCTTATTCGAACAAGAATCTAAACAAGATGATCAAGCTAGAAAAGAAACATAAGTGAAGAACAAAACAATTATGAGAAAGAACAGTTTGAATTAAGATTTAATTACCACCGATCTGTGACCACTTTAAAGCCCCAGGTCACTTAGGGTTAATCTAATCTAAGATCAACAGGTTTAGCTACTCATATCTAAACATATAAATAAGCATTTTGGATTTAAGGACCTTGCCACATCAGCCTTTGCTGAATTCCCCGTGAGTCTCGGATTAAATTTATTTATTATTCATTTTTAACCTCTTCCTTTATTATCTCTCCCACGTTTCTGTCCTCCCAAAAAAAATTATTTACTATTTATTTTTCCTTCACTACATTCCACTGTTGCCAAACCTCTCTTCTAAAAGAATGAAAAATACAAACAATTTCCTATCCTTTTCTGAATGAATCAAATCTCTCTCTCTTTATTCAGATAAAAATTGCAGCAACCAATATCTAAATGAACAAGTGAACAACTAGAATATTTTTATATTACTAAATTAATATAACTTAAAATAGTGGAGAGGCAAATAATATTTGCTACTGCAAATTACTACATGAAATAGTGATTGCCGTAGCAAATACTAACTATTTGCTACTGCATTTTCATGCCGTTGTAATTTTGCAGTAGCTAAAGGTCAAATTTTTTGTAGTGCATTGTTAGAAGTATCGGAGCGAGAAAAGAAGAAAGCAGAGGGAAAGGAAAAAGCACTTGCAAAGATGGGAACGTTGAGGATAGGATCTCAAGAAATCCCTACTAAATAGGGCAGGAAAAATCCAACTGAAATTAGTTACCAAGTTTTAACGGGCCAATTGATTTCATTATGTTTTTTTTTTTTGACTTAGATAGCTCTGCGAGGAGAATCAAGGTAGTAAGCAGTAAAATAACTACAATCTACCCAGGGAGTGAGGACTACCGGCAACACCCCTGGAGATATCTAAGAGCCATACGTGCCACAGAATGGGCGGCCCTATTTGCTGAACGGCGGACCGTAAGAAATTTGAAACTTGGACTGGAGCTCAGCAGACGAAGGATCTCCTGGACGATAATCCCCCAGTGGATCTTAATCCTTCGTGATCACGAACGGCTTTCGAAACCATCTCTGCATCACCTTCAAAATCAACCTAAAAAAGACCAGAAAAGACACACCAAGCCACCACATCTCTACACGCTAAAAGTTATAGGATAAAAGGATCCAGTATACCTGGGTAAGGAGTCCCTACAGCATGCAGAATCATGCCATCAGGAGACCGGAGAACCCATCCTGTGGCTCCATCATGGGGGAGCAAACAACACCATCAACGTTAACCTTAAGGCGGTTTTGCAGAGGGGGGACCATCGGGGATGCTGGGGAAATAAAGGGCGTGACAAGCAAGAGGGCTGAGAGGATGGTGGCTGACAGAAGAGGGGTAATTCCGATAGATGTGAGGTAAATTGTCCGTACAGGGATTCAATATACTTGAGAGAGAATTGTTGTAGATGAAATCCCAATCGAAAATGAAGGCAAACCCATTTAACAAATTTAGCTTCATTAACATATTAGAAACAGGAAGAGTAAAGCATGGAACAAACCATTAATGAGATCTAAATTAAAGATACGAACTTGACTAATTTAACTTCATTCTCCCTCTCTTTCGCGCGCACATAAATCAAATGTAAACTCTGTTTGACGGAGCCAGTCTCGCTTTCTAATTAGTTCCCTTAATCCACCAAACAAATAGGATTCAGGGTTACATCAGTGGAGAGGAAAGGAAGTGGAGTTGACGGCCGGAGAAGGGGTGAATCTGCGGTGGTGATAGTGGAATGAATCCCATTAAAATCAGAGTAACCGTCGAAGAGCGATGGTTTTTCAACACAGAAGCGTTCACGACGGTATAACCACCACAGTTATTGGGGGAACCATCATCAACTTCACGTCGTTGGTCGAAATCCTATCCAAGAGAAGGCGGTTGGAAGAGATCCAACCAGGAAATTGGTAAATATCGGGAGTAGCAGGCGAATAAAAGCCGCCGCCGAGGGTTACTAATCAGGCTAATAACCGTCACAGAGAAAATAGAAGGACAATAGAAGGCGAAACCACATCTTCTTCTTCACCATCATGAACAACTCCATTGTAGAGTGAAAAACAGAGGGTTCTTACCCGACATCAACATTTCTTAACTTACTTTTCCATGCTTCTTCTTGGGAGAAGGAAGTTTGGAAGATATGCTTTACGGCACGACCGAGAGTTGGTCGATTCAAGGGAAGAAACCCAATGCAACCAACAACGGGTTGTAAATTGTTGGATAAACACCAAAAAAGCAGGCAAAAGCCTTGCAACAGATCAGAAGGATCAGATTGAGTTTGACGAAGAAAGGAACCGCCGACTCATAAATCCTTGATTAATGAATTGGTTAATTGAGAGTTGGTAGTGGTTGTTAAATGAAGGGCAATTGGGGGGACGGAGGTTAGCGGCGGTGGAAGGCGGAGGCCGGCGGGAAATTTGATAAGAGATAAATGAGAGAAAATGGAGGGAGGGGAAAGTTCATCAGAACTATCTCTCATAATCCAATTGTTAATGACTTGATTTCATTATGTTTAACTATTCCTCAAATTATTTTTTATAGTGATTTTTGCTTTAGTCTCAACTTTATTTGTTTGCAAATGCTTTGAGCGAGTTGCAATTTTGACATCCATTTGTATTGAACTAAATTTTGTTAGTAAATTATTAATTTGAAGGACTCCAAGTTCGGTAAGTCATTAATTCATTTGATCAAAGATCAAACTACATAAATTTTAAAATTTATGAATATTTAAGAGAATTATTTGTCAATTGATATATTTATGGATCTAGAGAAATGTGAAGAAATAAGGTCGTACCTCAGTAAGATCAATGGTGAGTCAGGTCATGAGTGTATAAGGGTATAAGTCATGAAATCTTAAGTAAAACGGGTTATATGTCATTAACTATTAACAAATTCAGAGTATTGATCGAGTTGAGTTAGTTTGAATTGCGCATATTTATTACACCTAAATACATTTATATAACATGTTTTTCAATTTTTTTCAGTTATAACGGACCAATTGATGTTTCAATTTTCATTGTGTTTACCTATTCCTCAAAATGAAAATTTTTCACTGATGGTTTCTTTAGTCTCGACTTTATTTGTTTGCAAATGCTTCAAGAGAGTTGCAAGTTTGTTATTCATTTATCTTGAACTAACTTTTGTTGGTGAATTATTTGAAGGACTCCAAGTTTAGTAAGTCATTACTTAATTTGATCAAAGATCAAGCTGCATAAATTATAAAAATTAATGAATATTTAAGAGAATTATTTTTCAATTAATATATTTATTGGTAAAGAGAAACTATAGAAATAAGGTTGTACCTTAGTAAGATCAATGATGAGTGAGATCATCAAACTATAAGAGTATGGTCATGAGATAAGTAAATTGAGCTACATGCCATTAACTATTAAAAAAATCAAACTATTGATTGAGCTGAGTCCATTTGAATTAAGCATATTCATTAAATCTAAATACATTGATATAACACGAACCTTTATTTTTAAATTCTATTAAATTTATTATTTTATGAATATTTTATATTAAGTTTTATTTTTTATGAATATTTCTATTAAGTTATAATGGTCCATTGAGGTTTCATTTTTCATTATGTTTAACTATTACTCAAAGTAATTCTTTTTACAGTTATGGTTTGTTTACTTTAGTCTCAACTTTATTTGCTTATAAATGCTTCGAGAGAGTTGAAGTTTTGTTTTCCATTTGTCTTGAACTACTTTTGTTAATAAATTATTTGAAGGAATCCAAGTTTGGTAAGTCATTAATTTAATCAAGGATTGTATTAAATTAAAATTTATGAATATTTAAGAGATTTATTTTCTAATTAACATATTCAATGGTATAGAGCAATTTGTAGAAATATAAGGTTGTTCCTTAGTAAGATCAATGGTGAGTGAGGTTATTAGTGTATAAGAGTATGAGTCATGAGATCGTAAGTAAAACATATTACATGTCATTAACTATTAACGAATTTAGAGTTTTGATCGGGTTGAGTCAGTTTGAATTGGACATATTCATTAAATATATATATATCCTAATTCTTTTAAGTTTTAACGGGCCGATTGAGGTTTCATTTTTCTTTATGTTTAACTATTCTCCAACTTTTTTACAGTGGTGGTTTCTTTAGTCTAGACTTTATTTGTTTGCAAATTCTGCGAGTGAGTTATAATTTTATTTTTCATTTGTCTTGAAATAAATTTCTTTAGTAAACTATTTGAATTCATATTATTTTAGAGGACCTTTAAAAAGTTCATTTGAATAAAGTATAATTCAAGCATTCCCCGATATACAAGTTTTATGTATTTTTTTCCTTTTCAATGATCATAAAATGGACATAATTTATATTATTTTGTAATTAAAATTAATTATGTCCAATATATCATATAATTAATCACAATATTCAATTCAAATATTATAATTTTTTTGGTATTATATAAAAAAATTATATACCTATTATATGAGCATTTAAAATTAGAGAGATACAATTTAAAACCCTCTCCTTAATAATAGAATACTACCTATTACATTATTTTGTTTCTTCTTATTTTAAATTATTCATTAGAGTAGGGGTACGGAGCCCCGTCTAATTAATCTGGTGTAATTGTTTCGCTTTGTCATTCCACCAAAAAAAATATTCATTAAAATTAGTAATTATTAAATATAGCTCCATGTACTTTTAAAACATGATGAAGTTTAGGAAAAGGTAAACTTCTCTATTTAACTTAGTTTAATCCAAATTATTAATGTATATTTTAATGTGAAACTCTTTTTATTTTAGTTTATTTTTATATTTTGTACTTTAAACTACTAAAGTTCTCAATTATGTATCATGTTAATTAATTTGACTCATTGAGTGTTAATAATTTAATTAAAATTTATTTGATTTACAATTTACTAAAAATAATATTATATCTATAATTATAAAAATTTATTTTTGACTAATTTTACTAAATAAAAAACTAAAATATAACACATCGGCCAACGGGCCGAAAAAATGCTAGTTCGAAATAAGAGAATAAAAAACAATCATAGAATTAATCTCAGAAGGAATAACAGAGAAATCCTGAAAAACCTAATTTGAAGATTCCGTGAAGCTTTGATCTCGAGAAATCTTCAACTCCTAGCTCCGAGCACCTCCAAGATTAAAAGATTATCAAGTAATCTCACCAAGAACTCTAGAAAGCACTCTAACCTTTCTCCTTTGTGTGTGGAAAGTCTGAAAAACGAGATATCTCAATTTGGGGCTGAATGGCTTCTTAAATAGGGACTTGTCCAATTCTGACTCGTAATAGACCAATGTTTTCGCCGAAAATTTAAGAACTTTTCAGTGAGAAGTTCTTTGCAATATTTTTCCAAATCTCTAACGCCGGAATTTTCCTGTCTCTTCACAAAATTTTCACTAAGGACTAGGCTTTGCAATGGGTAGGTAGGGTCGGGTATGGGGTCAACCGTACCCTTACCCCCAGGGTATAACATTGGAAAATACTCGACCATTTACCCTACGGGTTTTCAAATGTACTAACCTTACCCTACCCTACAAATACCCAAAGGGTACGTGGGTACCCTGGATATTTTGATCGACTCTTATTACACAATTTTTTGGATAATGTTTATACCAAAACACACCATTCTCAACCACATAAATAAAATAAAATAAATTATATAAGCACAAAATATATATAAAGTAATATTATACAAATATATGACTATTAATTTCTACTATCAACCATAAGTATATCATTCTAAATCAAGACTTGAGTCATGATCAAGTAAATAATTAAATATTAATGATTATAATGTGCTTTTATTTTAGTTAATTGTGAGTCATCTCATGAATCAACCGTGGATAATAGTTTGTTTGGTAATTTTATATAAAAATTACTTAGATTTATAGTGAGATTAAGGGTAGGGTATTTTGCGGGTAGGGTTTTGGTCATACCCTTACCCTACCCTTCCCCCGTCAACACAGGGTATTATCCTCGTTGACTGGGTAGGGTAGGGTAGGATACCCTATGGTAGGTTATAAATTGCAATCCCTACTAAGGACTTCCAACTTTTCGGCGAAAAGTTCTTTGAAATATATATTTGTCTGCTCAGAATTCCCCTTATGTTCTCATAAACTTTTCGGCGAAGACCTTAAACTTTTCACCAAAAAATTCTTCATAAATATTTCTCTAATTTCTTCGCCGGATCTGGTGAATATTCTTCATGGGGTTTTCGGAGAAAATTTCATGCTTTTCGCCAAGGACTTCAGTCTGGATAGCTATGTGTGATTTCTTTAATCGCCTGACTTCTATGATGATCCCATGTTCTGTCTTGAGGTTCCATTGCATCTCGAACACTCCCGATGGCTACTTATTCGATGGCAAAAACCTGTGAACTAACAGAGACGCTAGAACACCATCAAATAGACCCGAAACTGGTCAAGGTAACCAAATCTGTAAGAAATATCGTTAATGAATAAAAATCCACTAGACTACTCCTAAAATGTGTTTCATACAATGGAATGTCGCTTAATTGGGGATGATAATCACGATATTTCTAGTGTCATCAGTAACCAACCTTCATATTTCCCTAGGTTCTTTCTGGTTCTATTATGCAACAAAATATTTAAAGCTAATGGGGTTTCGTTGTTTGGTTTTGGATTTGTTGTGAATGAATTAAACTAATAATGCAAAAGTAAACAAGTAGACAGATTCGAGGTTTGAAGATTGATTAAGGAGATTGTTCAGACTCGAATCCACTCTAGTTTGGTTAAGATGGATAGATGCAATGCAATTTCGGATTGACATACTTGATGACTCAACACTTTCTTTGTTAATCTTTACTTTTATACCAGGTCGTAGATATATTATCCTATCAAATCCACACGTTCCTATCGTCAAGCTAACCTGTGAATCATCAAGAACGCATGTTAGGTGTTAGATAAAATGCCACAAAGATAATGCAAAGAGATTAGGTCTACCGATCCTTGATCAAGCTACCGATAGAACCTAACGAATTCCTAAAACTCTAGAATGACTCACGTTCTAGGTTAGACCCGTGAAATCAAAGATGAGCAAATATTGACAATCGCTCAATCAATAAGATTTAACAATCAAATTAAAGTTTAGGCAAATCACATAAAATAACTGAATAATCCTCAATTACAATCAGAGTGTTAAAATCACAACATCATCCATACAAAACTTCCCTAAAGTTCCATCTAATCTAAACAAACCATAAAGTTCAGTTGCTCGTTGTTTCAAAGGAAATCACAGAAACAAAGAAGAAGAATACCGAAGAGAAGATCATCTTGCTTCGGGAGAAACTAATCCTAATGATTCAATCAAATCTCTAAGCAATCCTAGCTTCCTTATGCTCAATCGTGCTTGCAAACTTTGATAATCGCCTTTCTTTGTTGTCTGGTTAGTCAAAAGTCGAATGGAGAATGAATGGTATCTATTTTCCTTTCCAAGTTGGATAAGTACTAATTTTCCCATAAGTAGAAGAAACACAGCGTGTTGTATGATGGTACATGACGTTTTATATGATGATACACGACGTGTATCTCTTGAATTCCAGCACGCTCCATCGTTTAGTGCTTCCAGCCTCTCGTTCAAGCACCGCTTATTCTCCAGTCGTCATGGATCACCTAAAATGAACAAAAAATGTGCAAAACAACATAAAACGGCCTCAAGGACCAAGGAGTACGAAACTAATGCAATATCATTCAAAATGGATAACGAGAGTATGAAAAATTTCATCTAATGAGGGAATGAATACGTCAACAATTTGGCGCATCACCTCCCATATTCCATCCTCGAAAAGTTTCCCGATGAGTTTCCGTTGATGAAATTTTTTCCACCCACGTGATTTTCGTCATTAGATCTATGTTTCTGAAAAAAAAAAAATATTCCCTCACAATTTTCACGGAGGTGGGTCGTACAGTTTGTACGCAATTTGTACAAATTGTATACACTTCGGAAGTGACTGTAACACTTTGTACGCGGTGTATATTCTGTATTTGTCGTACAGTCTTTTTTGTCATGCATGTTATATTTTATGTTTACACTTTGTTTTTTGTTTTTACAAGTTGTATACAAACTGTATACACTTTGTAAGTGATTGTATACTCTCTACGCGTGTATATTCTGTATATTCTGTATTTGTCGTATAGTTTGTATGTTTCATACATGTTATATTTTAGGGTTATTATTTCTAAAATACCTTAACTTTGGCGATTTATTTTAAAAATGCACTAAGTTTCGGAAACCCCAAATCTATCCCAGACTTAACACCTTTAGTCCTTGTTTGTTAAATTTTAAACATTTTGAACCAAGTTGCTAACAGAATTAACTTTTAAGTTTTTTGTCTTCCAAAATCAGTAACCCAGGTTTCCCAAATTGCATTTTGACCCTTCTCAATTTCATCCCTTACAAATCCTCCCAAACCAACCTTCTCCTGATGAATCTCTTTCTCTCTCGCCGGATTTCGTATCGCCGCCTCTTCATCGTCACCGAATTCCGTATCGTCGCCGATTCTCTGCTCGGTTTTCACTGCTCTCTGTTTGGTTTTGGTCCCGGTGGCGGTGTTCAGATCCAGGCAGCTGAAGTCGGTTGTGGCGGAGGAGGATTTGACGGCGACGTTCCAGCGCCGCCACCGGTCTTCCACCTTGCTCCCGCCGGTTTCAGCTACAAGGAGCTCGAGGAGTCGACGAACCGGTTCGACCCGAAGAGAAGATTGGCGACGGCGGATTCAGGTCGGTTTACTTGGGGCAACTCTTCGAGGGGAGAATCACCACCGTGAAGTACCTCCACAGGCAGCACGCGACGATCTCGGCGAAGTCGTTCTGCAACGAGATCTTGATCCTATCCTCAATTGACCACCCGAATCTCGTAAAGCCCCATGGATACGGCGGCGGAGATCAGATCTAAAGTCGATTGCAGGTACGGCGAGCTCCAGAGCAATAATGACGTCGCGATTTTCCTTGATTGCTTGACGACAACGACGACGACAACGATTTTCCTCGGATTCTGGGTAGCGACGACAGCGGCAACGGTGGCGGCGGGAGATGATCGAAGAAGGTGAAGAGGTGGATGCGTTTGGGAGAAGGGTTGTAAGGGATAAAATTAAGAAGGATCAAAATGTAATTTGGGAAAACTTGGGTTACTGATTTTAGAAGACCAAAAACTTAAAAGTTAATTCCGTTAGCAACTTGATTCAAAATGTTTAAAATTTAACAAACAAGGACTAACGGTGTTAAGTCTGGGATAGATTTGAGGTTTCCGAAACTTAGTGCATTTTTAAAATAAATCACCAAAGTTAGAGCATTTTAGAAATAATAACCCTATATTTTATATTTACACTTTATTTTTATGTTTGTACAAGTTGTATACAAGTTGTTACAAGTGTGAGCAGAAGGGGCTCATGAAGAGGTATTATCCTCAATTGAAGAAACAACGAGCAAACAAGGAGGATGAAAACTCAAGCTCAACCAGTGTGATCTCTGAAGTTTCGGGAGATGAGGATCTCTTGGTTGCCTCATCAAGTAACGACAATTACACCGACACTTGTACATTAGATCTGGCATGTTCCTCGCACTATACTCCTCATAGAAGTTGGTTTCATAGCTACAAAGCGTGTGATGTTGGTAGTGTTGCATTCGGTGATAACTATGTGTTGTCCTATTGTGGGGATTGGAACTGTTACAATGAAGATGTTTGATGGGATAGTTAGAACATTAGAGGATGTCAAACATGTTCCAAAGTTGAAAAAAAACTAATCTCGTTGGGATCTTTGGAGAAGAAGTTGTATGGATTTTGCAGTTCCAAGTTCTAAAATACTAAAAGTGTCGGTGGGAGACCTGACACCCTTGAACCAAAAATCCTGAATGAAAGTTTGGGTATGAGTTGTATGCAATGAGGTCTGAACACATTACCACTTTGCTGTTGGAAATTTATTGTAGTCTGTGAAACATTATACATTTAGTACAATAAAGTAAACAATAATTCCAAATTGCAGTTAAATGGACAGTCCGACGTTTCACCTTTTTCTTTCCCAAATTATTTAATTACTTTCCTGAGATGCACAAGTAGTGAGCACTGCCTAACTGCCTCTGCGAATAAACTTCTTTCAATAAAATTCAAAGTCTTTCATCTTTTTTCATCTGATTCTCAAATCTAAGCATATATTTAATTTAATCGACTCTTTATAGTTGTTATATCGTCAATTACCGAACTCCCTTCTTTCCATATTGAAGGTTGTCATCGCCTGGAATTCTAATCCTAAATTCTAAATATTAAATCGACACCTCTAGATATAGATCCTGGCTATGCCACTGATGGTAAACACTGTTTGTTACATTGTTAACAGGTCACTTTCAAGAAAACTAGTAAACAAGTATGCACAAGAGGTATATATGGTAAAAAAAAAAAAAAAAGAGAGTAAACTAGTTTGAATTATTAGTGTTTTCATGAGAGTCTATGTTGATAGGAGATTTTTTCAAAACTTGCACGAATCCTTATCGTAATCCAAGGGTAGTTCTTTACGTATATTACTCGGATTACAAGTGGTCAATTAGCTGAGAAGATGACCTTTAAAAAATCAATTGATAAAATAATTGATTTATTGATTGGCCAATGAAGAACTAAACTAAGAAACAAGTGGTTAAATGATTATTGATTAAAGATTCTGTTTAATCAAAGGGTTGTCCTCATGTTGTCGTAATTAATAATATACAACAAGGTGACAAATACATCTCTACTTTAATCATAAACCCATTGATAAAGGTTTGGTAGATTGATCCATACCATACATAGAAAAGGAAAACCGAAGCAGCAGAGTTGGGTATTTGTTTTGTACGATCCATCCCAAGAAGGCAAAAGGATATAATAATTAATTAAGGTTCAATATCCAGAAACTTACCGACTTCTCCTCCTCCTAGCATCCTTTTCAAGTCAAAGACTATGTCTTGCAATCTAACGCACGATATCTATTCTCGTCTTTTTATCTTCATTACTTTTTTGTCTTTTCATATCTATGGATGGTGGCCGGGAAATGAAATGGTGGTGGATCCACAATTTCAGAGAGAAGATGCCAGATGGATCATATTAGATTACTACTAGAGATCCCATCATCGTCATCATCCGCTATCGTATAATGATAATAATACAGCAGCAGCAGCAGCAGCAGCAGATATTGACCCACGTGATTGTGTCAAGCCCACACTCCCTAACTCCCAAGTAATCACATTCACTGATATAAACATCACTTTTTGTTGCTCTAAATAGTAAATACGAGCTGGGAATTGGGAAAGAGTTGGATTCTTCTCTACAATCAACCTCACAAAGACATGGGTTCAGCATGGAATCACTTCCTTCTTCTCCAGGTCGGTAATTCCTTTTCAATTTCGGGTTATGGGCTTTTTTTTTGTTGTTTTTTGGTTTGACTCTTCTCTGGATAACATTATTAATTCCTTCCTAATCTTTTGTCTTACTACTGTTATTACGTGTTTCAGATCTGACTTCTGGTTGCTAGTAGCTGCGGAATTTGCGTTTCGAATATTAGTTGAACAGCTTTCTGAGATTTGATTCGCTGGAGCTGCTGGGGAAGGTGAGAGAGTTCTTGGTTCATCTTTGTTGTTTTGTCGGCAGCTGATTAGTTTTCCAGAGTCGAGAGCTTTGGAGTAGGAATTCCCAGTTCAGAATTGTTTGGAATTTTGCTTTCATGTTGTTTTGATGGAGCAGTTAGCTCCTTGGAACTGAAGCTATGGTGGCCAAGAACTGAAATTTAGTCTTGAGATCGCAGATTTAGGGGATTTTGGGTGAAATGGGTAGCAGTAGAACTATTGTTTGGTTTAGGAGAGACCTTAGGATTGAGGATAATCCTGCACTAGCAGCTGCTGCTAAGGATGGTGCAGTGTTACCTGTATATATTTGGTGTCCTGAAGAGGAAGGCCAATTCTATCCTGGACGGGTTTCACGGTGGTGGCTGAAGCAGTCTCTTTCTCACTTGGGGAACACACTCAAATCTCTTGGGGCTGAACTTGTCCTCATCAAAACTCATAGCACTTTTGATGCTCTTCGTGACTGTATCAATTCCATTGGAGCGACTAGAGTGGTCTTCAATCATCTCTACGGTGTGTGTGTTCTCTTTTACATTCTTGGCATTTGGTTGTTTGTCTGCCGGATTAATTATTGAGGAAATGAATCTTTTAAGTGTCTGGATTGCAAGTGTTTGAACTAGCATAGTGTCTGTGTAACGTTTGATAGTTTGTCTTGCATGTTTAAGCTTTCTAGGAGAAGTCAATATCTCACCTTCTTATCGATAGGATATCATATTGTTGACAATTGTTTACGTATTCTCTAAGAGGTTATAATTTCGGGTGATATACTAATAGATGTGGTTGATAAAAATAGAGACTGAACAACGATATAAGGTAGAATCGTAGAACACGGTTTCATGAAAGGAGAAAGCAGCTACTCAGTGTGTTTAGTTCTGTCTTTTATCACCACTCCTAATGTCCGTTGCCTCACAACTGTAGTTTATTGATCACTTTAAGTATTGTTCTAAACAATCACCTATTCTATTCAGCCATATATTTGTTCTACTTCCATCCAATATGTCACCATGCATGAAGGGTTTTCTTAGTGTAATGCTATCATAATACAACCTGAATTGTTCAACTTACATCATTGTATTTAACACTCTTGTCATAAAATGACAATTGGTTCTGTATTTATAGTCCAGTTGAATTGATTTTTTTTTTTATTACCATGTCTTCTATTTTATACAAATGCTTATCTCTACTTTACCCTATTTATGTCAGATCCGGTATCTCTCGTCCGTGATCACAGTATCAAAGACAAGCTGTCGGAACTCGGAGTCTCTGTTCAAAGTTATAATGCAGATTTGTTATTTGAACCATGGGAGATATATGATGATGAAGGACATGCTTTTACAACATTTGATTCATATTGGGAGAAGTGCTTGCATATGCAGATAGAACCTGTTTCACATCTTCCTCCATGGAGGTTGGTTCCTGCTACAAGTAAGTGTTCGTCTTGTGTGTTTACTGTAGAAAAGGTTGTTGTTTCATGTGGACTTTACTCGTATATTTTGTTTTTGGTTTTGTTTTTTCGTACCAGGTGCAGTTAAAAATTGTTTGGTAGATGAACTGGGTTTGGAAGATGAATTGGAAAAGGCAAGCAATTCTTTGTTAGGAAGAGCATGGTCTCCAGGATGGGGTAATGCTGATAAAGCTCTAACCGAATTTGTTGAACGACATCTAGTTAACTATTCAGAGAATAGGCTTAAAGTTGCGGGGAACTCCACTTCTCTCTTGTCTCCGTATCTTCATTTTGGAGAAGTGAGCGTGAGGAAAGTTTTTCAAAGTGTTTTAATGAAGCAACTAGTGTGGGAGAAAGAAGAAAACATAAAAGGAAAAGACAGTGTAAACCAGTTTCTTAGGTCGATTGGGTTCAGAGAATACTCCCGTTATCTTTGTTTCAATTTTCCGTTCACGCACGAGCGATCATTACTAGGGAACTTAAAGTACTTCCCTTGGAATGCCAACCAAACCCATTTCAAGTATTGGAGACAAGGAAGAACTGGTTACCCTCTTGTTGATGCTGGAATGAGGGAGCTGTGGGCAACTGGCTGGATGCACAATAGAATAAGAGTGATTGTGTCGAGCTTTTCTGTCAAAGTTCTGCTCTTGCCATGGAGATGGGGGATGAAGTATTTCTGGGACACACTTTTGGATGCAGATCTAGAAAGTGATATCCTTGGTTGGCAGTATATATCAGGAAGCTTGCCAGATGGCCATGAACTTGAACGGTTAGACAGTCCAGAGGTACGAATTATTTCTCTTCTTCTCTGCAAGTATTTGAATCTACTTCTTATGCAGTGTTGAAATTGTGTGACCACATCATGGTAAGGTTATGGGGTTAGCTGACTAATCCAGGCATAAGATAAGAATCAGCACTTGCTTCATTTTCAAATGTATGGTCATTTTCTTTGTGAAGTAGATGTTCGTAGTTCTTAATTGGGAAGAAAGGTACTAACTTAAGTTTGAAATGTGCATTATACTATGAATTAGATCCAAGGTTCCAAGTTTGATCCAGAAGGTGAATATGTGAGACAATGGCTGCCAGAGTTAGCTAGAATGCCAACCGAATGGATTCATCACCCCTGGGATGCACCTGAGATTGTGCTTAAATCTGCCGGTGTTGAACTAGGGCTAAACTATCCGATGCCTATAATTGATCTTGACAAAGCTAAAGAACTTCTGGCTTCATCCATATTCAAGATGTGGGAAACAGAAGCGGCAGCCAGGGCTTCAAGCTCAAGTGGGACAACTGAAGTTGTTGGAGATAATTCAGACATTGCGGATTCTGTGGGCATTCCAAAGGTCATCCTGAAGGAGAAAGCTAAAGGTACTTGTGTTACTATTTCATCTAATGATCAGAAGGTGCCATCATTTCACAATATGAAGAAGGATCTACTCAGCAAGAAGAGATCGAAATGCATGGAGGAGCGTAGGATGGAACCTGGTAAGTTGCAACATGACGGTGTGGGGACATCAAGAGGAGATGGAGATTTGTGCTCCACTGCTGAATCTTCAGCGGCTAAAAAGCAGGCCACAACCAGCAGATGTTCATTTTCTGTTCCTCAATATGGTTCGTCGTCAGAAGGCAACAGCACAGCTCAGGAATGTGAATCATCGGAGCGATGGCAATTGGAAATCGACTTGGAGAAAAGTCCAAGCAAAGATGGTAAGTGATTTGGATTTAGGGTTTTTTCTGATTAGGCTCTAAATTGGTTACCTATTAAACTTCTGTTGGGTTCCAAACTTGCAGCTGCCATGGGATCTTGATGCTCCTGCTCAGACTGGTGAGTGGCATCAAGGGTACACGCAGCATTGTTTAGTTGATGCAGTCATTAGATCGTATGTCGAAATGTTTGTGCCTCAGTCTGACGTGATTGACAAAACTGGTAGCCTCATTGTGTCTATAGTCACAAGTAACATTGATGTCCACGACCGTTGTTTATCGTATCACGCAACACACGCAACCTGAAAACTGTTGTAGTGCAGGTGCACATGTTTATAGCTGCTAGAACAATAACAACATAATACCCTTTGGTGTCTTAGTCCTAGGTGGGTTTGTTTTCCCCACGGGTAAGTAATGGAATATGGTTGCGGGTACGTAACTGATATCCTGGTTCGCCGGCAGTTAGAACAGTATTCATTTTCGTTTTCTCATGGTTCCTTGCTTCCTGTTTCCGATGATAGGCTGAATGTATGGGCAGCAAGTTCTTGGATGAGCACTCGGTTATTACCAGTGATTACCACCATGCCCGTCGATTCATCAAATTAAACATTGCTAGCAAATTAATGGTCGGCAATCATTTAGAAATCAGCCAATAAATCGACCATCAGAGGGCCACCCTTTGAAAAGGTACAGAAAAAAAAGGTCGCTTAGCTAAAATTTATGAGTAATCTTAACAAAATGAACATGAAACAAAAGGTTAGTTGACAAGAACTTTGCTCTCTAGGAATTCTTGTTCGTCGTTGGTGGAATTTGCTTACAACTC
Organism: Linum lewisii; assembly: GCA_034768395.1. Classification (NCBI taxonomy): domain Eukaryota; kingdom Viridiplantae; phylum Streptophyta; class Magnoliopsida; order Malpighiales; family Linaceae; genus Linum; species Linum lewisii. Next base: position 16,565,462 of record CM068299.1, on the reverse strand, counting down.
GTTCCAAAACAGTATAGGAGTGGCGCCTTTTGAGGCTTTGTATGAAAGAAAATGTCTGATGCCTATATGCTAGGATCTAGAAGGGGACATGTTGGTTTCAGGACCTCAGATTGTGGAAGAAACTGCAAACAAGGTTTGGTCGATTCGGGCTTAGCTTGGAGTGGCTCAAAACCTGTAAAAGAAGTATGCAGATGGGAAGTCTCGGGAAGTTCAGTTTGGTGTGGGAGATAAGGTTTTCGTCAAGGTTTCACCTTGGAAGGGTGTTATGCGATTTGACAAGAAAGAAAAACTAGCGTCTAGGTACATATCTTAATTCCATCACCGGCCCCCAGATGCGATTTGGGCCGAGCCACCAAATCAGGCCCCTAATGAAGAAATTCGACCCACATAAGGACCCCTAATCGTAGTAGGACGCGAATTAGGGTTTGTCAGTTTAGGACTTATCTATTTTAGGAGTTTTATTCCTTTAAAAACTCCTTTATTTTCGGAATTTTTCTTCTTTTTTAGTAGTTTGTTTTGGACTCTTTTTATTTCTTTATTATTTTAAACTTAGAGTTCGAATAGGAAGAGGAGAAGGCTTGGCCGATCCTTGGGCTATAAAAGGAGGCCTTCGGCCATTGATGTAAAACAGGCTTTGATGAAATAAAAACAAACTTCGGTTTCTTCCTTGCATGGATTTGCAATCTTCTTTTCGATTTTCATGGAATTGATTGTCGTATAAAAGTTGGTTTATCATCTCGGGCATCCATTCCTTGGTGTGGCACCTTCGACTGGACACTTCGGGTTCCTAGCTATATACAACTAAGGGGTCCAAGTACTCTCCACCCTATAGTCTAAAGGTTCGGCGTGTGAGTTGTGATTTTCCAAGCTTGCGGTGGTTAGGGTCATTCGCCCACGGTTGCGGTGGTTCACATCAAAATGTTACATTTAAATTAGAATTTTCATACAAGTTTAGTAAAAAATGTGTATATTTAATAAGGTTAATCGGGTTAGTCGAGTTGGGTCGGGCGGGTTGTGCGTTATTCGGATCATGGGTTAGTCGGGTCGCGAGTTTATCGAGTTGTAGGTTGGGCATGTTATAGGTTGTTGACTTTTTTGTCACGTGTCAGACTGGATTGGTGGGCCAATATCACTGATACAAAAAAAAACTTGCAATATAACAATGTGTTATAATATTGTTTTGACCTAAAAAAATCGACATAATAATGTCATAATATCCTACAGTCTTTTATTCTAACGTTCTACCTACTACTCACTTCCAATTTTCTCTCTTCTATTCATATCTCTCGTATGCATATGATATATAATCCTCTTAATCGCACAAGATTTCCACACCAAAAATTTTCGGCCTCCAAATGTTTTTCGTTTACTACACTAAAAAGGGGTCCAACTTGCCATCAAGGAAGAGGGTTCCTTGACCCCATAAAGGAAGATCTCAACCACTGAATTAAATCTCATTAATCCAAACGGTCCAAAATAAAAGGGTATTTTGAGAATTTTGAAAAGTCATCTCAGCCATCAACTCATTGCAGTCGGACCTCCACCGGCCACCATCCACAATAAATATTAAAAAAAATTGCTGTTGGTGGGATTCAAAATCACGATCTCCTTCTTTTAACCTTGTAGTGTACTAGTAAAGTAACTACACCTCCAAGAAAGAGGTCACAGGTTCGAATCCACACCCAATCATAAAAAAGAACCCAGCAAACTCCTACCACTATGGCACTTAGTATTATTGAGATCATATATGATATAATAATAAAATTCTTTTATTAAAGTAGTGTACACATGGTTTGTACAAAATATGTGCACATGAGTATGAAGTATGTGTACATTAGTTTTAAAAAAGGTGTGCATGTGTACGAATAGGTGTACACATGTACACACATTATTTTATTAAGTAGTGTGCACATGTGCACACGTGTACGAAGTATGTGTACACTAGTATAAAAAAAAGGTGTACATGTGTATGAATATGTGTACACGTGTACAATGAGTATATGCACGCATATAAATATGTGTACACATGTACAAAGAGCATGCACGTGCATGTGTACAAAGAGTGTATGCACTTGCACAAAGATTGTATGCACATGCCAAAAGAGTCTGTGCACGTGTACATAATGTGCACAAAAAAATGTAAAGGAACTTATGTACAAGTCGACAAATAAGTGCACATGTGTACAAGATAAAAATACGTGTGTACAAAAATGTAAGTACATAAACGTATACGAAAATGTGTCCAACTGAAAAAACCAACAAAGACCCTTGAAGAAATGCAAGAGCCAAAGTAATTCAGGTTAACTGGCGTGAGAACACTACAAAATGTTCTCACATGAGAACATAGCTAAGAACCCTTAGATTTGATATTAAAATCTAATGGCTAAAATTAAAAGGGTAAAATAGTAACAATAGTATATATAACTAAATTAGGGTTTTATTTTATCATATAACTCTCGTCATATCCTTTTGTTCTTCATATCCCATATAAATGTCATCATTAGGGTTTCTATGATGGAGCCGCTGTCAGAGCTGCTTCCCACTGCCGTTTGCCCGTTGTCGGAGTTTGGCCGGAGATGGAGCCCGCTTCAGAGCCGCTGCCCACTACCGTTCTTCCTCACGATGAAGCCTGTTGTCAGAGCCGCTTCCCACCGCCATTCGCCCGTCGTCGAAGCTTGGTCGAAGAGGGTTCTTCCTCGCGATGGAGCCCGCTATCAGAGCCGCTTTCCACCGCCGTTCGCCCGTCGTCGAAGCTTGGTCGGAGAGGGTTCTTCCTCGCGATGGAGCGCGCTGTCAAAGCCGCTTCCCACCGCCGTTTGCTCGTCGTCGAAGCTTGGTCGGAGATGGAGCCCGCTTCAGAGCCGCTGTCTATCGTCGTTCTTCTTCTTCTTCTTCTTCTTCAGATCCGCTGTACCAATCTAGTATATTAGGTACAGAGTTAAGTAAATTTTGATTCTTCTTCTTCTGTACCTACGGAGTCGAGTAGGTACCAATTGTACATGTTTTGTAAATTTTTTTCAGATACAATGTCTCAATCTAGTATATTAGGTACGAAGTTTCTAAATTTTGTTTTGAAACAATGTTATAATTTAGTGTATTATATGTTGATTCCAATTTTGTCTACTTGTTGTTGATTTTGTGTCCTGATTTCACTGATTTGGAACAAATTCCTTGTTTGCCTATTGATTCCATCATGGACAATATACTAAAATGTGTACTTATAATACGAATAAGAAACATATATGTGTATCTATTATAAGAATTAGGAACATAATTGTGTACCTATTATAATAATTAGGAACATAAATGTGTACCTATTATAAGAATTAGGAACATGTTTATGCGATGAAGGTTCCACGCAAATGTAATACTAATAGGTATCATGTACCTAAACAATTTGCAGCAAAACTTGTAAATTCATAGTGAACAGATGCAATTTAGGGAAACCGTTTTGGAGAGAAGAATGTAGAGACAGAATCTCCCAAAATCATGGGATATTAAGTATTTTATGATTTAATTAATTAAATTATTAAAATTACAAAGATGCCCGTGTATTTTAAGTCATTAGATTAGATTAAAAGAATAAAAGGTGGAGATTAGTGTTCTCATGGTGAGAACAAAATGAGTATTCTCATACAAGATTTCCTGAAACTAATTAATTCATCCACGTGGCAAAGGCAAGACAAAAGCAATTGAAAAAAATAATTAATTAATTACCAATGTTTTGAAAAAGAATTAATCAAACACGTTAGGAGGAACAGACATGGACAGTGAAGTCCCAGTCAGTCTCCCAAGTCCGAATTCACCTCTTCCACTTATTTCATTTCTACGGGGCGACCAGGCAGCCACACCACATGCAATGCAACCCCCTTCTATTTCCTGTCTTTGGTATGTATGTACCTTATATTGTCCTCATCCTCGTATTTCCATGTCCACTCCACCTTATATTATTCATTATTATTATTATGTATATGCCTCTTTGCTTCCCCCATAAGCCATGAAAAGCAAGGCCTCATATCTCCCTCCAACGTACACAAACCAACAAGGGAAACTAATCAAATCAAAGGACAAACTCAAGTTGGAAACACCATCAATAAAGTTTTTTCATGTTTCTTTTCTTTTCTTTTCTCTCGAAATGTTGTCAAATTTAGATATTTTTTTCCCAGCTTTTGTTTATGTTAGTTGAATCTGAATCTGAATCTGAATCTGAATCAGACAGCAGTTATGCATGCTAAAATGACATGGATATTCGCATTTGGGTTTCCCCAACACGTACTGCGCGCACTATTGTAGAAATAAACAATTAGCGATTAATGCCCAATATATATGAATTATTAGAGGTGATGGCCCCTAAGGTAAAGCCGCCCTCCCACCTGGCTAGGGCGGATCTTCACTCCAGGGCGTTCGAACATAATCATAGTATCGCCTCGAGTCCCTTGCGACCTCTAGACCATACTGGGGGCAATTGATGGGCCCCTAAGGTAAATCCGCCCTCCCACCTGGCCAGGGCGGATCTTCACTCCCGGGGCGCTCCTCTGTCCGCCTTAACTAAAGGGTCGCCTGGCACATCTACAAGAAGCCAGCGCCCATTACTGTTGACGGTGACTCATTGCGGCCCACTCAGAGCAAGACACGTGGACCCTGCCATACCAATGGGACCTATAAATAACAGGGTCCCCCATTCAGAAGAGGAGACGACAAAACCCGGGACCATACGCCTGATACTACAAGCTTCCGCGCTGTACGCTAAAGGCTATCGGTTCCGCCCACACCAAAGGGCACTCGCCCGGTACTTCTCTGTAACCCATTCTCCCTACGTTATCTACATACTTACCACCCAACATATATTAACCCCTTGCATGTCCGCCCTGCAAGGTACCATCCGCCGAGACACTCCGAGGACGGATTCATTGCCTAAGCCTCCAAAGAATCACAGTATTGATCCACCGGTCCAACTGGGCGGATCAAGAGGATAACTTTTGGTAGTGGTTTTTGTAAGATATATTTTAATACATTAATATATCTTCCTTTTCTTATGTGGCCCAAATAACTTAACATGATCTGGTTAGGAAAAACTGTTGGATAAAGCCTTTTTTTTCCTTTATAGGTTTGGACTTAGAAGTTAACCCTAATTAATAACTCAAACATTGATGGACGGTTTGAGATTAAAAGATCATTAGGGTTTGGCCCCTCTCTCTGCCTATAAATATAACTCTTATTCCATCCTAAGAGTTAAGCTGTAAAAACACACTAAAGGTTTATAGGAAAGAGAGAGAAGGCGAAACCCTACCAGTTCAAGATCAAGATCGGCGGATCCGTTCCCTCTCTTGCACGCTTTTGGAGGATCATCGTTGTTTCTCTCTGTTCATCGATCCCTGTCGATCACCATGTCTACGGGTATGTCGATTTAAGTTCATGTAACTAGATCGCATGATTAAGATCTTCAATTACAGTTTACATGTGGTATCAGAGCATTTGTTGCTATCTTGCATCTAGTTCGTTCATGATTGAATAGATCTAGGATTATGTTTCCGCGTTTACCCATGATCTGTTCTATATCTATGTTTTTCGATTTACCCTAAACGAAAACATCGTTTTCGTTCTTCTGTTTCAATAGATTATTAGGGTTTATTTTGTTTACCCTTTTAGGGTTCTTTGATTAGATCTAATAATCTAATCAGATCCTTTATAGACGAAATTACAGTTAGGATTTTTCTGTTTCATCCTTTTCTGTCTAAACTGTCATTTCTGCTGAAACGCTTTCTTCCCAAATTCAACTGACGATGTCGGAACGAGCTGATTTTTGGTGGGCTGCTTGGAAGTGGCGAGATCTTCAAGTTACACCTTTGGTGTACTTTTCATAAATAAGCTAAATTCCGTCGTTTAGACCCTCAGAAACCCGTTTTTCTCTTTTCGGGCGTATAATTCTCTTCTTTCCGAATTAATTTAGAGTTTTATGATTTCTTAATCTATACTAAATCATTCATACATATTATACTGAATTAGTAATCACCACAGTGATTTTAATTTAGTCCATGTATGATGATTAAAATAATTAATTAGCATTCAAATTATAGGTTGATGTCCACCACAGTGGGCACAATGGAAACTATGAATGTTAGACTAAGTAAAATTAAACTATGATTGTTTACTCAAGTATAGTTATTACCCACAGGTAACCTATGCATTAAAAGTAGACAACCACTAAAGGAGATGATTCTTTTATAGGATTAAGCAAGCATGTAGTGTCCACAGATACCATGTTTACTTGATTGAAAGATCCGAATCACTCAATTATAAATCTTAGTCATAAAATTATAATGTGTTTTTCTAATTAAAGTGATCCTATTTCTATAATTGTAGTTCTTCAATCCAACAACCTCAACTCCTTCGTCGATTCCGTTCCACTACTCGAAGGGAACAATTATGCTGAATGGAAGGAACATGTTGAGTTCTACTTAGGTGTACTCGACATCAACCATGCCTTGACATCAGATCAGCCAGCTGCCCTCACCGATATCTCAACTGCTGAAGATAAGACAACTTTCAACTCCTGGACTAGAGCAAACAAATTGTGCCTTAAGTTTCTGCGTTTGACATCTGCTCCAAACATCAAATCTGCCATACCTGAAACTGATAATCAAACTGCCAAAGATTATCTCCAAGCCATCACTGAACGCTTTAAACCTGGAGATAAAGCAGTTGCGGGGAAATTGATGTCTGAACTCACTTCTACCCGTTTTGATGGTACCAAAACCATGCAACAACATGTACTGGACATGGCAAATTTAGCTTCAAGTTTAGGAAAATTGGGCATGACTGTGGAAGATGACTTCCTAGTCCAATTTATCTTGAACTCACTGCCTGACCAGTATGGGCCCTTCCAGATTCACTATAATACCATCAATGAAAAATGGAATGTGAATCAACTGTCCAATAAATTGGTGCAGGAAGAGGGTCGGCTTAGGCAACAAAATGTTAGCGTTGCTCAAGCCAACTTCATGCATGGTAATGGGAAAAGGAAGACCAATAAAGGTTGGAAGGGTGGAAAGACTAACCATTCCAACCATAAAGGGTCATCCAATTTGTCGGTTCAATCTACCTCCAAGAAAATCAAGAAGGATGAGTGCAAATTTTGTCACAAAGTTGGACACATCCAGAGGGATTGCATAAAGCGCAAAGAATGGTTCGAGAAGAAGGGTAAGTCTCTTGCCTTTGTATGTTTCGAATCAAACTTTGTGGAAGCACCTTCTAATACTTGGTGGATTGATTCTGGCTCTAATGTACACGTTTCAAATTCAATGCAGGGATTCCTTACAACCCAGACCACTATAAGACCAAATGAAGCCTTTCTTCACATGGGGAATAGGTCGAAAGCTAAAGTTGAAGCCATCAGAACTTTTCGTTTAGTTTTAAGTTCTGGATTTCATTTGGATTTGGAGAATACCCTTTATGTACCTTCGGTTTCTCGCAATTTGATTTCCTTGTCTAAACTAGATATTGATGGCTTTTCAATTCGGATTGGTGGTGGTTGTTTTAGTTTACTAAAAAATAATGAATTGTTTGGTTCTGGAATTTTGATTGATGGGTTGTATCAACTCACACTCGATAATGAATTCTCTGAATCTCTCAATATATCCCTACATTCTCAAGTCGGTTTGAAACGTGGTCGATTAATTGAAAGCTCTTCGTTCTTGTGGCATAAACGTTTGGGTCATATATCCAAGGAAAGAGTTAATCTCTTGGTAAAATCTGAAATTCTCCCGTCACTCAATTTTACTGATTTTGGTACTTGTATAGATTGCATTAAGGGAAAGCAAACTAAACATACCAAGAAAGGAGCCATAAGAAGCACCGAGCTACTTGAAATAATACACACAGACATCTGCGGTCCCTTCGACGTCCCATCTTTTGGTGGAGAAAAATACTTCATCACCTTTATTGATGACTATTCACGTTATTGCTATCTTTACCTATTGCATGAAAAATCTCAATCTGTAAACGCTGTAGAGCTTTACATCACTGAAGTTGAGAGACAATTAGGTAAGAAAGTAAAAATCATTAGATCGGATAGAGGTGGTGAATTCTATGGAAAATTCGATGAATCAGGACAACGTCCTGGCCCTTTCGCTAAACTCCTTCAGAAATTAGGAATCGTTCCTCAATACACAATGCCCGGATCACCCTGGATGAATGGTGTAGCTGAGAGACGTAATCGTACCTTAATGGAGATGGTTAGAAGCATGATGAGCAATGCCAATTTACCTGTTTCTCTGTGGATGCATGCCCTTATGACTGCTGTTTACATTTTGAATAGGGTTCCTAGTAAATCCGTTCCAAAAACACCTTTCGAGATGTGGAAAGGATGGAAACCTAGTTTAAGACATTTCCACATATGGGGATGTCCAGCAGAGGCTCGCATTTACAATCCATATGAGAAGAAACTCGACCCAAAAACCATTAGTGGTTTTTTCATCGGGTACCCGGAAAGATCAAAAGGGTTCAGGTTTTACTGTCCTAACAATAGTACGAGAATAGTAGAGACTGGAAATGCTAAATTCATTGAAGATGGTGAAATCAGTGGGAGTGATGAAATGAGAGACGTGGTTATAAGCGAAATTAGGGTGCCAATACGAATCCCTATGCCCCAAATTTCGACTGACATAGTTCTGCCTCATATTGTTGATCCTACCAACAATGTAGAACCAAACGTCGATGATCACACACTCCATAATGAAACTGATGAACCTGTTGTAAATACAACACCAGAAGTAGCATTAAGGAGGTCTTCTAGACCAAGAAGACAAGCCATTTCTGATGATTACGTGCTATATTTACAAGAATGTGAATTTAACATTGGGATGGATGAAGATCCCGTCTCATACTCACAAGCCGTGAAAAGTAAAGACGCCAATAAATGGATAGAGGCCATGCACAACGAGTTAGATTCTATGGCTACAAATAAAGTTTGGAAGTTGGTCGATTTGCCAGAAGGTCATAAGAAAGTCGGTTGTAAATGGGTCTTTAAGACCAAACGTGACTCTCTTGACAAGATCGAACGGCATAAAGCTAGACTTGTAGCTAAAGGATTTAATCAACGAGAGGGAGTTGACTATAATGAGACATTCTCTCCCGTTTCAAAGAAAGACTCACTTATGGCTCTTGTGGCTCATTTTGATTTAGAGTTACATCAAATGGATGTCAAAACGGCTTTTCTGAATGGGAGTTTAGATGAAGAAGTTTATATGGCTCAACCAGAGGGTTTTATCGAAGAAGGAAACGAAGATAAAGTCTGTTTGTTGCAGAGGTCAATATATGGACTAAAACAAGCTTCTCGTCAATGGTACATCAAGTTTCATGATACCATTACCACTTTTGGGTTTACTGAAAACATTGTTGATCATTGTATATACCTAAAGATCAGTGGGAGTAAGTTTGCTTTTTTAGTCTTATATGTTGATGATATCCTCATTGCCAGTAGTGACCTTGGTTTATTACGAGAAACTAAGGATTTTCTTTCACGAAACTTTGAAATGAAAGATATGGGAGAGGCTTCCTACGTGATAGGGATAGAGATATTCCGGGATCGATCACGTAGGATTTTAGGTTTGTCTCAGAATGCCTATATCACTAAGGTTTTAGAAAGAATTAATATGGCAACTTGTGATGGTAATGTTGTTCCAATTCAGAAAGGGGATAAGTTCAGCTTAAGTCAATGTCCTCAAACTGAATTAGAACGCAATCGAATGAAGGATTATCCTTATACTTCTCTTGTAGGCAGTTTGCAGTATGCACATGTTTCCACTAGGCCAGACATAAGTTTTGCAGTTGGGATGTTGGGTCGCTATCAACAGAATCCAGGCATGGATCATTGGAAAGCAGCTAAGAAGGTGTTGAGATACTTACAAGGAACGAAGAAACATATGCTCACTTTTAAGCACACTGAAAACCTCGAAATAGTTGGTTACACAGATTCAGACTATGGTGGATGTGTGGACACAAGAAATAGTACTTTTGGATATGTGTTCATGTTAGCTGGAGGCGCCATTTCTTGGAAGAGTGCCAAACAAAGCATTATAGCATCATCTACCATGGAGGCTGAGTTTGTGGCATGCTTTGAGGCTACAGTTCATGCATTATGGCTGCGGAATTTCATTTCAGGGCTTCGTGTGTTGACTTCTATTAATAGGCCCATGAAAATTTATTGTGACTACACCGCAGCAGTATTCTTCTCAAAGAATGATAAGTACTCCAAAGGAATCAAGCACATGGAGATGAGACTTTATCAGTTAAAGAAGAAGTTCAGAAGAAACGAGTGTCAATTGAGCATATCAACACACATGCTAACATAGCAGATCCTTTTACCAAGGGGTTACCTCCCAAGACTTTTAAGCAACATGTTGAATCAATGGGTCTTGAGAGTAACTAGTAGATTTTATCACGTATTGGATTTTGCTATGTATTAAGATTTGACATCTCAATAATTATTTGAATATTCATTAATGAAACTTCTTAATTTTTCTGTTTCAAATTATGGATCTGTATACATATTATGTGATTAAATGAAACAAAATGAGTCTTTCTTAAGACGCTTATGGGACCATTAATTTATAGACTTAATTGTTCTAATTATCAATCAGTAGTACATGGAAGGAACTGTGTTCTTTTATTAACACACAACCGCTATGACTCTGATTAATGATTCAGTTCAATTAAGGTACTTGAAAGAAACCAATGGTGAATGACGGCTTTAATCCAGCATTTATGCGCGCCTTATGTATTTCCTACTATATCATAAATGATTGTTATCTGGACCAAGTGGTTTTTGTAAGATATATTTTAATACATTAATATATCTTCCTTTTCTTATGTGGCCCAAATAACTTAACATGATCTGGTTAGGAAAAACTGTTGGATAAAGCCTTTTTTTTCCTTTATGGGTTTGGACTTAGAAGTTAACCCTAATTAATAACTCAAACCTTGATGGACGATTGAGATTAAAAGATCATTAGGGTTTGGCCCCTCTCTCTGCCTATAAATATAACTCTTATTCCATCCTAAGAGTTAAGCTGTAAAAACACACTAAAGGTTTATAGGAAAGAGAGAGAAGGCGAAACCCTACCAGTTCAAGATCAAGATCGGCGGATCCGTTCCCTCTCTTGCATGCTTTTGGAGGATCATCGTTGTTCCTCTTCTGTTCATCGACCCTGTCGATCACCATGTCTACGGGTATGTCGATTTAAGTTCATGTAACTAGATCGCATGATTAAGATCTTCAATTACAGTTTACAGTTTTAGCCTTTATGATAATAGATCCTTACCTTTAATAGGGAATTGGAATTTTGTAGCAGAATTTTAAAAAATATGTACCGTCAGTAGTCAAATGCGTAAAAAAGTCCAAAAATAGCACAATCTGACTGGCAGCCAGCTATGCACCAGCCAGGTAGCGCTGCGCCACCCAGCCAGCGCATCGCTGGCTGCCTTATCAAAATTGTGCCGTTGCAGCACTGCGCCAGCTGGCAACAGAGCCGTTACTTAACGGTAACCTTGTTTCCAGGCAGCGCTGCGCTGGCTGGCTGGCGCATCGCTGCCTGGAAAACAAGGTTACCATTTTTTTACAGCTTGTATAAATACCGCCTCCCCCCCATCCCATCTTCACACCTCCTCTCATACTCTCTCAAATTCAATTCTCTCTAAGGTATTTTTGATAGTTTGTGTTCGTCATAAGTTTCTAGTTATGATTATTATACGCTAATGACGTCTTTTATTTGTAGGTTTGTAGCAATTGTCCGTCGAGGAAATTTCGTTTGAAGAAGGCCTAAACCCTCCCTCAAAAGGTATCATGCTATAAATTATATCCAAATGAATTGTGTTTTACGATTTTATATGTACTTAACATTGCTTGTGGATATTAAATTGTAGATGGATTACATGTTTGGAGCCGGTTGGGGTACGAAGTGGTAGTCCAGAGGACCCTTCGATTTTATGGGGTGATGCTGACCGACATCGAGCGTCAGGAATTTTCGAAGCTCAGGTTAGTACATTTGAAATGTTATATATAATTTAATGTTATTTATATTTTACATGTTATTTATTTTTACAAGGTATTTATGTTTGAATGTTGCATTTATTTTAATAATATTCATATTTCAATTACTTATATTGTAATATTAGGATCAAATTTGAATATTAATAGTAGTAGCCAATATTCGGACCATAAATTAACTACTAGTTGACTACTAATATTAATTAGTAGCGAACATTAGGTACCTTAAAAATTTACTAATAATAGTAATTAGTAACAAATATTAGTTACCTAAAAAATTACAGAGTAATTACTAATACTAATTGACTACTAATGATAATTAGTAGTACCGAATATTAGTAAATTATAAACTTAGATTTTAATCACTAAAACTAATTGACTACTAATGGGGATTATAAGTAGTAAATATTAGTAACCTAAAAGATTACATATTGACTACTAATAGTGATTACTAATTATATTTAAATGTTACTTATATTATAATACTAATTGATATAATTACAAATAATGTAAGTACCTAATTGATATTAGTATATAGTAATTATTGAAATGTTACTTATATTTGAAATGTTAGTTATATATAAATGTTTGTTATATGTAAATGTTAGTTATATTTAAATGTTAATTATATTTGAATGTTAATTATATTTGAATGTTAATTATATTTAAATGTTTAGGGTTCACTCAGAAATTGAGTACTAGTTATTAATTTTGTTACATCTTCTTCCCCCAACTATTAGGACCCACATATGACGCTTAATTGTCGTTTCTCTAAGAAGATCGTGAAGTACGATCCTAGGTTCGAGACATACCTTGCCCCCATTGGTCTAGATAAGTTGCGTGACTGCCTGGATTTTACCCCTGATCTTGAGCTGATCACCGCATTGGTCGAGAGATGGCGTCCCGAGACCAGTACTTTTCACTTGTACCACGGTGAGGCAACCATAACACTCGAGGACGTGCACTTTCTCACTGGTCTGAGCGTCGATGGTGAGCTTGTGGAGTCGCAGAGGCGCCTTCCGACTGTGGATTCTGATCTGCAGACTTACGTTGAGGAGCTTCTTGGGAAGAAACCATCTACTGCTGACCTTTCTGCTGGCAGAGTGAAGATGACGTGGTTGCGTAACCACTTTGGCACCATCAGGGGAGACGCCGATCATGAGACTATCGAGCAGCACTGTCGCACATACATTCTGGACTTCTTTGGCAGCTGCATCTTTGCTGATCGGTCAGGATCCCACGCCCCACTCTTCTTCCTTCCACTGCTCGAGGACATGAGCCAGATAGGCGAGTACGCTTGGGGGGCTGCCGCACTTTCATGGCTATATAGGGAGCTTGGCCGGTGTGCTTTCCGCATAGAGAGCAGCCCGTCCCGCGACCACGTAGGTGACATTGGGGGTTGGATTGCACTGGTTCAGGCATGGGCCCTTGAGAGATTTACGTCCATTGCGCGTCGAGTCCACAGGAGTCGACAGATTGCACCGACGCACTCTCCCATTCCACGTATGACTAGGTTCGGGCTTCGACTTTTTCTTTCATGTTCATAATTCAGTCCATCTGATCAAGTTGTATGAATGACGTGGTTCATTCCGCAATTTTTTAGCTGGAAAGACTGGTATCACGCGAAGACCAGATACATCCTTGTTGGGGGGTACCGCCAGCTGTTTGACGATGGGACTCCATTCGTGGTATTGTATTCTTACAAAGTCAATGTCATTTTCCCTTACAGTTTAGGTTTCGTAGTTGTCTAATTGTAAAATTTGTTTCATATAGTGGTGTCCATACTCGGCGGACCGTGAGCATTACAGTCCAGGGACTTTCCCCAACCATCTCGTCGTCGCACCTCTCATCTGCTTCTTCAGCGCTATGTGGCATAGACCTGATAGAGTGCTACGTCAGTTTGGGATGGATCAGTCTGTCCCTACGTACGATCAGCCAGTAGGTGAGGTCATCAGTAACCTGGAGGTGACACAGCGTGGATGGCATCGTAGTGATGTGGTAGCTAAATTTGCTGGATATCGGGAGCTTTGGTCTACTCGTCTTGACCACATCGCCTCAGGCCCGTGGCTGCAGAGCGAGGACAGGGAGTCCTATCACTTGCACAACGAGATCAACTAGTGGTACCATGGCATCACTAGACGTACAGTTTCTCGCCGAGGAGCCGTGGACCAGTCTTTGGTACATACGCTTTGTCATAATTATTAGAACTAATTCTAGTTACATGTTTAACCATTCTTATTATGTGTTGTAGCTTGATGGCATGGAGCGGCTATACGTGACTATTGGCCAGTCACATATCATGCCTCAGGAGCAGCAGGAGATGCATGCTACATTGCGGTCCATGATGCATGCTTCAGGCGGGATCCATAGGACGGCTGAGTCTAGAAGGGCACCCCGGCAGGCCACCCATCCACGACATGCTGACTACCTAGTACCTGATCCTCCAGCTGCCAGGATTCCTTCTGTTCGTAGGGTCCAACAGCATGTAGATGTCCCCCATGTCCCGGGTTGTGGGAGCCGTCATTGCCGCAGTGGGATCCACAACAGCAGCAGGCCCGATACTCCGAGCACTATCCTTTCGACACTACAGGAGACGTGACTTTCGATTATATGGGAAGTCAGGACTATACCCAGCCGGAGGACTACACACAGCATCAGGATTACACACAGCCTCCGGGCCCGACCCAGCCATACACCAATCCTACAGTCTCCACTGGCGCATATACATCTTACGCCGCTCCATTCGGGTCTCAGTGGGGTCCATCCACATCTTACGCAGCTCCATCCGGGTCTCAGTATGTCACACCACCCGTAGTGACATATGAGGCATCGTTCGATGATGATGATGCTCCCCCCGGCGACGGGCAGCATCGATATGGACTGAGGCCAGAGCCTACGCAGAGGATGTGCGCTACTGGAGGCCATGAGCTGGGGGGCACATTGGAGGGGACAGGGTCGGCGTAGGGGTCGAGAGGGTAGGGGTCGAGAGGGTGGGGGTCGGGAGGGGAGGGGTCGTGAGTAGTTATAATTCATATTTCAGTGTAATTCATATTAGACGTTTGTTTCATGGTATTCGACGTTATATTTCATTGTAGCTTATGAGTTCACAACACCACAGAAATGCATTTCTGCAACATATAATTGATCACACACTTTAAAAAAGCTGCAGCTGTTCACATAGACAGGTATAATTTTTGCAACATATATTTGACAACACACGTGATAAAAGCTGCAGCTCCTCATAAAGTCAACCAATAATTGACCACACAATGATGTAAGTTCTGTAACGTATAATTGAGATCACACGTGAAAAAGCTGCTGTTCTGCATAAAGACATCCACTAATTGACCACACACTCTTCCAAAATAGTCTGCAACATATTATTGATCACACACATGGAAAAATCTGCAGCTCTTCATAAAGACAACTAATAATTGACTACTGTCTTCATTACATTATATAGAGGTGTGAGTCCACAACCACCATACTAACTCTTCCAAACTACTTGAAACCTACTACAATTCTCAATATCGTCTGACCAGAGAAAATGAATTTCGCGTTTTGGCTCCGATGGGATGGCGAAATGTCCAGTTTTCTTGCGAAAGATGGAGGTAGGATCTTCGACGGTTTTGAGGACGACTGCAACTACAGACCAGTCATTTTATTAACTTCGACAATGAAAACGACAACAACGACAACAACGACAACAACAACAACAACAACACAACAACAACAACAACAACAACAACAACAACAACAACAACAACAACAACAACAAACAACAACAAACAACAACAACAAACAACTTCAATAACAACAACAACAGAAAAAACAAACACACTAGGCCCAACATGGATGTCAATTGTAAGGACGAAGTCCGGGTGGTGGAGAGGGAGGCCCTTCCCTGAGCAACCTATTGATTGAAACGTGCAACCATGAAATTTCTTCCCTCAGGTCTCGAATAATGTTGTCCTTCTCCTCAACGATGTCATCCTTCTCCCTATTCGCTCGAACAAGTTGTTCATCCTTCGCCCGAATGATTTGGTCCTTCTCCTTAATCGTAGCATCCACGGCCTCCCGCACCTCCAGTTTTTCATAATAACCACACCCCTTCTCCTACAGATCAGAAAACAAATGTAGAGGGTTTTGAGAACTAGGAAAATGCAAAAAATTAAATTCGGACCCTTTTTTACCTCTCTCTCACGAGGGCAGCCAAAATAGCGTTCCAGATCACTTGGTCGAACGGATCTAGTTGCCCTTAAGTCACACCAGCAGTTAACCACACTTGCCTCATAAACGAACAAGTCCTCCTCCACCGGCTTCTTCAACTTGTGCATTACCCTCTCAGTATCTGTCACTACATAACAACAGTAATTAGTACACAAGATTAATTCGTTAAATGCATAAATAAGATAAGTACAAAGCACCCAAACGAATTTCACTTACGCTTACTCTTGCGAGACCTAGAGCCATAGTTGAAGAACGACATATTCTAAGCTTGCCTACTTCAAATTCTAAGTTTAGGGCTTAAAGGGAGGTGTGTGGTGCAAAACTGCATCATAGAGGGGGTATTTATACAAAAAATTGAGGGCTTAGGGTTTCTTCAGTCCCAGCCAGCGATGCGCCTCCTAGCCAGCGCATTGCTGGCTGGGATTGAGGAAACCCTAACGGAGCATTTGACGGTAACATTTTCTAAAGGGAGCCAGCGCTGCGCTAGCTGGGTGGCGCAGCGCTACCTGGCTGGCGCGTAGCTGGCTGCCAGTCAGATTGTGCTATTTCTGGACTTTTTTATGCATTTGGCTAATGACGGTACATATTTTTTAAAATTGTGCTACAAAATTGCAATTCCCCCTTTAATATGGATAAAATTGTGTTCAGTTTTTTGCATTATATCTTAATGATGATCTTTGAGCATCACTTTTTAATGAATTTTGGAGTTCATGTTTCATGTCATGTGGCTAAAGATGCTCATGTGGCTAAAGATGCTCATGTGGCAATGTAATGTCATTAATTTGGATGAGTTATATTGGTGAATCATCATCTAATTTACTGGGATATTGGATAAAAATTTTAATTGATGGATTTGATTGTTAGTTTGGTTATAGTAGGAGAGGATAAATCGAGCATTTCGTAGTACAAGAGGTTGTCAGTTAACTTGGCAAATTAAGTAGAGGGAGCAAAAATACCATTTTTTTAATGTGATAGTGATTAATATTTGAAAACTTAATCACGACACTCCAAACGGAAAAATTCATACGGATGATAATGTACATTAATACACAAGGTTGTTTCATGAAAGGTCAAACTTTACTTAGGGTGAGTATTTTTTTTTTTTTATAAATGAGATGAGATATATTAATCACAAAGAAAGAGTCTGTACAGTAAGCTGTTTGGAGACCATACACTCAAAAGGGAGTATTAGTCAAACCGAAACAGATCCACACCCGCCCCAGCTGCACACCATCAGCAGACCGAACAAAGGAACAAAACCCCGACTCAGGCACAAACCCAAAAAACCAGAACGAGAACCAAAACCAAAACCCACTGCTGCCCTTAATCAAGCTCTCTACCAAAACTACAAACGGACATCCAACTCGCGAGAGTCTCGGGGGAAATCAACCCCCCCACGAGACACCACCGACCCGCCCAAAATGCGATACGAAAAATGATCGCCCCCAAATCCCCACTCCTATCACGGAAAATACGATTGTTCCTCTCGGACCAAATCGACCACAGAACACTATGAACCAAAACTCTCACACAAGAATCAAACCGAGACTCGTAGTTCAATCTTTTCCAAGCCCAGAGAAACTCCTTAATCCCGATAGGGAAAGGGCCAAGCAAGGAAATCCTGAACTGAAAAACGTATTTGGTGAACGTGTCGTTGTGATGCATTCAACCAAATAAACTACTAATGCTAATAAAAGGCTATAGCAGATCGTATTCCAGGGGTTTCCTCTACTTCCTTACTCCAAGGAGTTGACAGTTTTAATTCAAGCTCAAACACAAGTTGTGCGTGGTGTGAGTTCCACGACTTCTATACTAAGAATGCAAAAATAAGAAGAAATGAAAATTAAACCGAAGAAAGATTGAAGATTGAATAATTGACTAGAAAGATGACAGACAAGCTTAGATTTCGAATTCCCCTTAGATCACCAAGGCAACAACAGTCACAGACCAGCGATTTCCGATTCTAGTTCATTCAGTTCACAGACACCATCATAACTCCTGACCCTTAGGTTTAAGACTGGCGAACGTTCGCTCTATCCGATCTAGCTACCACGATTAATTAGCCGCCCGGGTACGGTCGCCTCTCGCAACGACTTAACTTAACTGGTGCAAATTCTAGTGATTAATGAGTTACTCTAGCAATGGATCAACCCTAATCGGTTCCTACGAAAGGCACACTCCAATTATAAGGTTGATTGTTCGATTTGGTGTTTTAAAGTAAGGCGAGCGTTCGCTTCTATCCTTAGCTTAACAAGAATCTAATCTAGGTGGCCAAACCAGACAAGAAACATAGAAAACGAAGAACAAATCAAACATGCAAGATGAAACTGAATGAATTTCGAATCTAATCACCGCCGATCCGTGACCGCTTTAAGCCCTGGGTCACTTAGGGTTCATCTAATCTAAGCTACACGAGTTTATCTACTCATACTCAAAACAGAAGAATCGAAGACAGACAAGAAATACATCTCAGGTAGGAAGACAGAGAAGAACTGCAAAACCTAATTTCGATGTTTCCTGGCAGCTCAAATCTTCTGGATTTTCAGCTCCTCGCACTGGCTCTCCGAGATGGATGGATGGCGTCACGATCCGTTCCTGCTCCTCGAACTCTATCTACTCGCCCTGCCTCTCTCTTGTCGTCGTTTGTGTCTGTTCAGTTGTAAAAAGTGATGATCCCCTTTAATCAGCCCCGAGTTCTCTATTTATATTAATCCGAGATTTCCTGATTTGAACTGGGATTTTCGCCGAAAATAGTAGAGTGATTTCGGCGAAAATTTCTTCATACTTGAAGCAGTTGATTCCTTCTTACAGTTTCGGCGAAAATCCAAGGATGCCTTCGCCGAAACTACATGTGTAAATGAGGCGGGCATTCTCTTTGATTTCAGTGAATTCTCCGATTGATTTATGTGTGGTTCTTTGGGGTTCCCACGTCTAAGACACGTCCTTGGCTACCGTACTTGATGGCAAAAACCTGTGCTAACACAAAAAATACTAGAAAACCATCAAATAGACCCGAAACGGGCCAAGGTAACACAAATGGCATGAGATAAGGCAATCGATTGAATATTCGCTATTCTACCCTAAAAACCATGTCTTAAGCAAAGAAATGTCGCTTAAATGAGGCTGATAATCACGTAAAATCGAGTGTCATCAAATACCCCACACTTAAGCTTTTGCTTGTCCTCAAGCAAACTGAATTGAACCACACTCAAATTCATAAATGACACGAGATTACTTGGAATTCAATTCTAACAATTTGGTTTAGACTGTTCCACGTAGAAAGAGTGACCTACACATGCAAGAACGTCAACCAAACAAGTTTCCGATCATACTGATTTCTGCACGCTTCCAGTAGTGGTTTTAACACAGATTGTTTCTCAGCAAAACAATTAATCATGATTAACCGACTACGATAACACCAATTCTAATCAAAACGACTTTAACCTCTGGCCATGATGTGGACGCGGAGGTAGGAAAAGTGACGTGGCTATCGACTCGACTTCATCCGTTTCTAGATCTGTACGTTACACGTTTAGCTAGGACCGATTTAAACAACAATTTCTTTCACGATTCAAACTTTCTTTAATTTATTTACTGCATACTAGTGCTCGATACCAAACACTTCACTTAGGTGTTGGACCTGCCTAGCTCACAGTATTCGTGCCTTTTTGCTAGTGCTCAACCCGAACACTTCACTTAGGTGTCGGGCTTGCCTAGCTTTATTTTCAGCACTTTAAAGAACTTAGCATTGATTTGATTCACTCAATCACTTGATTTCACCATTTAGCCACTTAATCCTAGCTAGTTATAACTTTTTACACAAGATTTCGAATTGGATTTCCGTCTAATCTCAAGCCACAATCACAGGTGATCAAATATGGAGTGAAAATATGGAAGAAGCTGGCATTTATCATCTTAGAACGGTGTTATCGAGCTTTGTTGTTAACAAGTTAATTGATTCAATTAATTCCAGTTCCAACTACAGAAGTGATTTATGATCTGTTCTGACCTAGACTCATTTAATATCAGTTCTGACACGTTGGTTACAGGTTCTAAGTGGAACAGTCTAGACGTCATTGTTCAAAATTGAAGCCAATTTCACATCGGAAGTCAAGAATTGAGCAATTCTATGCTAGAGAACTGGACAGGAATCATGAGGCACACACAAAGATATAGGCAATCAAGATCATGCATGGTTATCTAACACCCTACCCCACACTTGAACTGTTCTGTGTCCTCACAGGACTAAACTAGAGTAGAGAGGTACGAAGAACCTGGAAGCTGATGGTCGGTGTAGCGGATGAGCACTGCGAGTCCGAAGCGGAGCAGAGCTACTCAAAATCCTACAAAACACAAACAACAAAAAGATCAAAAGGACACCGGGACAAGTGTCCCGGATCCACACAGAATAAAATTGGGTCAAGACCCGAAAAGAAGAAAGAAAAGAAAGGAAAAAGATAGAAGCAACCTGATCACTGTTCCGCAGGAGGAGGAGGAGGTGGATGAATGGAGGTTGCGCCGAAACGCTGTTCCATCTGCTGTCGCCAAGCGAGCTCGTCCTGGTGTCTGGCTGACTGGTCGGCCATGAATTGCTGTAGAGTGGACCAACGCTCGGTCTGAGTCTCCTCATGTGCTATTCGGTCCTTCTGCCATTGTAACGAACCAGCCGAGTAGGCTAGCTGCCACTTCTCAATACGTGCCAGCCTGTCATTCATTTCCACGGTGATTTGCGCTCGCGACGGTGGGCGGTCAACTGGCTGGTTCGTTCGATGAGGGAGCGATGTGCAATGCTCAATAGTCTCTGAAAGGTCGATGCGCCGTGCTATGGCAAGTTCAGCGCCTACATGCTCAATCGGGATACGAGGAATATCGGGGCCCCATTTATCACCGAGCTGGAGGTTGTCGATCAAATAGAAATGAAGGGGCCCCCTGGAAGCTCAGTAGGAAGCTTCTTGGCGGTAGTGTGCTTGTGAAAGAATCGTGCAAGCCACCAGCCGGGGTGCAGGTTGGCATCCTCCTCTAAAGCACAGAATAGTACGAGCTCCTCCAGAGAAACGTGGTGGCGGCTCGTCTTGCTGCAAAAACACAGAGATTGCACCCAAACATAATGCAAGAATTTAAGAACAGGGTGAAAGATGTCACCGACCGTGGGGTGGACGATAGGTGAGCTCTCATCCTCGCAGCATGCCCATTTCCACACATCCGGGTAAGGAGCACTTGTGATGGAGTATGTGTCCTCAAAGCCAGCTAATGCGGTATCGAAATTAACGTGCGGATCCAGCAAGCGGCCGAACTCACGAAGGGACTTCTCATGAAGAACACCACCGAGGCGAAAGGAAACGAATTTCTGCTCACGAAAGGGCTTCGGGGTGAGGCGCCGAAATGAACTCCAGAACTCCTGGAGGGCGACGAGCGGGTACGGGGATCCATGAGTAGTCAGCACTCGTAATCCGGCTTTATTAAGAGCGGTGTCAATTGTCAAGTGCCAAGCCGGATTGTGCGCTTTGAGACTATCAAGAGATAGAACTGCCACCTTAGCTGGAGGGATGTTTTTTATCTTCTGGAAGACCTCGAGCTGGTGCGGCTCCAGGGCGGCGAGGAAAGGATGCACGGCCCCATTGGCAGGTGTAGGAATAGAGGAAATGGGAGTCGCAGGGGTAGGCACATCCTCGGGAATGATGGCCACAGCTGTCGATTCTTGTGCAGCTGGTGCGGGTCGACGAGGAGGTGGTGTCCTGCTCTGGCGAGCTGAGGAGCGTTGTGCTCTATCTGCACTGGTAGTCTTAAAACGCTTGGGAGCCCTGTAAAACATAGCTCAGAGATGACCAGCATTAGATGACAAGACTCTTACCCCACACTTAAGGTGACACGTTGGGGTACTAAGTAAAGAATCAAGATAGATCATTGAATAACTATCAATTCATGAGGCAGGCATGAATAATGGAACGATTCCTTAAAACGATCACACCGACAACAGATCACAATCCTGAAAAGGTCACGAAACAACACCAAAACCTAGCCGAGTGATACCGATAAAGCAGTCAAGAAGAATAAGGGAGAACCAAAAAGTCAACCACAGTCAACCATGTCAAAACTGAAAGTTAACAGGCCAAAAGATGCACAATCAAAGGTTGAACAACTAACCGTGAAGACATGATTCGAGAAAATGATTTGAAATCCACGAAAACAGGGAAAAACTTGAAAACTAGGTCGGCCGGAACCGGAGTTGGAAAGCTCCGATTCTAGGGTTGGGGACTATGGCAGGACAAGGGGATGGGCGGCGGTACTGTTCAGTGGGGCGGCGGTGGCGAACGGCGAGGCAATCGGGCGGGCTGGCGGCGGTCTCAAAGTAGGGAAGGAGGGAAAGTGGACGTTTTCGGGTGTGAAGGGGCCGAAAAGAATAGGGGTGGGGTCTGCTTATATAGTCGAAGGAAAACATGGTGATTTCGGCGAAAAGGAGAGAGAAATTTCGGCGAAACCAGAATTTTCGGCAAAACTGGTAGTTAGAATGGAAGAAATCGTTTCGGCGAAGGATTTGGGTTTTCGGTTCGAAAAGTATGGACAGGAGGATCAGGTGGAATTGAACACATGGTTTCGGCGAAATGGTGGACATGGTTTCGCCGAAACTGTTTTGAAAACCGACGGCAGTGTGTTTGTTTTTTTTTTTTTCAAAACAAAACGACTCAACTGTAAAAATAACTGACTCCAGCCGTGGGTTGCCTCCCACGAAGCGCTCTTGTTTAACGTCCGTGAGCCAGACGATACCTGGATTCGTGTCAGGATTCCAAAACGAGGTAGTGCACGTCTATGGAGGATACGACTAACCCTTGCAGATACTTCTTAAGCCTATGCCCGTTAACCACAAACGGCTCTTGATCGTGCAATTTAATGTAGACGCTGCCTAAGGGTGTCTGTCGGACCACGGTATAAGGGCCAGACCATCGAGATTTCAACTTACCCGGAAAGAGCTTTAATCGAGAATTATATAAGAGCACTTCCTCTCCCGGGTAGAACTGCTTGATCGTCTTCAACTGAGAGTCATGAATTCTCTTCGTGCGTTCTTTGTATAGCTTTGTGCTCTCATAAGCGTGAAGACGGTGCTCCTTAAGCTCAACGATCTGGTCATGGCGGTTATTACCTGCTACTGCATAGCTCATATTCAACTCTTTGTTAGCCCAGAATGCCTTGTGCTCAAGCTCAACTGGTAAATGACATGACTTGCCATAGACCAGCTGATACGATGAGGTACCGATGGGAGTCTTGTAGGCAGTTTGATATGCCCATAAGGCATCATTGAGCTTAGATGACCAGTCCTTGCGAGACCGGCCAACTGTTCTATCAAGAATCCGCTTGAGCTCACGATTCATCACTTCCGCTTGTCCATTCGCTTGAGGATGATAAGCCGTGGACATTCGGTGGGTGACACCAAAGCGGTTGCACACCCGGTCGAATTGTCCGTGGAAGTGGGTACCCCTATCGCTTATGATGAAGCGCGGTGAACCAAAACGCGTGAAAAGACGAGTAAGGAACCGACCCACCACTCTAGAATCATTAGTGGGTAAAGCTTCAGCCTCAGCCCACTTAGAAACGTAATCAACGGCCACAAGAATGTACTTGTTTCCGTTGGAGGGTGTGAACGGACCCATAAAATCAATCCCCCAAACATCAAAAATTTCAACGGTTAAAGAAACAATTTGGGGCATCTCATTACGGTTGGAAATGTTACCTGATCGCTGGCATGCATCACAACGTCGAGCATAAACATCGCAATCACTAAAAATTGAGGGCCAGTAGAAACCTGTTTCGAGTACCTTTCTCGCCGTGCGGTTGCCTCCGAAGTGTCCGCCGAACTGTCCTTCATGGCACTTACGCATGATGTCTGCAGCTTCAATGTAAGAGACACATCTCCGGATCATCCCGTCAAGACTGATGCGGTATAAGAAAGGCTCATCCCAGAAGTATGACTTGGCTTCTTTGAAGAGCTTTTTGCGTGCATTGAAATCCAGTTCAGGAGGTACAATGCCGTGTGAGAGATAGTTAGCCAGAGTTGCATACCAAGGCTCATCTGAATCGGCGGCATTACTCAGATCTTGAGCGTGAGGAATTGCCCAGGGCTCAATAGCTATGCTGTTAACCTGTTCATACGTCTCAACACGCAACAGCTCGTCAGGGAACGAATCATTGATAGGGGTAGTAGACTTACCTGTTTGTGATTCCTCGAGGCGCAAAAGATGATCTGCTGCTAAGTTTTCTGCTCCTTTCTTGTCTTTAATTTCTATGTCGAACTCCTGGAGGAGAAGGATCCACCTTATGAGACGTGGCTTTGAATCCTGCTTGGCTAATAAATGGCGCAGAGCAGCATGATCTGTGTAGACAATGGTATGTGAAAGAACTAGATACTGTCGAAACTTATCAAAGGAGAAAACGATAGCTAGAAGCTCTTTCTCCGTGGTAGTGTAGTTTCTCTGAGCATCATTGAGTGTCTTGCTCGCAAAGTAGATAGGATGAAATCTCTTCTCCTTTCTCTGACCAAGAACCGCGCCAACGGCGAAATCACTAGCATCGCACATGATCTCGAATGGGAGATTCCAATCTGGTGCTATAAGAATCGGTGCGGTGGTCAGTTGAGTTTTCAGAGTATCAAAGGCTTCGAGACAAGCTTTATAAAAAACAAAAGGAACATCTTTCTCGAGTAGCTTGGTCATGGGGAGAGCGATCTTGGAGAAGTCTTGGATGAATCTCCGGTAGAATCCAGCATGACCGAGGAAACTCTGCACTGTCTTAACTGAGGTCGGCGGTGGTAAGCTGGCAATGGTCTCAAGCTTGGCACGATCGACTTCTATACCTGTCTTAGATATTTTATGGCCAAGAACAATACCTTCTGTAACCATGAAGTGACATTTCTCCCAGCTAAGAGCTAGGTTGTTCTCCTCACAACGAGCTAACACCTTATCCAGATTAGCCAAACACTTTGAAAATGAATCTCCATAGACAGAGAAGTCATCCATGAACACCTCTACCACATTCTCTACCAGATCTCCAAATATTGCAAGCATGCATCTCTGAAAAGTAGCGGGAGCATTACATAGACCAAAAGGAATACGACGATAAGCAAACGTACCGAACGGGCATGTGAAGGTCGTCTTCTCTTGATCAGCAAGCTCAATGGGGATCTGAAAGTAACCGGACATCCCGTCTAAGAAGCAGTAGTATTCATGACTAGCCAATCGTTCAAGCATCTGATCAATGAACGGCAGTGGAAAGTGATCCTTCTTGGTGGCATCATTTAGTCGTCGATAATCGATGCAGACTCTCCATCCTGTAACTGTTCGGGTGGGAATGAGTTCACCCTTTGGATTAGGGATGACTGTGATTCCTCCTTTCTTTGGGACGACTTGAGTCGGGCTGACCCAAGGACTGTCGGCGATAGGATAGATGATACCGGCATCTAGAAGCTTGAGTACTTCTTTCTTTACGACTTCCTGCATCTGAGGGTTAAGTCGGCGTTGCGGTTGTCTGACTGGTTTGAATTCTTCATCAACAACTATCCGATGTTTGCAGAAGGTTTCAGAGATTCCTCTGATGTCTGCCAACTGCCAGGCAATAGCTCGGACATGCTTCTTGAGTAGCCCAATCAGTTGCTCTTTCTGCTCAGGAGTCAGATTGGAGCT
The DNA here is from genome assembly GCA_034768395.1 of Linum lewisii. Lineage (NCBI taxonomy): Eukaryota > Viridiplantae > Streptophyta > Magnoliopsida > Malpighiales > Linaceae > Linum > Linum lewisii. The sequence goes on along the minus strand of CM068299.1, from coordinate 16,539,515 downwards.
GATGATGACTGGTAGCTGGCGGTCCTTCCCCAGAAATGCATATTCTAGGTGGTCAGGCAGCTCCTTCAGAGTAAGTTCTGGTGGATTCTCATATGAAGTAGTAATCCGACTCAAAGCTGGTTCGATGTGTGGAGGCGCATGTAAGGGTGTGAATGTTGCCTTTTGTTCATCTAGCTCATCTTGCCATAAGCACTGCTCTGGGTCGTCTAACGCATTATCAATCCCTGAAATCAAACACAACTCTAGCGGATCACTAGATAAAGCATTAGTACAGGAGTCGGCCGAGGCCGTCTCTAAGGGATCAACAGCATAGCATTTATCATCTTGAGCAATAGAATATCTCATGCTATCTTTAATGCGGAATGCAACACTCTCTTGACCTACACTTAAAGTTAATAAGCCTTGTTTGCAATTTATATTCACACCAGCAGTTGCTAAGAAAGGTCGACCTAAGATAAGTGTTCCGTCTAGCTCACGAGTATCTAAAACAACAAAATCTGCCAGTATAGTAAACGGACCACAGCAAACAGTTACATCTTCTACTATACCTCTAGGCCGTTTGACGGACCTATCGGCTAACACGAGGTGCAGAGTAATCGATTTTAACTGCCCTAGATTCAGCTTTTCATATAGATAGACAGACATAACATTAATAGAAGCACCAGAATCAACCAGGCTGCGATCAATCTGAATGCCATTAATAATGCACGGTAATGTAAAAGAGCCGGGATCAGGACACTTAGCTGGGGGTGGTGGCGGCTGTCGAATGGGAGATGGCGCACCTAGAATAGATGCGCATTCATTAGTGAGCGTGATAGAGTACACCTCGCCACTCTTCACTTTCTTCACGAGGTCTTTAAAGAACTTCCCAAGTGGTGGTATAATCTCTACAGCGTCCGTCACTGGTATCTTGATTTCTACAGTCTTAAGAACATTGTACCATTTCTTATACTGAGTGTCGTGATCCTTGGCTTTGCTCCTTGCAGCTTTTGGAAAAGGAATCCTAGGTACATATGGCGCCAAGACAGGTTCAGGGGCTGTCTTGGGCGGCGGAGGAGGAGCAGGTGCTTCTTCTTCCTCTTCTGTGATATCTTCTATTTCTGGCATATCCATGGCAGCACTAGTATCTGGTATCATGTCAGGTTCCGGAGCTTTTGGATCAGTTGTTTGCTTGCCGCTCCTAGTGGTAATAGCTTGAGCGTGTTCACTCCTTATATCGGAGTCTGCTTGAAATGCTTCTGGATTAAGGAGAGGATTGCTAGTAAAAAGTTTCGCCATATTGAGTACTGCATCTTCTATCCTCTGGGTTTGAGCCTTTGTTCCTTGATTAAGTGCGGCTTGGGCTTTTAACTGAATGTCATGGTCGTCGAGTCGGCTCATGATCTGATCAAACTTCCTCTCATAGTCCATATCTCTATTGTAGCACGGCTTCGCCTGAAACTGGTGTTGCCCTCCAATGAATCCCAGAGGTCTATAATAAGGGTCTACCAACCGGTTGCTTTGCTTCCGTGGCACGTAGTTTCTGTAACCGGCATAGCCCTTCTGATTGTTGGCAAAACCTTGATCAATGAAGTTTATCTCCTCAGTAGACCAGACTTCTGCTGCACCGAAATTGAGGCAACTTCCGCCGCTATGAGCACATGATCCACACCATCCACAGTCAACCGAAAAGACGGTAGCTGACGGAGAGTCGAGAGGGATACCAGCTGCTTGCAGATGCTTCTGAACTTCTGCCTTGATCTGCTCTGCAACATTTATCTGACTCTGGCTCTGATTCTTGGTTCCTTCTATATGCCTCTCCCAGTTTCTAGATTTCGACGCACAGTCAGCAAAATGCAGAAGAGCATCCTGAGGAGTGAGAGCGGTGCAATCTCCGCCGGCTAAGGTGTTGACCCAGTTTGCAGATTCTTTGCGCATACCTCGAGTAAAGAATTCAGCCAGCTGTCTCTGTTCATACCCATGGTGAGGGCAGTCGAAGAGAAGAGACTGAAATTCGTTCCAATTGTCATACAGGCTTGCATCCTCTCTCTGTGTGAACCTGGAGATGCGGTCTCTATAAGCAGTTGTTCTTGCAGGAGGAAAGTATTCCTCAACAAAATCTTGAGCTAATGTCTCCCACTCAGTGTAATGACCTGGCGGTTTGCTGCTAAGCCATTGTTTAGCTGCACCTCTGAGAGAAAATGGGAAAGCTCGGAGATATAGCACATTCTTATTGAAATTCCCAGACTTGGAGGTGTCGCAAACAGCCAGAAAGGTGGTTATGTGTGTGTGAGGGTTATCTTCTGGTCTTCCCTCGAATTGTATGTCCCTAGAAATTAGTTCCAGGAGAGGAATCTGAATCTCATAGTCAGGATCATTGTCATTAGAGGGCACGGTGATGGGTGATCGAAGATTAGATGCACGCGGCTTACTATAGTCCGCAACACTTTTAAGAGTAATCATTGTGGTAAAGGAAGACGGAACGGATGTGATCTGCTTTTGTACCTGCTATGATCTACACGAGACAAAAACAAACACAACCGGTGTAAAATCGAAGTGTGATGGAAAATGAAAGATGGAAAGGTAGAAGAATAAAAATGTCAACTCTTCTTTCAACGAAGTAGAAGAGTCCCCGGCAACGGCGTTAATTTGGTGAACGTGTCGTTGTGATGCATTCAACCAAATAAACTACTAATGCTAATAAAAGGCTATAGCAGATCGTATTCCAGGGGTTTCCTCTACTTCCTTACTCCAAGGAGTTGACAGTTTTAATTCAAGCTCAAACACAAGTTGTGCGTGGTGTGAGTTCCACGACTTCTATACTAAGAATGCAAAAATAAGAAGAAATGAAAATTAAACCGAAGAAAGATTGAAGATTGAATAATTGACTAGAAAGATGACAGACAAGCTTAGATTTCGAATTCCCCTTAGATCACCAAGGCAACAACAGTCACAGACCAGCGATTTTCGATTCTAGTTCATTCAGTTCACAGACACCATCATAACTCCTGACCCTTAGGTTTAAGACTGGCGAATGTTCGCTCTATCCGATCTAGCTACCACGATTAATTAGCCGCCCGGTACGGTCGCCTCTCGCAACGACTTAACTTAACTGGTGCAAATTCTAGTGATTAATGAGTTACTCTAGCAATGGATCAACCCTAATCGGTTCCTACGAAAGGCACACTCCAATTATAAGGTTGATTGTTCGATTTGGTGTTTTAAAGTAAGGCGAGCGTTCGCTTCTATCCTTAGCTTAACAAGAATCTAATCTAGGTGGCCAAACCAGACAAGAAACACAGAAAACGAAGAACAAATCAAACATGCAAGATGAAACTGAATGAATTTCGAATCTAATCACCGCCGATCCGTGACCGCTTTAAGCCCTGGGTCACTTAGGGTTCATCTAATCTAAGCTACACGAGTTTATCTACTCATACTCAAAACAGAAGAATCGAAGACAGACAAGAAATACATCTCAGGTAGGAAGACAGAGAAGAACTGCAAAACCTAATTTCGATGTTTCCTGGCAGCTCAAATCTTCTGGATTTTCAGCTCCTCGCACTGGCTCTCCGAGATGGATGGATGGCGTCACGATCCGTTCCTGCTCCTCGAACTCTATCTACTCGCCCTGCCTCTCTCTCTGTCGTCGTTTGTGTCTGTTCAGTTGTAAAAAGTGATGATCCCCTTTAATCAGCCCCGAGTTCTCTATTTATATTAATCCGAGATTTCCTGATTTGAACTGGGATTTTCGCCGAAAATAGTAGAGTGATTTCGGCGAAAATTTCTTCATACTTGAAGCAGTTGATTCCTTCTTACAGTTTCGGCGAAAATCCAAGGATGCCTTCGCCGAAACTACATGTGTAAATGAGGCGGGCATTCTCTTTGATTTCAGTGATTTCTCCGATTGATTTATGTGTGGTTCTTTGGGGTTCCCACGTCTAAGACACGTCCTTGGCTACCGTACTTGATGGCAAAAACCTGTGCTAACACAAAAAATACTAGAAAACCATCAAATAGACCCGAAACGGGCCAAGGTAACACAAATGGCACGAGATAAGGCAATCGATTGAATATTCGCTATTCTACCCTAAAAACCATGTCTTAAGCAAAGAAATGTCGCTTAAATGAGGCTGATAATCACGTAAAATCGAGTGTCATCAAACGTCCAAACATGACGAGCAAAGACACACTCCCAAAACAAATGACTAACTGATTCCCCATCCACACAGCACATAACACACCTGTTTGGGATCGGGAGACCCCTCAACATGAGCTTATCAATCGTAGTGATGCTTTCATGCGCCACCTTCCAAACAAGGCAGTTGACCTTCGTCCGCACCTGAGAGACCCACACCGAATCCACCAGAAAGGAGGGAACGCCTGGGAAATTCCTGGAAATGAGCACCCGAGCTAAGGACCTCACAGAATAGCTCCCTGAAGCCTCCAAAGGCCAAACCAAGGAGGGAGGCCCCTCCGAGCATGGATCCGAAATAGTATCCAGCAGCTGCAACAGATTGCGCCTCTCCACTTCAGCACCACCACGGAGGTCCACACATAAGGGAATCTACCACCGAGACCTGCCAACACCAACCAAATAATTGCACACACAAGAAGCAAGAGCCAAGGCTGCAGCAGCAACCCTGGGAAAAAGATCACTCAAACTCACTCCCCCAACCCAATAATCGAACCAAAAGGACACCCACCCCCCACCCGGGTCAAGATAGCCATACTCCCAGAAACAATGATTTTCTTTGACGATCCATCTCCAAACTAACCACCCACACGACCTTTCATTCCATGATGGCCGCCACTCGCTATTACTTAAACCACACTTCTCCACCACCAACTTCCGCCACCAGGCCACTTTCTGAACCCCAAATCTCCAGCTCCATTTAGCCAACAAAGCCAAATTCATAGATCGCAGATCCAAAATCCCCAGCCCTCCGTTTGTTTTGGACGCCTTAACCATCTTCTAGTTGGCCATGTGAAAGCTCCTACCTTTCGAGCAGCCCTCCCAAAGGAAGTGGCACTGAATAGACTCAATACGCTTCACAACTCCGACGGGGGCGCGAAAAAGCGACATAAAATAAACCGGCAGATTAGATAACACACATTTGATGAGAGTTAATCGACCACCAAAAGAAAGAAGTCTCGCCTTCCAAACTGCCAACTTCCTTGTGACACAACTCACCACCGGATCCCATAGAGACTTAGAGATTGCTCGGGTTCCAATGGGCAAGCCCAAATAAGTCGAAGGGAAAAACACCCCTCTCACAACCGAACAAATCTGCATATACCTCTGCATCCTGAACCTCTCCCACTGTGAACATATACGACTTGTCATAGTTGACTCTCAAACCAGAAATCGCCTCAAAACAAATCAGAGTCCCCATAAGCGTGGTAACTTGCGCAACATCCACCTCACAAAAGATCATAGTGTCATCGGCATACAGGATATGAGTCACCTCCCCTGTACGTCTCTCCTCATTCATGAAGAATCCTGTCAGAAGATTATGCCTCCCCACCACACTCAACATCCGGGACAAAACTTCCATCACACAGGTAAACAGAAAGGGTGAAAGGGAGTCGCTTTGTCTCAGACCCCTTTCACCTTTAAAGAACCCTCGAGACTCCCCATTAACTAGAACTGAGAAGACAGCCGAAGACACACATCCTTTAATCCAGCGAATCCATTCTGGAGGGAAATTCATAGCCCTCAATGTATGAAGCAAACATCCCCAGTTGACGTGATCATAGGCCTTTTCGATGTCGAGCTTGAAAATCAAACCCTGGCGACCGCTTCTCCGCCTCTCATCAACTAATTCGTTAGCAATTAGGGACGCATCCAAGATCTGTCTACCACCAACAAATGCACACTGAATTTCAGAGATGATCTCATCCTTAATACCCTTTATCCTCTCCATAAGCACCTTCGAGAGAATCTTGTAAATACACCCAACGAGGCTAATGGGACGCAGATCCTTGAGCTCCGTAACATCCTCCTTTTTTGGGATCAAACAAATAAAGGTATGTCCCACCCTCTTCGGAATCTCAGCTGTCCTATAAAAATCCTCCAAGGCCCGAACAAAATCGGCCCCAACAACCTCCCAAAACCTTTCGATGAAACCTATGCAGAAGCCGTCGGGTCCCGGTGCCTTTTCAGCAGCACACCGTTTGACCACTCGTTCAACCTCAGACGAGGAAAATTGAGCAAGCAGAGCACCCCACTGGTTCCTCTCAACCCTCTTAAAAAGCAGAGCACGTGGAAAAGGGCGAGAAGGAAGGCTATCGGAGAAAAGCCTTTTGTAGAAATTCACCATAGCAACACAAGCTCATCCTGCCCCACAACCTCGGAACCGTTAACCGATAGGTGATCCAAGATATTCCTCCTCCGCCTACCTGAAGCAAAGGAATGAAAATACTTTATATTCTTATCCCCAAGCTTCACCCTAAGGTCCCTCGCCTTTTGCCTCCACATAACCTACTCCTACTTCCACAAATTGTCAAGCCGGCACCTGTGAATCCTATCCTCCTCCTCCAGACTACCCTCGTCCTCCTTATTATCCAACACCATAATATCCGCCAAACAAGAGTGAATCTGATCATCAACTCTACCAAAAACCTACCTATTCCAATGCCCCAACCCAGCTTTCAAGTCTTTCAACCTTGCTACTAGTCGAAAGAGGCATCCCCGACCACGCAAAGGCTCACCCCATTCAGAAGAAACAAAAGTAAAGAAATCAACATGCTCCAACCACATCATTTCAAACTTCCAAGGTCTCCGGACCCCAACACCCTCATCAGAATAGAGAACAAGTGGCTTGTGATCAGAACACGTTCGAGCAAGAGCCTTGACTCGACTGAAAGCTACCTTCTGAACCCAAGATTGAGAGACAAGAACCCTATCCAGCCTTGACACTGTTGCATTAGGACGCAAATCGGACCAGGTGAAAGTCGCACCGTTCAAAGCCAGATCAATCAAAGCAAGATTTTCAATGCAATCATTGAACAGAGCTAACTCCCGAAAACTCTTTGCCGCTCCTCTAGATTCCTCTAGTGACCGAATCATGTTAAAATCGCCAACCAAACACCCCAGCAAATCCCACCACCTCCAAGTATCCAAAATCTCTTGAACAAACACCTGTTTACTAGCGAAGTCTTGAGGCCCGTAAACATTAAGCACAATCCAAGAGAAATCATCACTTTTGCTTCTCAACACAGTCGCCAAAGAAAACCTGCCCCCCCCCCCACTCCGCTTGAATTTCAAAGAGGTCCTCATCCCACATCGTGATCAAGCCCCCGGAGGCCCCATCCGCAGCAACGAAAGCCCACCTGAAGGATTCACTTCTCGTAATGTGACAAGTACCAATATCATCCCAATCATGTAACTTCGTCTCTTGCAAGCAGACAACATTTGGATGAACAGCTCTAATTCGTTCTCTAATCCTAAATTGTTTACCCAAATCTGACATCCCTCTCACATTCCATGACCAAATTAGAGGGCTATTCATGAGGAGATGAGAGATTCACATACCCGAGACTCCTTCGAGACCCCCACTATCCGGCGACATCACTAACCACGAAATCCTCTGTCTCTCCAGCTCCAACTTTGACTTGCGCCTACGCGACAGCGCTCCAGCCGCCGTTTCCAAAATCAAATTATCAGTGGGTACTCCAGAACCCACCCCAGAGATATCAAGAATATGAGCAATCTGTAAGCTCCGGGCACACACTAACTCATCTGCTCTTTCGGTATTCGTCCCTCCGTCTATGCCTGGAGCCTCCCTACACCCGTCTCCCTCTCTCTCCTCAACAGGTACCTCAAAAGCCAACTCAGAGGGTGGTAATGAAGATCCAACCTGAGGTGGCGAAATGGGATTTGACACGAGACTCTCGTCCTCACCGCATCGGAAAGCTCCAGAGAAAGATGAGATCAAACCGTCCCTCTCCGATTCGTAGTTCGGTAAGGACCAGGAGGCCCAGATCGCGTTATCTCTGGATTGAATAAGAGACAACCCTGGCCCATCATGAAGACAAATACCAATAGGACCAGGTTGAGGCATCTTGACCTTCTGTAGAGAAGGGCCCGACCCAAATCCTTCTAAGGCCGTCTCAGCCCAAAAGTGCTTCATCAGAGTTCCACAAAGCTCGGGCCCTACTGCCCTGGATGCAACCTCGGACCTGGAGGCTGTTACAGGGCGTGCCTCTTCACCAAACCTCTGGTCAACATCAGCAGAGGTCATGTCCACCTGCAACTCCTCTCCCTGCAACTCCTCGCCTGCTAACCCATCAACATCAGTCCCTATCACCTCGACAGTCGGAACCCTCGACACGTCTCTCAACAACAACTCCAGCGACCCTCCACCCAAACAGACAACCACCGAACTAACCTTGCCACGACCGTCCAACCCCAACCTCGTCCTTCCGGCCAAAGGCGGCTCGACCTCGAGAGAAACATCCACACGTCTCCGACGGTGAGTCGACTGACCCCTACGCTCCCTCGATCTCCCTCGCACCAAGATCGAACTCTTTTCCTCCCAAAGAGACAATTGGGAGCCAAAAAAAAGTGTTACGGAAGCTGACCCGCAAACCCGAGGGAACCGTCTCGGAGGCCAGGACTCTAACCTTAAGTTCATTCAGATTACACCCCGCCTCCTCAAAGATCGCAGACGGACCAAGAACTCTCGCTAAATCTTTAAACAGAGCCTCGGACCGCAAATGGACCGGAATCCCTTTAACCAAAACCCACTCGAAGCCCCCTACTGCGAACGACCTCCGAAGTTCCTGCCGACTCCAACCATCTATCCGCCACCAGCTTATGATTGGGGAAATCCCACATGGCCAACCTCAAGATTTTATCTACCTCCTTATCGGAAAAGCAGCACATCAACCAGAGGTCATCCCCGAGGGCAAGAATAGCTGATGATTCCGGCACACCCCAAAAAGCAGAAATCCACCGCCGAAAGCCTTTTCAGTTCGGAACCGAGTTGGTCAGACTATCCAGGCGGAAAACTAAGCCCTTCGCAAGGAAGTTCAAACGGTCAGCCACTCCTTTATCAAGCACCTCAATCGGATCCTCGGGACATGTGGCAGTAGCGCATGCTCCAACTCTGCAAAGCCTGTCCGGAGCACAAGCCTCCGCGAAGGATTTTAGCGGGCGGGGAGCAGGTGCCGTAGCCCCATCCTTCGCCTCTAGGGTCGAGTTGATCAAACCCAGAAGAGATCGCCAGCCAACCGAGTTCCAGTCCATCGGAACCCTTACAAAGAAAGACTTGCCATCCCTGCACCATTCCGAAATATTCAAAAATCTCACACCTGCCTTCCAGAAATCCGCCAACACCACCATACGCCTCCTCGAGACCGACACACATCCTACCGGGATCTTCCAACCATTATTTGAAGCTACCATCAGTACATGTTTAACCCACACCAGCTGATCGACATCTAACAGAACGAAGTGCGTCTTCCCCTCTCGTTCCACCGAGAAGCGAAAGTGCGCGGGAGTGAAGCCAGGCACGAGCTGAATCGAGCAAAGAGAACCCCTAGATCTAAAGGCTTGACCATCCTGACCTAGACCCCCTATCCGACCCCCATGGCCGGCGCTGCCCCTACCCAGACAAACCCCCACCCCAACTCTCTCTCTCTACCTCTCTCTCTCTCTCATTGTAACAAAAAATGGTCGAGGAAGGATTTATAGGGTGAGTATTTTATTGTGGGGAACGAGTAAGACAAGTAAATTAAAGAGATTTTTTTTGGGCCACGATCTAACCCACCTTTCAGTCTAAAACTCTTGTAGATTTTTATATATTTAAAGGAGAATATGGTCTATCTTGCTTTTGAAATTCTATGCATATCACCCAGAGCATTAAATCGGTATAGATACACTATTGAGTATGCTTGCATAGAAACTATTCGAGAACAAGTAAAGGGAGAAGTATAACTGTATAAAAAAACAGAGTTTTCACCATAATAAATAAAAAAATAAAACTATGTACCAAAATAAATACCTTTTCAAATTATGTATAAATATAGATATGTACGCCTAGGGCATGAGCGAAATCGCCCAGGCCATAGGCGTTAACGCCTAGACCACAGGCGTATTCGCCTGTCATTCAAATACTGATGCAAAACTTTCATTTCTTAAAATAACTTTCATTTCAGTTTGCAAAATTGGTAAGCCAATTTTTTATACTTACAAAATGATCACTAGTTTATGTAATTTTGTAAAATAATCATTGAAGTTTGAATTTCAATAATGAATTTGACCGTGCTACCGTAATCGTAACTAAATTGAATTCAATCCTTACTCACGAGTTTGTCGCTAATTAATTATTTAACAAGTTAACGAGCCAAACTTAACGAGTTGACGAATCGAGCTCGTTCGAGCATCGAGTTGAATCGGGTAGGCTTGAACTCGCTCATTTATTAAAATTCAAAAAACTTGTTAACTTGTCGAGTCTATATCGTTCGAATCGAGCTCGCTCGAGCATCGAGCTGAATCGAATAGGCTTGAACTCACTCATTTATTGAAATTCAAAAAACTTGTTAACTTGTCGAGTCTATATTGTTCGAATCGATGAGCGAGTTCAAGCCTACCCGATTCAATTCGATGCTCGAACGAGCTCGATTCGTCAACTCGTTAAGTTTGGCTCGTTAACTTGTTAAAGAATTAATTAGCAACAAACTCGTGAGTAAGGATTGAATTCAATTTAGTTACGATTATGGTAGAACGGTTAAATTCATTATTGAAATTCAAACTTCAATGATTAGTTTACAAAATTACATAAACTAGTGATCATTTATAAGTATAAAAAATTGGCTTACCAATTTCGCAAACTGAAATGAAAGTTATTTTAAGAAATGAAAGTTTGCATCAGTATTTGAATGACAGGCGAATACGCCTGTGGTCTAGGCGTTAACGCCTACGGCCTGGGCGATTTCGCTCAGGCCCTAGGCGTATATACATATATTTGTACATAGTTTGAAAAGGTATTTATTTTGGTACATAGTTTCATTTTTTATTTATTATGGTAAAAATTCCTAAAAAAACACTGCTCATCTCATACCATCTTGAATCAAGTATTATCCACCAGAATCATTCTATATATAAAGGGAGAAGGGGGATTACTATTGAATTAATAGTGTTTGCTTCCTTCTATTAAAGTATTTAAGGCTTGGATCATAGGTTTTGAAGAGTGGTCTTTTGAGAGTCATCTTGTGTTGGGTGAGTTTGTGAGTTGTGAGGGTAAGTTTATGGGCTAGTAGCATTCTCATCTCCACAATTGACGTTGCAAAAATGGCCTCACCCCTCCTGTCACTGTTCCACAATTTTTTTTCTTGTGTGCTACGCATTATGTCAATTAATCAATGAAGACTCCTCTATTTCGTTGGTTCATTTTCGGCTGCCCGTTTTACAACCATGTCGCTATATGCTAATCAACACTCTTCTATGTTTTTTGGTTCTTTTCGGTTGCCCATTTCACTACCATCTCGAAATTTGACATCACTGTTAATCAAAATTATCATTACTTGTCCTCTAAAATTTCCCCCTGCATCCCGCGGGTAATTCTAGTTCCTATAATGTAAAAACAATATCTTGCACTTTGGATTCCAACATACACAAATTAAAATTAGTTACGTATAGGTCTTGATTTAAGAGTTGTTTAAACATACAAGTTAGGTAAACCTAATTATTACACACAAAACAAATTTCTTATGATCAGCTTTATATATACTGCCAAGCAAAGCTTCATAAACCAAACTAATTCACTCCACCTCCTTTATTAAAATATTATTAACCCCAACTTTTTCCAACCTTAACTTATTAAAAATGAATACAAAGTTTAATCATAAAAATAAATCATATTTTATTATTTACAAAATGATGTTGCTAAATATAATTTGGGTGATTTTATCAAAGTAATAAAACTAAATAGCAATGTACTGATGGGCCCTAAAGTATCGTCCGCCCTCAACGTCCCACGACGGTCCATTCACTGGGAGCGAAAAGTGAACTGCCCTCAACAAGAAGATCAGCTGTCCCATCGACAGGACAGGAAAACGGCCACCGCCTTTTACTGTTGATGGTGACCCATTGCGGTCCACTCAGAGCACGACGTGTGGACCCTGCCACACCCATTGGACCTATAAGTAAAGAGGTCCCCCCCCATTCGGAAGAGGACAACACACACCTGGGACCATACGCTCGATACTACAAGCTTCCACGTTGTACGCTAAGGGCTATCGGTTCCGCCCTCACCAAAGGGCACTCGCCCGGTACTTCTCTGTAACCCATTCCCACCACGTTGCCAACATATATACCATCTTACATATACTAACCCCCTTGCATATCCGCCCTGCAAGGTGTTATCCATTGAAGCTCCGAGGCTTCCCGATGACAGGATTGCCGCTAAACCTCCAAAGAACCACAATATTAATCCACCGGTCCAACTGGGCGGATCATGTACCAATTTAATTACGTTTTTGGGAGTATTTTACTCACTGGGGGTTCTGGTGCGGGTTTTGAGTTTAGGGTATAGGAAATAGGTGTTAGGGGTTACAGTTTAACCCCTAAAACGTTACCCCTACGCCCTAAACCCTATACCCATAAACCGAAACACCTAAGCCCTAAACTGTAACCCCTAAGCCTTAAACCTTATACATCACAACCCCAAATTAGTAAAATACACCTAGAAGTTGGGCGAATTCGCACATATGCTGGGGTGAATTTGCCCAACTTTTAGGATTATTTTTACTACATTGGTAAACCGTTACGAAATATATTTAAACTGGTACATAGTTATTTAATTTTTATTACTCAGGTGCAGCCACCTATAACTTGATTATTATACTCTTAATAATATGTAAAACTATTTTAAGATAAATTTAATAAATATAATTTATTTTTACTAACAACATATATTCATTCAGTTTGTTTTACATCGTTCATATTTCATGCAATCCGTTGTTTACTAACACAATTAGTATTTTACTAACATGTGCCATATAATTTTGATAATTATATGTTAAGATACTCAAATAAATTATTTCAAAATATTGGGATAAAGATAAATTTGGTAATACTAAAAATATGTACAACTACTTCAAAATAAAGAGAAAATGCTAAAAATATATTCTCTATCATGTAATATAGTTTTGAATACATAATTTGTATTTATTTAAAAATATTTAAATAATTAATAATTTTATTTTAAAATTATAAAAATTTGTAACATGTTAGTAAAAACTGATCATATTAGTGAAAATGGACGATATTATTAAAAATAAATTGCATAATACTGATTGTGGAATGAAAAATGGATTTAATAAATATATAAATATTTTGATTGAAATAAAAATCTATGAATTATTACAATTCAATAATTATGTATAATAAAAAATACATGAAGAAAAATAGAACTGTATTATTTATTAATTTGCATTAGAAAACATAATTCATAGTATTGAATTAAAATTCAGATTCTAGAAGGGATATTTGAGTAAAACTGCAAACTGTCACATGTACCCTACCCTACCTGTACCGTCTGTCTCGATAACTGAAAGGACCGTACTCGTACGGTAGTCTCCCAACTTTAACAAATATTCAAAATAACAACAAAAAAGAAGGGCACACAATCATATCCAACGGCTCATTAAGGTTACAGCAACTCACAGCCGTCAGATCTAATACGTGTGCTCCTCGTTTTGCCATATTTTGTTGCCATGGAATATTCCACAAAACATCCCCTCTTGAATTCTAACCGCCCTCTCTTTCGCTTTACCGTAAATCATTTCTCCTCTCTTTTCCTTCATAACCGGAATCGGATTGCAAAATTAAATAATAAAAGATATAATTCGGTAATTAGAGGGACCAAAATACCCTTCTTGATTTTCTTTATATATTGAGCAGCAACGTCCGGAAAACGGCAGCCAGTAGTACTAAAGTGAGTGAAGTAATGAGCGAAGCGTTGAGAAGAGACTACCAAATCTGCCAGGAGATCGGCCGGGGACGCTTCGGCACCGTCTTCAAGTGCGATTCCCTCTCCACCGGCGAATCCTTCGCAGTCAAATCGGTCGACAAATCCCTCACCGCCGGCGATTCCCTGGACGCCCAGTGCCTCTTGACTGAGCCCAAGATTCTGAGCCTCCTTTCCCCACACCCAAACCTAATTCAGCTCCACCGCACCTACGAGGACGATTCCTATCTCCACATGGTAATGGATCTCTGCCCGAATTCCGATCTCCACACCTTAATCCTGGCCAACGGCGGCGCTCTCCACGAGGCGGATGCCAGGTCGATTTTCGCCCAATTGATGAGCGCGATCTCGCACTGCCACTGGAACGGAGTTGTCCACAGGGACGTCAAGCCGGACAATGTTCTTTTCGATTCTTGGAACTCGGTGAAATTGGCCGATTTCGGATCGGCCGAGGTGGCGACGGAGTCGCTGACGGGAGTCGTCGGGACGCCGTATTACGTGGCGCCGGAGGTTTTACTGGGGAGGGAGTACGGTGAGAAAGTGGACGTTTGGAGCGCTGGGGTTGTTCTGTACATAATGCTCGCCGGATTCCCGCCGTTCCACGGAGAGACGGCGGTGGAGATATTCGACGCGGTGCTGAGGGGGAATCTGAGGTTTCCGATTAGGGTTTTTCAGTCTGTGTGTCCTGGTGCGAAGGATCTTCTGAGAAGGATGCTGTGTAAGGATGTATCTAGAAGATTCTCAGCTGAGCAAGTGCTTAGTAAGTTGCTGAAATTCGAATCTCTGTTTCAATTTCATTAACATGGTGGCAGCGTGCTTAGTTGATTCAGAGATGGTCTGTAATAGTGTTGGTTTGTTGGTGCAGGGCATCCATGGGTGAAAAGTGGAGGTTGATTAACTCTGGTATATAGATAAGGATGAAGGATGAAGAGATTTATGATTCTGATATAAGTTTAGAGTATGAGTTTGGTTAAAAGAGAGAAGAAGCATTCTTTTTTCTCCTTTTGTTTAGTATTGAGCCAGAGTACCACTAGTAATCAATCTTCCATGGAAGCTGATGATGAACTAGTTGAGTTGAAATGAAACAACCTGTATGTTTATGGGGTTTTTCTTTTGTTAGGCTTTGTAAGAAACTACTTATGATATGCCCAGATGCCTGTATAATACAATACAATGGCTGAAAGCTCTTTTTGGATGAGTTCCTTCCTTTTAACTATGGTGTGGGGACATATTTATTAGCGTGGATATTGTGTTTACTGTGATCTTGGCCAATCGGTTAATGCCAAAATTCGGGTATTATCTAAACCTTGAACTAGCATATCTTATTAGTATGATACTCTGATTCTGTTGCCGTTTGATGATTGATGTTTTGTTCTTCTCGCAATCGGAAAATCTTAAACAAATATCAAGCAATTGTTTAACACTAAATTGAAAGTGATTCTTTGAACCGATTTGTACTCAATTGGATTGAGTGAGGGAGTGAGTGATATTAATATATTATTGAGAAGATAGAGCTGCTTTTTACGTTTTGATGAAAATGGTAGATTGAATTATATAATTTTTGAGTAAACCATCTACAAAATTGTCCAGAATACATAACATAGAAAGGAGGCCGAGGTTAGAAAGAAGACTGATAAGTCTCTCGAGCAATAGTATAGAATCCGCCACTCCAACAGTCTCCCTTTCTTTCCCCCAATGGCATAACCGGTATTGGTCTATGGGGAGCTGAATTGTAAGTCGAAAATAGGTGCCACCAGTAAAAAAAAGTTCAAATTTAGATAACAGTATAGAAAATTCATGAATCTAATACAAAGTAAAAATATATAAGAATCTTTTTTATTACAAGTTGCTTAATTAGTATAAAAGAATTATATGTGTCACCGACAATTTTTTCTTCAAATTATTCATAAAAAAAATTCTTTCTTCAAATTTGGATAATTTATAATCGTATATTATAATTATTACATACTACAAGTTGACTATAAGTAACTATAAGATAAAATTTAAGATAAAATTTCACTGAAACTCTAAAAATACGAAATTTTTACAAATAATTTTACACTCGATACCCGGGAGGGGAGCCCCAACTCCCCCTGTTTCCGCCATTGCTTACCCTTGAACAACAATGTTCTCAAAAACAAAAATGTATCACAAATCGCTGTAATATTGGTGTAATATGCTACAATGGTTTGTGCAAACAGTGGATATATTCTAACACTGGTCCTTGATGCACCCAAATATTGGTGTATTCAATCCCTCATTAGACGACATTTTCGTGACTAATTAGTATAGTTTGGGTGAATTTATATGAGTTTCGTTCCCTTTTGGCCTTTGGCCCGTTTTATGTCGTTTTGTATGTTTTTTATGTATTTCAGGATATATACGACATTAGATCGAGGAAGAAACATTGAAGACATTAAATTTAATTGACCCGAAGAGTGATTTAATTAGATTACTTTGGCCAATTGGTGTTGAGAGGAAAGTTGAAGATTCCCATCTCCAACAACATGCAGCAACTTTTGCACATCAGCTTAATTAAAATGGGGCCAAATTATTTGGTTGTGATAATTCCATGTCATTTAATTATTAAGTAGACATGTTATGAGAATTAAAACAAGAATTCAGCATTAGCTCATTCAACGCCTTCATTAATTGGAGGAAGAGATTAATTGGGCCTGGCCCAAGGCTGATTATCAAAGAAAGAAAAGAAAAGGGGAGTGCAGTTCGACAGCAGCAGACGAAAAACATTACGGAAGATTAATTTCGGCCTTTGGCCAGGAGAGAGAAGAGGGAAATATATTCCTTGGGAGAGAGAGCGTACAAGGAGGACAGAGGAAAATAGAGGCAGCGAGGATTAGCTTAGGAGTTCTAAAGATTCGTCAGATTAGGTCTACTCGGAGTAAGATGTCTTCTTCTCCAGTTTTCTTTTCCCTTGTATCTTTGATTTATTCTTTTGCTATGTCGAGTTAAACTCTTTAGGGTTGTTTAGATTAGATGAAGCGCTAGATAGGATTTTGTATGGATGATTTCGGGTTTCTAACCCGTTTATGTTAATCGATGATATTTCAGACTTAGATGCGATTTCTCCTAAACCCTAATTTAAACATATTGATTCTGACAACTTGATCAATTGTTAGTTTCTTAGTTTATCTTTGAATTGCGGGTCTGACCATGAACGCACTTCATTCTAGAGTTTAGGAGGTCGTTAGGTTCTCCAATAGCTTGACCATAGGATTGTCAGAACCTAATCTCTTTGCATGATTTTGTGGCATTTCACTGTTCTTGATCGTTCTTGAATTCTTGCAAGTTAGCTTGACCATAGGAGCTTGTAGGTTTGATAGGATAGAATCTCTACGGCCTGACCATGGAGTAGAGATTACAAAAGGAATTGCCGAGTCGTCTAGTCTGTAGAATTTCTTCGATTGCATAGTTTCATCCATCTAAACCGAACTAGCGTGGATTCAAGTCTGAACAACCGCCTTAGTCTAAATTCAAAACCCAATCTGCTTTACTTGCTTTTTTGATTCATTTGCATTATTAGTTTCTTAGTTCACAAAGCCAATTCTCAAACAAAATCGAAACCCGATTAGCTTTAATTCACATCTCTGAGTAATAGAAAAAGGAAGACCCTTGGGAAATAACGATCTCGCTAGAGCGATCTAGTGAGTTAAACTTCGTGTGCATTAATTTGCGCATCAAGTTTTTGGCGCCGTTGCCGGGGACCTTTTCTTTTTCTAGGAAAGGCATTGTGTGTTTAAGCTTTTCATTCATTCTTTTTATCATCTCTTTTCTCTCCATCTTTTTCATGATTTACCTGGGTAGTGCTCTTGAGTTTTGAGATGCAGGACTACAAGTTCGATAGCAACCAAGGGTGGTACACCAATGGAATGCCATTTAATGATTACAACCAAGAGTGGAGTACATCATGGCAACCATCAATGCCAAACTGGAATGAGGAACCACCACCCTTGCCTTACTGGCCAGAGCCACAAGCTACACACTACCACCAAGATTACGAGGAGGAATATCTACATCCACACCAGTACCAACAGCATGAGTCTTATATAGATTTTCTCTTGAATGAGATCCTTTCGACTCTACGAGCTCCTAATGTTGTGGACGTAGAGATTGAGAAACATAATCAACTGATGGAAGAAGATGCTCGAGAGCTGGTCGAAGAAGGAAAAGATACCCTAGCCCATGACTGTTGTGAGCTAGAGGTACCTGATGCAGAATCCTTGACGATGGTGGTAGATGAAGATGTGGAGATTGTCCATCTTTCGATTGAAGCTGAAGATGATCATCTAGAGATTGAGGAGTTATCCTCATTGGTAATTCAGACAACCGAAACCGAGGTGGACAATGATCCTGAGGCGTATGTGCTCAACTGCCAGAGCAACTTAGATGACATTGGTGTGGAGCAGAATGCAACCATTGATTATAACACACCATACTATCTTTTCCCTCCTCCAGTAGGAAAATTTGAGAAGGAAAAGTCATCCGAGCAGAACCAGGATCTACTAGAGCACCACCGACTACATCTTGTTCCTTCTGGCGTGCTATTTGGCACTAAACCGCCAACCTTGAAGAAGCTGTTTGACTTCAAGGAACTTTTGAGTTGGGGACCATAATCAGGTATCGTCTAGCTCAAAGACGTTAAAGAAAGAGCGCTTCATGGGAGACAACCCATGTCTGGAGTCTATTTTGAGTTTTTGAGTAAGTTGTTTATTTTTGTGTCGAACTTTTGTGATTTTTGAGTTAGTGGTCTATTCTGTACCTTGAATGCTCTGATCTTGTTGTGAGGTTCTCTCCTGTTTAAGGATGTCCTTAGGTTCCGCATGACTGTCCGCCGGTACTTAACTCTGAGTTCGCCGCCATCCACGACACCGATCTTCACATTCCAGGTTCCCAGATTCCTCTACTCTCTTTTAGTCCTGTAAGGACACAGTCTGATTTAAGTGTGGGGTGGCTTCTTTGCATGTGAGATATGATGTTTATCGAGTTCTTGTCATTTAATGGGTGGTGATTGTGTTTTGTTTTCACTCTTTCACTGCTTCCCATTCTCATTTTTAAGAATCTTTTCACATTGCTTAATATCTTCTTGAGTGGCTTACCGTTTTCCATATGGTGATATTGATGTGGTGCTTTAGCTGACCAAATGTGTGTGTGAGAACCCGTATTATGACCATCTCCCATTCTTCTTGCTCTTAGTAGTCTAGGAGCTTGCCCTTATCGTGTTAGTGAACAGTTGACTTGTTAATGTGTAAGACTTGGTCTGTCTGATGCTCGAATTCTCTAGTTCAATGCCATGATCGAGTTTAGATAAGGGATCTTTTAATTTCGTATTTTTAGTTGTTGTTAATGTTTCCAATCAGAAAAAATCTGATGAATGAGTGGTTCGGTATTGAAGTTGTGGGTCGATTCATGAGCTGGCATACGTGCCTGCCCTGTAGTCCCAAAGGGAAGTCTCAATGTGGCATTCTTCTTCTAACCTACACCCAATCGTGGCTGGGGTCTAGGATAACGCGAAATTCCAAAGGTTTCCGGCTGCTCCATACCTGGTAGTATCCACACTGTACCGGCCATTCGAAAATAAGACTTGAAAAGGAAAAAAAAGAGAAGAAAAAAAAATGAAATGCTCTTTAATTTTGTTCAAGTCGGGTTCCCTTGTCTAGCAAGAGTTGGGTTGCATCCTAGAGTAAGTGTAGTGGAAGTAAGTATTGTCTTGCCTTTATCAAGTCAGGTTGTTCACTGGCTCGTTAAAGTCTTGTTCCTATTTTACTCCGACAAAGGTTTGGTTTTAATTGTGTGGTCAGTCATATAATCCTCTTGTTTGATAGAAGCACCATATACATCATTCTAGGACCCAAGAGGTTTTCGGTTTGCTCTTTCAGGTTGGTGCAGAGTTGTGTTAGAGTTCTTGCTTGAGGACAAGCAAAAGTCTACGTGTGGGGTGATTTGATGCACCCAAATTTTGGTGTATTCAAAATCTCATTAGACGACATTTTCGTGACTAATTGGTATAGTTTGAGTGAATTTATATGAGTTTCGTTCCCTTTTGGCCTTTGGCCCGTTTTATGTCGTTTTGTATGTTTTTGATGTATTTTAGGATATATACGGCATTAGAGATCGAGGAAGAAACATTGAAGACATTAAATTTAATTGACCCGAAGGGTGATTAAAAGTAATTAGATTACTTTGGCCAATTGGTGTTGAGAGGAAAGTTGAAGATTCCCATCTCCAACAACATGCAGCAACTTTTGCACATCAGCTTAATTAAAATGGAGCCAAATTATTTGGTTGTGATAATTCCATGTCATTTAATTATTAAGTGGACATGTTGTGAGAATTAAAACAAGAATTCAGCATTAGCTCATTCAACGCCTTCATTAATTGGAGGAAGAGATTAATTGGGCCTGGCCCAAGGCTGATTATCAAAGAAAGAAAAGAAAAGGGGAGTGCAGTTCGACAGCGGCAGACGAAAAACATTACAGAAGATTAATTTCGGCCTTTGGCCAGGAGAGAGAAGAGGGAAATATATTCCTTGGGAGAGAGAGCTACAAGGAGGACCGAGGAAAATAGAGGCAGCGAGGATTAGCTCAGGAGTTATAAAGATTCGTCAGGATTAGGTCTACTCGAAGTAAGATGTCTTCTTCTCCAGTTTTCTTTTCCCTTGTATCTTTGATTTCTTCTTTTGCTGTGTCGAGTTAAACTCTTTAGGGTTGTTTAGATTAGATGAAGCGCTAGATAGGATTTTGTATGGATGATTTCGGGTTTCTAACCCGTTTATGTTAATCGATGATATTTCATACTTAGATGCGATTTCTCCTAAACCCTAATTTAAACGTTTTGATCCTGACAACTTGATCAATTGTTAGTTTCTTAGTTTATCTTTGAATTGCGGGTCTGACCATGAACGCACTTCATTCTAGAGTTTAGGAGGTCGTTAGGTTCTCTAATAGCTTGACCATAGGATTGTCAGAACCTAATATCTTTGCATGATTTTGTGGCATTTCACTGTTCTTGATCGTTCTTGAATTCTTGCAAGTTAGCTTGACCATAGAAGCTTGTAGGTTTGATATGATAGAATCTCTACGGCCTGACCATGGAGTAGAGATTACAAAAGGAATTGCCGAGTCGTCTAGTCTGTAGAATTTCTTCGATTGCATAATTTCATCCATCTAAACCGAACTAGCGTGGATTCGAGTCTGAACAACCGCCTTAGTCTAAATTCTAAACCCCAATCTGCTTTACTTGCTTTGTTTGATTCATTTGCATTATTAGTTTCTTAGTTCACAAAGCCAATTTTCAAACCAAATCGAAACCCGATTAGCTTTAATTCACATCTCTGAGTAATGAAAAAGGAAGACCCTTGGGAAATAACGATCTCGCTAGAGCGATCTAGTGAGTTAAACTTCGTGTGCATTAATTTGCGCATCGATCCTCAATATTAGTTTTTTTTGCACCTTCTTATAGATATTTAGTGGATAGTTTTCTTTTCCCCAACACCTGCCCAAAAAAATCTACCAATATATGCATCCATTTTTTTCCAAAAGAGTCTTTAGAAGCATAAAGCAGAAAAAGAAGAATTTTTGAATTGCTTGAAGAACCACTTTAACTAGTGTCTCTCTACCGGATTACGAAGGAAATGGCTTTTCCAAACTTGAGCTTTGCCTTGATTCTTCTAGCATGTACCAAAACGTTTCAATTCTCGAATTGCCCCATTCTAGCAGCAGAGCCAAGTACTTGCAAATACCAAGTTCAACATTAACCCCCCAATAACTTAGTCACCAAACCCTTTATCTTATTCTAAGTTTTAGTCGAAAAATAATAGTCCATTTTGCATCATTCATAGTTTGTCTAGATAAGCAACAATAGAAGAAAAAAAAACCTTTTAAATCATGCACGCTTCAACCTAAAAAGCTTCTGCAAACAAAATGATGTCATCAAAAAACAAAATATGATGTAACACTAAACACCTTAAGCTGAGTTTTAAAACTTGAATACTCCCTTGCACAACTTTGTTCCTCAACTTTTTTACTATGGATACCTTAAGTTCATATCTTGTCCGTAGGCAGCAGAGTTACACTTGTGAATTTGGTTCTCAATGTTATTTTAGCTTATGCGATGTAGACCTCGGTTTCCAAGATCACATTTGAAAAAATTGACAAATAGATTAGGGTAGTTGTGTGGGGTATACACCAAATACTAGGCAGGTGCATCTTGGCCCTTGGGATATGATGTGCAAGCCAATGGTGGATGGTGGTTTATGTCTTCAGAAAGCTAAGGAACTGAACTTTGCTTATTTTATGAAGTTGGCTTTCTTTTTCTTGCAAAATTCGTCAGACTCGTGGGTGTATGTTCTCCTGGGAAGTACTTCAAAAATGGTCGAAGTGGTGTTATGGACGATAAAAAGAGTGAAAATTATTGTTGTGGTAGGCCATGATAAGAGTTTGGAAAATGATGGAGCTTGGCACGCATATGAGTATAAGAGACGGGGAGAGCACAACATTCTGGTTGGATCATTTGATGGATGGTGGTGAATGCCTGGTTGACCATGCATTGCCGCAAAGGATACTAGTGGATACCAGCATATATACATGGCGAACTGTGTCAGAGAAATTAAAATGTTATTATTAATAAATTGTTACAAAAAAAGTTTTTTATTATAAATTGTGACATAAAATGTTTTTTTATTATAAATTGTGACAGAAAATGGTAATTGGAACTTTCTGCTTCTCTATAATGTTCTTCCAAGCCATATTGTTTTTCAAGTTGCTGGTTGATGGACCTCGTTAAGATTCTGTCCAGTTTAGTATTTCGGTCATAACTATTTATCTAGAACTCCGATTAATGCAAGGTCAACGGGTTGGAAAGATAATTCAATCACATTTCCATCCATATATTATGGGCCGTCAGATTCGAAGGGATAAATGAGATATGCTTGTTTAAAGTGGACATACTGGATACTAAAAACTGCTTATTCAGTAGTTGTATTTGATTAGGGTTATGTGTATTAAAATATCAATTTTTTACTACCTTTCCATGTGGAAATATGTTTGTTTTTCCTTTTCCTTAATCCATTGTGATTCTTGTGTGAAGCCTATATAAAGGCTTCCCCACCCCTTGTTTTAGACAGAATATTTTTGATAATAAAGTTTGAGTTTTAGCTCGTTGGGGTGTTTTGAGAGTGTGTGGATTCATACTTGAGAGAGTGAAAGTCGTATCGGTGAGATATTGACCATCGTTCGTGGCTGGCATCTATCTAGCTTCCACCTCTTGTCGAAGATTTCGAGTTTGTTGGTTCCATGCCTTATATTGTTGCCGGGTTTCATCACAGTCTTTGGCGTGGTTCACATCACTGGTATGTGTCCTCCCTCACCGAGACATGGAGAAGATAGACTAGTGTGGGGGTTGGAGCCGAACGGAAAATTTATTATCAATTTGGCCTACGTGTTGTTCACGTCCACAAACGAATCCATGTGGAGTGGTCCTCAACGTATACACCAGTTATTTTGGTTGATAGTTCACAATATATATGATCCTCACAAACGCAAAGAGGCATGAGCGCCATTTAGCGCCCTCATGTACGTGCTCGAGATGTTGTTTCATGAATGAGACTATCATGCATGTGTTGTGGGATTTCCTTTTTGCAGTTACCACCTGGGAGCGACTAGCCTTATCTTCTGAAGATCAAGCATTCTTTGAGACACCACTCCTCCCATGGATCATACAAAACGTGCAGTCGGCGAACATCAAAGTTCATTTTGTGATTGCCTACTAGTACCTATGGAGTGTTTGGGATTTGAGGTGTGATTGAAGGACTGAGATAAGGGTATTTAATATTGTTCCGACCACGTGGATCGTGGCATACAATGAGGTTAAAACCTGGAGATTCTGAAGGGTGGAGAGTTGTTCGCCTTATTCCTGTGCACCAGTGGACGCCCGAGATGTACCTCGCAAGGTGTACAGGAAGAAGTAGTAAGAGGACGAACAGTTAAGTGTTTGTGAGTGGGGGTAAGGTCGTATGAGAGATAGACGGAGAAGTATCGCGGGGGGGGGGGGGGGGTACTCCTTAGGGTATTGGGGAGGATGAGAGCCCTAAGGGTACTAGCCGGAGCCTACAACTTAAAGCGTGTCTCTTTGTGTGTGTGAATGTTGTGTTGATTGTATGTCTGTGTTGGAGGGTTGAGCTCCTTATTTATACTCTTTGGTCCCTGAGTTGGGGTGAGAGTCCCTTCCCTCCTAGGAGTTGGACTCTGCTTATGAGGTGAAAACCTAGGTGGGCTAGGGTTTTTGCCTTCCCGTGGTGGGCCCGGAAGCCCACGCGGCCCATGTAGCTTACACGAACCCTAGGTGGCGGCTTCCTCTAGGGTTCGGGTCCGTCGTATCTTTCGTCAAGATATACGATGGCTCTAGGGGCCTAGCAACTTGAATTGGGCCCATCAATTTCCCCCGAGTGTGATTTAGAAGCTTGACACAAGGAAAAGCTTCTATATCGCGATCTAGGAAAAACAGACGATCTGTACGCAGCTCAAATGGTGTCTCAAGCCTCAGCATAGTCCACGTAATCCACAATTCTCCAAACCCCATCATTCGCATCATGGAAAAAAATAAACGTCCATTCAATTCGATCATATGCCTTTTCCATATCAAGTTTCAATGCCGTGTATTTAGTCTTTCTAGAAGCCCGGCCAGACATAAAGTGCATAATTTCCTGAGCAATTAAAATATTGTTTGCGATGACACGACCTTGGATGAAACCATTTTGAGTAGGGCTAATGAGGAATGGTAGGAAATGACTAAGGCGATTGGTTAAAATTTTACTAATCATCTTGTACGAGACATTGCAGAGTCCTATCAGATGAATTTCCTTCATTGTCTTAACCCCGGTAAATTTGGGAAGTAGGGAGATCCATGTATAATTAAGGATCGATAGAAGATTAGCTGACTCAAAGAAATCAATCATAGCCTTAGTAAGATCCAAGGCGACGAGGTCCCAAAACTCACAAAAGAAAGAAGCTGCAAACCCATCCGGGTTTGAGGCTTGATGGGCCCCTATGCCAAGCACTGCTTCTCTGACTTCACTACAACAAAACGGAGTAAAAGTGGCGGTTTTTTTCACAATTGTGAAGGTTATAACCGCCACAGTTGTAAAAACAGTGGCGCCGTCGGAGGCTGGCCGACAGCTTATGCAAGATGGAGATCGAGTTTGGAGTACCATGCGACAGAGAGGAAGAAAAAGAGAAGGAGAGCCGTTTGGAGTCAGTCACGCTGCCGGAGGAGGCGGCACCGTCAGATGCGGTGTTATAGGCTGGCTGGGGCTGCCAAGTTCTGCGAGATGGAGATTGAAAAATGAGTATGGACTTCAGTTGGTAGAGAAGAAGAAAATGAGAGAGAGACATGAGCTTGGATTTCAGTCGCGACTAACTGAAATTGAGGATGGTGGGGTTTTTATATTCTAGATTGTGGGTAACCGCCACAATCTTAATAAAAACCACCACAATTATAATTAATAATATTGGTGGTTAAAACCACTATAAAGAAACCGCCACTAATAAAATTACATATTGGCGGTTGACCGCCAAAAGTGTAACTGCGATTTTCCAGTTTTTTTCTTGTAGTGCTTCAACAAGCGAGATTGGAGAAGTGTGGTGAGCATTCATTTGGACCGAGACTCGGCAACAAGCTAGAATGGGAGGCACCATATTTGTGTAATAATTTGGGGGATCATCTGAAGAGAACAAGTCCTCATAGAATGAAATGGCAATGCGACTTATGTCATCAAAACTTGTGAAAACTCTTCATTGTGAATCCTCAAGTGACATGATGGAATTATTTTCGTCAATTTTGTGCAGTTGCCTGGTAGAAAAATTATGTGTTTTAATCCCCCAGTTTATTCCACCTGGCAGCCATTTTATGCTTCCAATATAGTTCTTCCTAATAAGCTGCTTCTGCCAATTCTGATTGGAGCGAGAAGACTAGTTCATGCATTTGTCAAGCAGAGTTCGTTGATCCGTTCTTAGCCCATTTGACATAGGTCAGCGTTTAATCTTATCATGCACTCGAAATTGTGGTGAGCAAGATGATGCATAGAAAATATATCACTTCTGATGTGACTTTATTTAGTGCATTTTGAGCTTATGATTGACCTATGAAATGCCCGTATTTGATCCTTAAAGGCCATGCTTAATATGCTTTTATTGAAGTTTTATGCAAAGTGCTCTTTTGTTGTCCGGTTGCCACTTTGGAGCCAAATTCGTGGTCTATTGGAGTTTCCTCTGTACATTTTCAGGTTATGGCATCGAAGTACGGATGACAAGGAGCACATAAGAGCAAACGGGAGGTCATTTGGAGTTCGGACGAGGGAGATATTAGCATTACAAGATCGAGTTTTCTGCGCCGTGCAGGTGTGCACGCCGTGCACTTCCCCCTGCACTATAAATACTCTTGTTTTTGGCCATTTTGGGGCATTCTTTCATCTTCCTTGAACCCCAAACACATACCCACGAACCCTCAAACCCTAGAACACATTTTTGGAGCAATTTGAAGCCATTAGAGCTAGGATTGAAGCCAACAAACCTTGGGAGAAGTGCTTACAAGTGGAGAAGTGAAGATCATCACAAGGATTCATCCATGGTGTTCTTGGTGACCATTCTTCCTTCTCTTCTCTTTACTCCCTTGGCCATGTGTGGCTGAGTTTCTAGGGTTCATTCTTGGATGGGTAGATTAGTTGTGCCATGATAGAGGCATGATTGTATAAACTTGCCATGATTGATCTTGGTTGTATGATGATGATTTCTAGACTTGTTCTTATTGCCAATTTATGCCATGTTTGCTTGATTTGGTCCATTCAATGTGATTTAATGCATGAGAGTGCTTAGATTACATGGATTGTAGGTCTAGGGATTGAAGAGAGTATGTTCTAAGAGATTAGATCATCTCAATTCAACCATAGTTGCATGATTTCTCTCTTGTGCATTTTATCAAACACTTGGTGTGCATTAGGTTTTTCATTCAATTGAACTTTGATTAGTATTTTGATGATCCTCTTAGTGTTAGGACATTGACATGAGAGTGTGGTGTCTAGCCTAGTGGTCATAGAGTTTTTTTTTTTGGTTAAGGTGGTCATAGAGTCATAGGAGAGGGTTTTGTAGCTTGGCATTTCATCAAACACCTTTAATGCATTCTTAGTCACTTAGCTTGAGAGCGAGAGCCTAAGTTGAGTGGTTCTAGGATAGGAACTTAGTGCTACGAGAGTGCATTGAGTCTATAGAAGGGATTTGTGTGGTCATTCGATTGCAACCTCGATCATGTTTGGCTTGTTTGTGCATTTGTTCCTCTTGAGCATGATGAAGCTATCTTTCCAAGTGAACCTCCTTTATCTTTGATTGGCACCATTTTATTTTGCTTTCTTGCTTAGTTTCCTTTATGTTTTTTATTTCCTTTTCAAACTAAAACTCCTTTTAAATGAATAGACCGTCCATGAACCGTGTGAGTAGTAGCTTTTGAGAGAGCCCTCGTGGAATACGACCTTGATTATTGTGAGTTGAAATTCACACATCAACTTCCCCCCTGCACTTAACCACAATTTAGAGTTGTCTTACACCCCTTTCCTTTGGTTTTAGTGCCTTGTTAGCTTGTTTTGACTCTTTACCCGATTATGGTGACTGGGGACTTTTACAATCCATTTTCACTTGATTTCTAGTATTTTTTTATATTTTTTTCTAGGTTATAGAGTTGGGGAATGCTACAAGAGGTTTCCAAAGGTACCCCCAATTAATCGGAGGTCCATAGCTCCTAGAATGATCTCTCGAAGTTGGTACCTGGAAGCAGTGTTCGGGGCACGCTAGGTACCCATCGTGGCCGCGTAAAAAATATAACCGTTTCGGGCTGAAGCTTTTGGCAAATTTTGGAGTTAGAGGAGGTTTTGGCCGCGGCCATGGACACCGCGGCCACCTCTGGCAACCCTGGGCACAGCGACCGCTGCCACCCATTTTGACAGCACTCTAAAAGTGATTTTTCTGCACTTTTTGAGGGAGTTCGACTTTTGGTTCTTCTTGATGTGATCCTACCTACCTGCCAAGGGTCCCCTACCAAGGGTCGGACCCTAGGGCCATACAAGAAGCACCTAGGGACAAGGCAAGCTCACAACTGGGCCCTATAAAGATTCCTCAAGCCAAGGTATGTGACTAAATTCAGACTCAGGCCTCCCCCAGTAGCTAGGCAAGCAAGAATTTCAGTCAGGCCATGCCAAGCATTGATGCCGGCCAAGGCCCCAAAGCCAGGCCCGGAGCCGAGCCTAGGGCTGAGGCTAGGGCCATCCATAGGCCCTAGATCGAATGGCACGAGCCAGGAAGCCAAGGACAAGCCAAGGGATCCCCTTGAAGCATTTCTGGAGGAACGCTGAAGGAAGAGGGAGGAAAGCTTGGCCAAAAAGACAAGAAGCCCGGAGCCAAGCCCCGTCACAGGCCCCATACTAGCCCTAGCATTAGGGCTAGGCCCCCGAATGGATCCCCCGCGCCCTGAGCCTGCATCCGCATTTGAAGACCCTCTTGAAGCCTTCCTGAAGGACTGACCGAGGCAAAAGTTTGAAGGCCTGGCCATATTTGCCAAAGGCCGAGAGACCAGCCTGTCCTAAGCGCCGGGCCCGAGTCTGGGCATGATGCCAGAGCAATCTGGGCCGAGCCAACGTTTAGCTTTGGCCTTTTGGGAAATTCCAAGTGCCATTGATACCTTGAAGTCCCAGGAGCCACCTCCAACAAACGAAGCTGCATTTGGATGAGATTTGAGGGAGAAACCACGTGAAGATCCGCCCATACACGATCTGGGCCCAAGGATGCGCACTAACCGAGCTCAGGATTCCCCTCTGGACCAGGAATACCTGATGCCACGGACTGAGGACCGTGATTCCTAGTTCTTCTAGTACTAGGACACACAGAGGAACATAATCCGGGTCAGAATCCGGCCTACACACACTCCGCCACTACAAATCTGAGCTAGATTCAGATTCCTGCCCGGACTAGGGTTTCTCCGGTTTTGCCGGTTTACTATTTTGGGGTTTATTACTTGTTTTCCAAGACTCTTAAGGATTCTTAGTTATGTTTCCCTTCTAGTTTCGAATAAGTAGGAATAATTTAGTCTTTTTAGGCTTTAGTCTATTTTATTATTTATTTAGGAAGTAGTTTTTGAGGAGGATTAGGAGAGCTTGTTCCCTAACTCCTCCCTATATATAGAGGCCGCCTGCCGCCCTTTGTAAACACAACTTGAAATTAATAAACCCCCTTTTTCAGAACTTAGTTCTATTCCCTTCAAGCCTTTGCTCGGTGATGCATCGCTTAAGGTTGGCTTATCATCAAGAGCATCCATCTCTTGACGTGGCGCCCTCGACTTGATACTTGTGGTTCCTAGCTCCCATTATAGGTAGAGGGTCAAAGTCCTAATCCGCCTCGGTTCCGAAGGTTTCTACTCGTTGCTAGGAGATCAGCTTGTGGTGTCCAAGGGTCGTATTCCCACAGTTGCAACGGTTAACATCAGTTGGTATCAGAGCATGGTTCAACACTAGGACCAACTCTATCCAAGTCTCTAGGTTCAATCTTGGATTCATATCTTTACTTTTCATTGTTATTAGAAAATTGTTTTGAAAATCCCCATCTGTTTCAATTCCTTGTATTAAGTTTTCGTTGTAAGGCAAAGAAAAGTCTGTGGCCATCAAAAGCCATGAAGAAAATATCAAAAGGCTAAGAAAAAAGAAAAGAAAGCAAGGCCACCTTGCTAAGTTATTTTTCCTTTCGTTGTAAGTTTGAATTTAAGAAGAGGGGATAGAAAATAGCTTCTGCTTGCGTATACTAACTATGGCAGATAAAAGAACCAATAATTTGGAAGGACGGATGAAAAACCTAGGTGGAGTCCTAGACCAAATTCAAGAAGCCCTAACTAGGCTTCAAGGAAGAGACAACCGTGATGAGTATGAAGAAGGCCCCCCAAGAAAAAAGAAAAGAAAGCAAGGCCACCTTGCTAAGTTATTTTTCCTTTCGTTGTAAGTTTGAATTTAAGAAGAGGGGATAGAAAATAGCTTCTGCTTGCGTATACTAACTATGGCAGATAAAAGAACCAATAATTTGGAAGGACGGATGAAAAACCTAGGTGGAGTCCTAGACCAAATTCAAGAAGCCCTAACTAGGCTTCAAGGAAGAGACAACCGTGATGAGTATGAAGAAGGCCCCCCATGATGAGCTCAACCGAAGGGATAGAAGGTTAGCCCAGGAGATTGATGACGATGTGAGCAGCCTCAAGCTCACCATTCCCAAGTTTGCCGGCAAGGCCAATGCCGATGAGTACATAGATTGGGAAAGAAGCATGGGGGACTTCCTAGAATGCCACACCTACTATGAGAGAAATAATGTAATCATGGCTACTCTTGAGTTTACTGGCTATGCTGCCCTATGGTGGAGTCAGGTTAGAAGACAAGTTCTAAGAGATGAGAAGGACCCTATTGTTACATGGAGAGACCTCAAGAGAAGGATGAGGAAGCGGTTTGTACCGGCTGCCTACACTCGAGACTTGCATACCACGCTTCAAACTTTGAAGCAAGGTACCATATCGGTGGGGGAATACAACAAAGAAATCGAGATGCTAGTGACAAGGCTTGATTTGAAGGAAGAGGAGGAGGCCCGAATAGCAAGGTTCATAGGAGGCCTACACCCGGACATCATGCACCAAGTCAACATACTCAACTATGGTGAGTATGGAGACTTGATAGCCGTGGCCCTCCGAGTAGAGAGAGAGCTGAAGCGAGGCTATGGGAGAAGGCCTAACCCACCTGCCAGCAGCACGTGGAGAGGGAGTTCAAGTGCTGGCAACCCTCCATGGAATCCAGGATAGCCCCAGAGCACCAAGCCCCGACCGAGCCCTAACCCTAAAGTTTCGGCGCCTCGGGTACCCCTACTCAAAACACTCCTTCTATTCAGAATTCTAACCCACGTCCTAGTGGAATTATATGTTTTAAATGCCAAGGAAGAGGCCACGTCTCTAGGGACTGCCCCAAATAAAGGACCATGGTGATTAGAGAAGGAGAGATCGAGACGGACGATGAGAAGGATGAAAAGATGGAGGAAGAAGAAGCTGAGTCTGAGGAGGGGGAAGAAGTACAACAAGCGGGGCTAGAGAAGTTCTCTGGCATGTTCTTATGAGCTCTAGATCCAGAGCCAAGGTGTCTGCCCAGCCCCGGAACCGGCGCGCTGCCCAGCCCTGGTGCCAGCACTCTGCCCAGCCCCGACGCCAGCACCCAGCCCAGCCCCGGCGCCAGCGCTTTGCCCAGCCTCGACACCAGCGCCCTGCCCAGCCCTGGCGTCAGCACCCGGCCCAGCCCCGACACCAGCACCCCACCCAGCCCCGGAGCAGAAACCCTGCCTAGCCCCAACGCCAAGGCCTGGGCCAACACCGGCCCACATTGGAACGCCGGATTACAAGCCGGGCTACAACATGATGCTTTTGCCCACCACCTAATAAGGGTTGCCCCGATTAAAGAAAACGAGCACATGGCCCTGAATGAAGAAGAGGATGCCTAGATCGAAGAAGAGGATGCCTAGATCGAAGAAGAGGAAGAGGCTAACTTGGGGATATATGAAATATTCTCACACATGTCTTCCCCAAGCCTTGACATCCTAGTGGACAACCCATCTGAAGCAGATAGCATGGAGACCAACGAACAGAGCTCAGAAGACCCTGAGCCTTGGTCTTACAAAGGTTCTAATGATGTCCCAAGTCCATGAGACCACGTCGAGTCTCCCCCGGCTATGACCACACAAGTAACGGAGATCTGGAGAGGCTTGCTGAGTGCACAACGTGAGCAGGAGCTGGATTCGAGGACGAATCCAAAGTAAGAAGAGGGGGATGATGTGATCCTACCTACATGCCCCAATGTCAATTGTTATTCCTACACCCCACCAAGGTCCCCTACCAAGGGCCGAACCCTAGGGCCATACAAGAAGCGCATAGGGCCAAGGCAAGCTCACAACCGGGCCCTACAAAGATTCCTCAAGCCAAGGTACGTAACTAAATTTAGACTCAGGCCTTCCCCAGCAGCTAGGAAAGCCAGAATGTCAGTTAGGCCACGCCAAGCATTGATGTCGGCCAAGGCCCCAAAGCCAGGCCCAGAGCCGAGGCTAGGGCCGTCCATAGGCCCTAGATCGAATGGCACGAGCCAGGAAGCCAAGGACAAGCCAAGAATCCCCTTGAAGCATTTCTGGAGGAACACTGGAGGAAACCTTGGCCAAAAAGACCAGAAGCCCGGAGCTAAGCCCCGCCACTGGCCCCGGACGAGTCCTAGCATCAGGGCTAGGCCCCCAAACGGATCCCCCGCGCCCTGAGCCTGCATCCGCGTTTGAAGACCCTCTTGAATCCTTCATGAAGGACTAGCCGAGGCAAAAGTTTGAAGGCCTAGCCAGATTTTCCAAAGGCCGAGAGACCAGCCTGCCCCGAGCGCCGACCCGAGTCTAGGCACGCTGCCGGAGCGATCTGGGCCGAGCCAACGTTTGGCTCGGGCCTTTTGGGAAATTCCAATTGCCATGGATACCTTGAAGTCATAGGAGCCACCTCCAACAAACGGAGCTACATTTGGAGGAGATTTGAGGGAGAAACCACGTGAAGATCCGCCCATACACGATCCGAGCCCAATGATGCGCACTAACCAGGCTTAGGATTCCCCTCCGGGCCAGTAATACCTGATGCCACGGGCTGAGGACTGCGATTCCTAGTCCTCCTAAGACTAGGACACGGGGAGGAACATAATCCAGGTCAGAATCCGACCCACACACGTCGCTATTACAAATCTGAGCCGGATTCAGATTCCTGCCTGACCTAGGGTTTCTCCGGTTTTGCTGGTTTACTATTTTGGGATTTATTACTTGTTTTCCAAGACTCTTAAGGATTCTTAGTTATGTTTTCCTTCTAGTTTCAAATAAGTAGGAATAATTTAGTCTTTTGAGGCTTTAGTCTATTTTATTATTTATTTAGGAAGTAGTTTGTGAGGAGGATTAGGAGAACTTGTTCCCTAACTCCTCCCTATATATAGAGGCCACCGGCCACCCTTTGTAAACACAACTTGAAATTAATAAAGCCCCTTTTTCAGAACTTAGTTGTATTCCCTTCAAGCCTTTTCTCGTTGTTGCATCGCTTAAGGTTGGTTTATCATCAAAAGCATCCATCTCTTGACGTGGCGCCCTCGACTTGATACTTGTGGTTCCTAGCTCCCCTTATAGCTAGAGGGTCAAAGTCCTAATCTGCCCCGGTCCGAAGGTTTCTACTCGTTGCTAGGAGATCAGCTTGTGGTGTTCAAGGGTCATCTGCCCACAGTTGCAGCGGTTCACATCACTTCTCGAAGGCAATTCTGACAAAGGCAAGAGGTCTCCACCTCTCCAAGACCATTCCCAAGTGTCTCCACTCCATCATCCATCATCCCACCTCCATCTAAGAGTTAAGGATGTCCTCCTTCTTCACTTTCTTGTGTAAATCTATGATTGTCATCTCTCTTTGTATGGCACACTAGACCTAGAGTTGGGGTAAGGAGTGATTCAATGTGTGTAAGGGTAACCATGAGGTGTAACTGAAGTATGGGGTTGTGTATGCAAGACCAAAACTCTTCTATGTTTTTGCAAGTTTCTCTTGTTCCAATTTCATTCTTTTCTTGTGTTTGGGATGCTGATGGTGAGATATGCATCTTTGTATCCTTGAGTGTTGAGTGATTGGTACTTAGCTTGTTCGTTGCTTGTTAGGACCCGAGATAGGGCTTGTGTACTGATCTATTTGTGCTAAGTGATAGTAGTTGCATGTAGATTAGTACCCCCTCAGTAAAGAGTCTAGCTTATCATTCTTTGAAGTGTTAGAGGGACTAGAATTGTTTAAGTCTTGCAAAAACTCCCCCGATTACCCGATTTCCCCCATCCTAGTGGCCCCCAAGATTATTGATGAACCCCTATTGTCCCTCCCTTTCTTATCCTAGAATCTTTCCATCATTGATTTGCTTTGATTGTATGCACCTTTGCTCGTTCTCATATTTCTCCGTGCTCTTTGAGCCTCGTTGACTTGTCCCTTAAAGTTGACTTTTGATTCTTGTTTGTTGAGTTGTTGTTCTACCGTTGTTGCACCCCTAGCACCCGTTCCACTATGAGTAAGCTTCATTAAAGAGACCCTCACCCTTTCGTCCTGATCACCGGACATCGGCATGAGCCATTCCCGTGAAACCATTAGCCTACAATCTGGGTTACGAACCCAACGTGCATCAAATTTAAAGTGTCGTCTAACCGGAGAGGTGAAAGGAGATTGACGGAGAACAATTGGGAAGTGGTCTGGGCCCAGACAATCCACATGCGTAATGATAGTTTCTGGCCATAAGCGAATCAAGTCCAAATTAATTAAATAATGATCCAATCTCTGTTTCATTAAAGAATCCTCATTATGGCTACAATTTGTCCAAGTGTAATCTATGCCCACAAAACCAACATCAATTAGTTGAAGATCATTAATAAAAGCAGAGAAGTCTGTCAGAGAAAGTGGGATCAGGTCCTGACATTCCAAATTAATTGTAATAGCATTAAAATCATCACCAACGGCGAACGAACCGGAAAGCTCCAAGAGTGCACAACAGAGTTTATCTAATTGAGAAGCTCATACAAAAACAACAATCGAAAGGTAAACACCAATATAATGAATCAAAATATTATTAGGTGAGTTCCACCGAATGCAAATTGCGAATGAAAACGAGAAAACACGTTGGCAAGAAAGTTGAGGAAGCCAAAAACCACCAAGTCACCCTTAGTACCCTCTCCCGCTACATGCACAAAATTAAAAACACCCAAATGTGCAAGTTTAAGTCTAAAACGATCTGAATCCAGACAAGTCTCGCATAAAAAAAAATTGAGGACCAACTTTTGGTTTGTCAAGGGAGTCCCCAAACCCCGACAATTCCATGTAGTGCAGCTCATTTGACCTTTGAGAGCCGATCTAGGCTGGCTAGCACCGCCTCTGCAGTTTCATCTTCATGTTCAGAATAATTTATTTCACCCTCTTCAGAACCTGAGACAAAAAGGGTGTCAGTGTCAAAATGACCTCCACTCGAGGTGACCGACGCATTAATTGCAAGTTCCTCTCTTTGAAATATGCATACATTCTTGTCAAAATCTTCATTGGTCAATTGAAGGCTCCTAGACATCTTAGACACAGCATGATGCAACGACGCTTCAGAAGGGAATTGGAAAGTTGCCCCAACCTCTTTTTCAAATTCCATAAGCAGCTTTCTTTTGGCAGATCCAGAGGCAGCCGGCTCCATGCGTGAGGTTGGGTTGAGCCCATCCGAAAAGACAGAATGGGGTGTGACATGGTCCAGCTCTGATGGAGCAGAATGACGGCCCAAAGCACTACCAGAGGAGTCTTGAGCGCCAACCGGTCCAAAAGAAGCCTGTCCCATACCCATAGACTTAGCTTCAACATTGGTCCCGACCAAAGTTTGATCAACCGGCCCACCAAGCACAAACGGCCAAAGGCCCGAAATTCGGTTGTGATGAGTGGGCAAGCTGACGACCCAAATGAGCAGAAATAGAAATAGAGGATGACGCCGATCCAGGGGTCGTCAGTCGTGGGCACAAATTCCTGGACCGGGCCGGTCAACCGGGCTTCCGGGCCGCCCGAATACAATGTACTTGACCCAGGCCAGACCTGAGGGTAATGACCGGGTAACCCGGAGCCCGGTCAACGCGGGTCCGGTCCAGGCCCAGGTACTCGATTGACTACCCGAAAACTGCAATGACTAAAAGAAAAAAAAAATTATTCTTCATTATTGAAAGCGCTTAACTCTGAATCTATGGCAAAGCCAATCCTTTCCTTTATTTTCTTCCTCCTCTGTTTTCTTCACCACCTCTGTTTTTCCTCCTCACAACTCCATCTTCCTTTAACTCCACCCACCACCAACTTCACCTCCACACGCTCCGCCGCCCGCTTTCACCACCACCATCACCGACAACGCCAACAGGCAACAAGCCTCTCGTCCCATGTCTCCTGGCAACGACTTCTTCTTCTTCTTCTCTCCTTCTTCTTCTTGTGGGAAATTATTTGATTAGTTAGTTTGTACTTTGTAGGTTATGAATAGAAAAAGAAGAAGATGAGATTGTGGAGGGAGAGGCGGTAGTGAGATGGAAAAAGAAGGTGTTTTATTTTAGAATAATGAGCTATTGGACTGAAATGTTTGAGTTGTAGGCCTATTTTAGGATTCAGTAAGGAATTATGTTATCAGGCTGGGCTTATTCAAGACTTTACCTGTAAAACCCAAAGTCTGGTCATAGCTAGTTTACACGACTCGGACCCGACCCGATATTATTTTGATCAGGTTTCGGGCTACCTGAAACCCAATTTCTTTTGCTTTCATCTTCCTGTCATCATTAACGGTGAGCTCCTATTATGTTCTGTTGTGCCTCAGAGTCACACAACTCCAAGTCTCCAACTACAATCATCATTCATCATCAACATTCAACGCTGAGTTTGGCTCCATTTCCGTTATACATACGGGACATTGCGAACATTTTGCTTCCTTTTCTTCAATTCTCTGCTGTAGAATGCAACTTGGACGATAAAGATGGAAATGTTCCTTCCCGGTGGAAAGGCAGTTGAAACGGGAACACATTCCACCCACCCAATTACTCTTCTCTCTGGGCCTCCATCCTCGTAAGGATTTCCCAGACATTCCCCCTCTCTCTCTCTCTCTATCTCTGCTTCTGTTTTACCTAATTCCAAAGAGAAAGAAATGCAACTATGCTTCTGTATGAATCACTGGCAGCGGGAAAACGTCTCTACTCTTCCAGTATGCAATCAACGCCGCCTTCAATGGAAACCGCAAAGTGGTCTTCATTTGCAGCCGCCACCGTATGGAAGCCAACCCTCCTTATCTATCTCAAGTATACCTCTCTTTTTCTTAATCATTTTAGGGTTTTGTTATTAGTGTGCGTGTTGCTTATCATTCTTTCATAATTTTGAAATTGTTAGGCCATTGATGCTTCTGATGATGTCTTTGAACGCATTCAAATGAAGTAAGTAAGCGCGTTTCACTCACTCTTTCAACTGCCTTTGCTGTTTGTTTTCGCCTGTCAATTCGTTTCCATTCATAAGATATCTGTCGATGATTATGATTTCTGCCAAGAAGGTATGTTGATGATGAACAAGGCATTAAAAACTACATGGCTGCATTCCACCTGCTCGACACATTTCCTGCTGCTGTGGTGATTGATGACTTTGGAGGTTTCTTTGATGAAAGGTAACATAAATGAAACTAAAATGTCCTCTCTGCATGAATTCCTTTCTCTTCCAGCAAAGTAGCAACGAACTCTCTGTTGTTGTTCTTCTTCTTTTTCGATCAAAGGGTTTGTCGAGAGAGGTACAGCAATTCTCGTGGAAGAGACTTGGCAATGATTCGGATATTGGCTCTGTGCCACAACGCATTAGGACATGCTAAGTGAGTAAATTTGCAGCTATTGGATGCCTACACTTACATGTCTTTGTATCTATTTTTACTAACTTGGATCTATGTGGATCGATCATAGTGAGAATAGCCAATGTGAGCTGTTGCTTTCTGATACGCACCATGGAGAATCTCCAAGATTGCTCTTCATCTACAAACGATGGATTTCATCCTTCTTAACCGTTAAAGGTACAGTCTTTGTTTCCAATTCCTCCAATCCTGGTCCACTTGTTTGATGTGAGTGTTATATAAGCTCATGTTCTCGTTCTTGGATTTGGGTGTCTGTTGCTCTTGAAGGTGACGGCAAAGGATCGTTTCTTCTTACAAGCAATGGCGTTGCAACAAGTGGGAAAAGTTCAGTGAGGAGGACTGCTAAATATTCCATAATGCTTCAGTACCTAATAGTGGAAGGGATAACCGAGGATGAGGAGAATAAACAGTGACGAGGTGAATAAACTTACTTCTACTATGTATGAAAACTGGTTTTTTGATGTGGCTGATGTGTTGCTATCAAAGAACAAAATGAGATTTGTCGATGGAACAATCCCTAAGCCAGAGGTAACAGATCCAATGTTCTGGCTCTGGACTTGTCGCAACACCATGGTCAAAAGTTGGCTCCTACAATCAGTCGAAGATGTCATAGCTCACAATGTTCAAGGTCTTAAGACAGCTGTTGAGGTATGGAAGAATTTAATGCTTAGTTTCGCTCAAGGTGCTCTGATTCGTATATCTTAATTACAGAAAGAGTTAGCAAATCTCAAGCAAGGCACTCGTTCCTTAATAGAGTATTATACTCACCTTATAACTCTTATGGGAAGAATTGAAGAATTACTAGCCAATTCCTTATTGTGTTTGTACAGATCTAGTAGGCAAAATTGTGACGCAATCAATGTTATGAAAGGTTATAGGGATACTAATTTTGAGATTCAGTTTCTGCGGGGTCTCAATGATATTACATTACACCTCAGTTACAGATCCTCTTCCTACTATGGATCAAGTGTTTTACAAGACGCATCAACATGAAAGGCAGACACATGACATCTCAATCAGCTCCACTAAGCACCCGATCCTATGGCCTTAGTTGTTAACGGTACTCTTTGACATTTCAGGATATTGCGGCCAAGCTTTCAGAGGACATGGCCGGGGTAGGGGTGGCTTCTTTAAGCAATGACTCTATTGTACTAATTGCCACATGACAAACCACGTTGAGGCCTCCTAGCATGACCCCTTGATCATACAAGCCACAATTTGCTCCTCAAATGGTTGTTGTAGCTACTTCTCTGATACATCTTGCACATACTCTTACTAAAAGAGTACTATAATTAGTACATGACATTGACATACATGAAGGACAATACTTGTGGGAAATTCTATAACATCTCCAAAGTTTTTAACAGTGGAATTTACAAATCCAGGAAAGAAGTTTGTATTTATTTACTCACAGTGTCGAACATCCCATTGTAGTCACACAAGCCTACTTGGATTTTGGACACATGAGCTACTGACCGTATCATTTGCTCACCTGACTTGTTTGTTGATTCTCATCTTGTTAAGCACATCAATTCTATCTTGCCTAATGGTGCTTAAGTTGCACCCACTTACATTGGCGCAATGATAGTCTCAGATTGTTTGGTTCTTGAACAAGTGCTTTTTGTTCCCGATTTCATATGATTTTTGTGAGTAAGTTAGACCTGCACCAAAACTATTGATCTCATCTTTATCTCTGATGTATGTTGTATTCAAGATTCAACTATGGGGACGATGATTGGTTCACCTAAGCTTATACATGGATTGTATCACATGTTAGAAATTGAATAAAGAAATGAATAAGGTTACCGATCTGGCTGAGTCGTGGACTAGATTTCTCATATTGCGCACATCAGACTATCAATCGATCGCCTCTAGGATAAAACATCCAATCCAAATTCTCTGATTTGTGCGAAAAATATGAAGATCAATGAAAAAAAAAATACTCTTAACTCTATTTGCTCAATTTTTGTGTGTGTTTCTAAGGTTAGGCATCTCCACTATTTATAGTAGCAAATGCCATCATTTTAGGGTTAGTAGAGATATTTGAGGGATCTCAAATCATATTTTCTCATTTATGTGATTATGATTTCTAATCCTAAATTAAAGACGAAATCAACGATATTCTTTTTTGTTAATACTTACTAATTGGAATTAAAGAAAAAATCATTAATGAATTAATGATAATTATATATCATTAATTTCTTTTTTATTTATTTAGAATAAAGATTTAGTAATTGAAATCAATTTGAGATCTCTTTTAGTTTTTACGAATTATTCACCAACTCCAACATAACATGATTCATCCTACATCCTCATCCTCACCTGCTTCAACAAATTCTCAAAATTCTAGTAAGTCCTTTGACATTTTACATTTCCATTTGGGTTGTGCATCTCATCACAAACTTCCTTTTCCCTAGCAACATAATCATGGCATTACAATAGACAGTTCAAGAGTATGTAACGTGTGTCATTTTGCCAAAAAAAAACACTTTCCCTTTCTTGTTAGTTGATTAGTCCTCTTTGTCAACCAACTAATAAAGGTGGAAGTTTGGGATTGGGATTGGGGAATTCCATTCCCAAATTTAAATTCTCAAATTATTTAGGGAATTGGGAACCCATGTACCAAAATTAAAACTTAAAATTGGGTTTGGGCTTAAGAAATGGGAATGGGAAATTAAGTTTGGGTATGGGAAAACCCAAATACCAAACTAACCCATCAAATAGAGTCTAACCCGTAAGAATAATTTGTTTGGGACTTAACCCGTCAAACTTTTTGCTGGTAAAGTTTGAATAAAAAAATATGTCGCCATAAATTATACTTGCATAATTTAATTGTCAGGATTATACCGCCAAAATCCTTTTAACATTTGGAATTCTGCCGTCAAAGTGGTTTACATGTCCTTGCCTCTAGGAAGTCTTAAGTATACTCACTTATCTAATCCTGCTTGCAAACTACAAAAATCCTTATATGGATTAAAACAAGCATCTCGATAGTGGGTTTCCAAACTAACTAATAGTCTTGTTGCTCAAAATTTTGTCCAAAGTCAAGTATATAATTATCTGTTTTACCAAGGTTTCTAGAGGAAGTTTACTACAATACTAATTTATGCCGACAATTTGATGATTGATGGGAATAACATGACAAAGGTACTTGAAGAAATATTTGGATGAGACTTTCAACATAAAAGATTTGGGTATTTCGAAGTATTTTTTGGGCTTGAAGTTGCTCATAGCATTGTTGGGATTCATCTATTGTTGGAAAATTTGGGTAAACCAAATGGGTTTGTACCATTTTGGGATGTGATTATGAGTGGGTTAAGTAACACCTTTTTGTAAGGTGATTACATATTCGTGTTCTCCTACAAGAGAGCTTCGAATCGATATATAATCCGTTCAAAATGGATTTAAGGTGAATGAGAAATTGATTCTCAAAGTGCCTTGGTGGGAAAAAGAGTAATGTGAGAAAGTGGTTTTATACCACGTTGCTCAACTTGATGGTTTGCTCCAGAATTTTCCCTTATAAATACCCACCTATCCCTTCAAATTTCCAAACATCTTCAGATACTAAAATCTCTCTCCCAAAAGTTCTATTCTTCTTCCTTTCTTTTTATTTGTCGGTTCGTCTGTTGTTGCTTTGCTCAAGCGTGGTTGCGTTCGGTGGTGTTGAAACACCGTTGAAATCGTTCTATCCTGGGAGAAAGACGTCCTTGTGTAGGGCGAATCTATCTTAAGGAAACTGTGCAAACACAGACCTCGATTACAGTTTTCTTTCAATTTCGATTTTATTATGATTTTCTATTCCGCGTTGATTTTCTCCAACAACTTAAGATAGATTCAAGTTTATTCATCAATCGCGGATCAATGCCCGTGGAGACATCTTAGTCCTCGTAAAAGGGGAATTGAAATTTTGTAGCCTAATTTAAAATTTTACTTACCGTCAGTAGCCAATTGTGTAACTATGTCCAAAAATAGCACAATCTGACTGGCAGCCAACGCACATACCAATTCAACAGCAGTCAATTCATTTGTTATTTGAAATCAAATATGGTAACATTGCAATTTGGTCACTTATTTTTGTCTATTTTACAAATGGATTATTATTATTAATATTATTATTATTTATTATTATTATTATTATTTATTATTATTATTATTATTATTATTGATAATATAAGCCAGTCTTGATAAAATAATAATATATAAGCTATAATTAATTAAAAAAAATTATATTAGCCGCCACAATCTCTTGAGTTACGGATCCCGAGGTCACGTTTGTTGGAAGCACAACGATGAAGGAGACAACGACTTCCAATAATAGTTTTAACTTTGAATCAATCAGTGCATAACCAGCGCAACGCATAGCCAGACCAGCGGGACGTGACCTCGAGTCACGTTTGTTTTAACTTTGAATTACGAATCCCAATGTCACGTTTGTCGTTGTTTTAACTTTGAATTGTTGTGCCTCCAACAAACGTGACCTCGGGATCCGTAACTCAAGAGATTGTGACGGCTAATATAATTTTCTTTAATTAATTATAGCTTATATATTATTATTTTATCAAGACCGGCTTATATTATCAAATTAATAATAATAATAATCCATTAGTAAAATAGACAAAAATAAGTGACCAAATTGCAATGTTACTATATTTGATTTCAAATAACAAATGAATTGCCGCTGTTGAATTGGTATGTACGCTGGCTGGTCAGCTGGCTACGCGCTGACTGCCAATCAGATTGTGCTAGTTTTGGACATAGTTACGCAATTGGTTACTGACGGTACATAAAATTTAAAATTATGCTACAAAATTCCAATTCCCTCGTAAAAGCGTCTAGCCTTTGTTCAGTTACTTTTATTATTATTCTGGTGCCCGTTGTTACGGAGTCATCTACTATTAATTCTTATGATATCCAAGGTAGTAGCACCAAAATCAAACTAGCCACAAGGGCGGCCGGTAAAGAGTGGACACTGTCAATAATTTGACAAGCTTTATATGCGACACTTGGATATTATTATGTATTTCTTTAGTTTGGTTTGTTAAGCTTTGTTTTCTATGCCTTTTCATTTGGAATCAGAAGCTCTATTTTCCATTGTTATTCATGTTTCTTGATTGGGTGGGTGTTCTATTCCATCTTTGAAGAAGATTGGTTGGATGGCTTAATTGTTTATTTATAATTAACGCCACTGCATCACTATTCAGTGATTAGTATTATTAGTTTTATGTTTTCTGTTTGTTAGTGAACGTTTAATTACTCATTCGAATAATTAATCATTGTTAATCTGTTCGCTTGAGGTAGTTTTGAATTTGTTTGGATTAGCAATTTTTTTGTTGTTGCTAATTTCGATAAATTCTCTTGATCTGTGTTTCATACACGAGTGTTATGATTGTGTGATTAAGCCATTTGTTTTGATTCAATCACTTCTACGGTTTTTCTTTTCTTAACAAGGTTAAATTGGTGTTCTATGATTCATTAATCATAGAAGCTTAACTTACCAATCTGTTACTTGCTAAGAGTTGATTTAAATCCGTGTGAGAATCAAGTATGGAAATTCAATCAAGGTTTATGTTCGAATTAGCATTATCTTGGTTGCTAATTTGGAGAAGCACTCATTTGTGTTGGTCTATTGTGCTTGAGCAACAATCGCTTGGATCTGATGATGCAATTAAAAGGTTGAAGCAATGACGCTCTAAAGTGACCTGATTAATTGCACTATTTTTGTTGGTAGCGAAAATTTGCTTCAAGATTTAAATGAAATTATTGTTCATTTTCGTTAAATTATTTCTTTGAATTTGTTTCGAAGAATTAACTTGGGTAAAAATCGCTTAGATCTAGTGTCGCAATTAAATGGTTGTGAACAATATTGCTTTAGAACAACCAAATTAATTGAAATAATTCTATTGATAGTGAGGTTTTACTTTAAGGTTTAACTGAAATGGTTGTGTGTTTTGATTAAATTAATCTTCTTTGAATTCGTTTCAAAGAATTAACTTGGTTGTGGGTCAAATCACTTTGAATCTGGTGATGCAATTAAACGATTGAAGCAATCTTGCTAAAATCAATCAAATTAAATTGCACTTATTCCATTGATAGTGATTTTGACATTAGTTACCTAAATTAGTTGTGTGCTTTAATTGCAAGTTAGATTAGAATTTAAGTCATACTATTAACTTGTAAGGTTTCTATTTTACTATTCACTAGATGCGATTTACTTACCTTTTGAGATCGATTTGGTATCTAATCTAATTGGTAATTTAATTGCTTGAAATAGACTTACTTTTTTACGCGCGCAATGATTTAGCTAAGTTTCCTGAAATCTTTTAATGTGTCATTTAAATACTATTTTGTGGTATTTAAAATTTATTATGGGATTTGTATCCCTTAATTATTTTTTAATTGGGGAATTAATTAAGGTATTTAAATTAGCATTATTTGGTTGCAAATTTGGATTACTCGTAATTATTTCTTGTAATGCAAGTTTCAACACTATGGTTAGGCATTTGTGTTGAATCTTTGTATTTTGATCAAACTCGTGTTGGATTTGGTGATGCAATTAAGTGGTTTGAATCGGTTTTTATTTCAAACCCACCAAATTAATTGCACTAATTCTGTTAATAGCGAGATTGGTCTTTGAGTACTTGATTTGAAATATTTTTTATTTTAATTGAAGTGTTATATTTGAAATATCAATGTTTGGTATATTGGATTAACTTTATGTCAAATTGTAAATCCTTGGTGGTTGGATTGATGGTCCAATTGGGGCTAGAAATCTTGAACATGATTCTTTGTGAATCAAGTCGAAATGTATGTTTCTTGTGGAAACATGACAAATAATTCAACGAGTGTTGAATAGTGGAGGATTTCTCTTGTGAAGATCATTAAATGACTCTTGTTGTGGTGTTGTTGAAAATACCTAAGAGTGTGATGGTTAATCATGTTGATAAACCAAATAAATTCATTTTATGAATTTTAAGAAGTGGCAAAAGAAAGTGATATT
Organism: Linum lewisii; assembly: GCA_034768395.1. NCBI lineage: Eukaryota > Viridiplantae > Streptophyta > Magnoliopsida > Malpighiales > Linaceae > Linum > Linum lewisii. The sequence continues at coordinate 16,495,024 of CM068299.1, read as the reverse complement.
TAATTTGTACACATTCAATTTTGGCTTGGCAAATGTTCTCCTTAATGTGTTAAAGGAGATATTGAAGTCATGTAGACCATAAAATGTTTGAGAACATTTATAAGTTCATGAGATGTTGAGCAATTGGTCGATGGGTTGACCAATGTGTGTAATCTTATTGGCACAATCAAAGAATGATAGAAAAATTCTTACATCTTTTTATATGAAAATCAAGGACGCTAGATTCTTATATAATTAGGTGGTGGTACTAGACCATATATATAAATCTGGGGACGCTTGGATCTTATATTGTGGCTTAGTGCTACATGAATTAGAATTATTCTACATGAAATTTGTGTGTCAATTAATGCTCTTGTATTAGAGATACAAGCATGAACAATTGTTAAGGAAATTATGAGTTCCTAAGCTGAATGCCAAATCAATAAGTTCTGAGTTCCCACAACATGTGGGGGAGCTGTTGTGTCAGCTAGTTACCTTTTAAATGAGGTATATGGAAAGATTACTAATGAGAGACTCCATATAAATTATTGAATAGAAGAAATACTTCTTTTCATTATTTTAAATGTGAGGGTGACTAGTGAAAGTAGTCATCACATTACTTGATAGTAGTCTAGACATATTGTCATAGACAAAATACCATAATACAACTTCTCTCAAAATAGAGTTATCGTCAAGATAACCTTGCGGATCCGCTAACCAAAGGGTTAAACCGAGAGGCTGTGCACAAGTTGTCAATGGGAATGGGATTAAAGCCCTTGAAATAAAGTTTATTCGAAGGAAAACCCAACCTAGTTGACTGGAGATCCCAAGATCTAGGTTCAAAGGGACAACCTACTTGAATGAACTAGTACACTACAAAAAAACAGCTGTTTGGCGTCGGTCATACACGCGGTTTAGCGTCGGTCATGATCGACGCCAAAATAAATAGCGTCGGTCGGCTAAACCGACGCCAGATTTGGTGACGCTAAACTTTAGCGTCGGTCGTTTGGTCAACCGACTCTAAAATGCGTGCCAACCGATGCTATAACATTTCGGTCGAACCACCAACCGGCTCAGTGGTTAGCAAATAGCGTCGGTTGATACGTCTGACCGACGCTAAATTTCTAGACCGACGCTAAAACGCGGGTGTCTGGTCAACCACGCGTTGACCTGCAGTAGCATTTAGCGTCGGTTGTGACCGACGCTATTATAGGTCCGACCGACGCTATTAGAGGTTCCAGTGGGCAGAATTCTGCTTAATTTTTTCGTTTTCTCATACTCTTCTAGTGCCAATACCTGCATAAATTTCCCTGCATACATCAATTTCATTTTCACAATTCACTTTTCCAATCAATAAACATACTGAATAAACATTGTTCTATAAATGTCGAAAACATCCTCCTAAAACATTCTACTAAAACATTGTTCTAACACATGCACCTTAAACATCCCCCTAAAACACCTAAAACACATGCTACCTACTCATCCTCCTCGTCATCGTACGAGTCCATGTCCTGGGCATCCATATCTGGGGGCATACTCCCTTTTCCCTTAGAAGATGAACCCACCAACTGGCTGAGCCGCTGAACCTCCTCCTCCAGATGTCTCAAGCGCTGAACCTCCTCCTCCAGATGGCTCAAGCGCTGGACCTCTGCCTCCAACACCCTCACTCGATCCTCGGCGGGACAATGGCCGAAGACGTGAGTGGTAGTAGTCCTGACTCGATCCACCGGCTGCTCCACCACGTCTCCTACTCATATTAACCTGAATAGTCAAAGAGAACAAATAATTAGAATTTGACTATTTTAAATTTACATATATCATATACTATATTACATTACCTGGGAGGGGGTCACGCCAGTTCCCATACCGCGAACTCTACCACTGTGCTCCTTCGGATAGACAAGTCTGAGTGCATCGTTCGCAGAAGGAAATGTCGGGACAGTGGGATCACGGGTCAGCTCCAGAATCCGAGGCTGCACATTGATGACACAAATGGGTTTCACAAACCAAAGTTAATTATATAGACACTACTGGAGATTATTTTGTTAGATTCGAATAGGTGATCAAGTACTTACCACATTAGGATCAGTGTAAGTCTGATCCTTCTTTGTGTGAGTGATAGCATACAACTCACCTCTACTGGGTGCATTTCCTCCCCTTTCAGCTGCCTACAAGTGTACGAACTAAACAATATGAATACACTTTCTAAAAGGTACTAATACACAAAAAATTATTAGCAGTTTGAACTGAATTATTACCAACTCCAGTCCTCTAACTCGCAACTTCTTTGACACTCCAGTGTGGGGTGAGGTGTAAGTCCTCCGGGCGACTGAATTCTTGTGAGATCTCGCCTACAAAATGTTATTCATTTAAATGATGTACGTTGATATAATATATTCACATAATGCTTAATTTGTAATCGACTTACCACCATATCGGGTCTCAGTCTGATATCCACAAACTGTGCCCACATAGGCGCAGAGATCCTGCCCGGCTTGTGTTCTATTGCCCACGCCCTAGGGATCTCCACAAACTCATCCCAGTCGAAGTCCTGGCCCGCTTTTTCAGCTTCTTTCTTCAATTTATTCTTGTATGTGTTGACCACATAACTTCTCCAAAGGCGGGTTTTGCAGTCCTTCCACTTCCTGCCAATATCCTCCATGATGTACTTAGTCGCAGCGTCTGTCAGCTCTGGTGGCTCAATCATGATACAACGCTGCATCAAATTCAATGATTATAAATTAGTACTTGTTATTAAATTTACATAACACAAGAATGAATTTCATATTTGAATACTTACAAACACAGTAGCCTTCAAATCATTCTTCTCTCCCTCCGTCACGTTGGGCCACTCCTCATACTGTAGTGGGATGAGGTTCTGGTCATTACCCAGCAAACCCGTGAACTGGCCCAACAGAGCGGTAGGGCCCGCAGCCGTAGGCCCTAGAGGCCCCCAAGGCATGATGACCTTCTTGCCATCACGAAGGCTCAAAATCTGGCTACTAGCCACAGCATGAGGACCTAACTCCTGCTGGATCGATGAGCTCTACCATCCAAGGACCTGAACGAGGAGCCATATCTGCAAATCCAAATCCAAATATTTATGTCAAACATTCGAGTATTGAATATAGAACAATAACACTTAGATCAAAATAATTTTACCAAACACTAGTTAATCATCGAACTCTGCAATTCCAGGCCTGGCTAGGGGTAGATCAGTGGAATTATCAAAATCAGACAACTCTGGATTCATAATCATCTCACTCTCATGCACTAAGTTGCCTTCCTCATCACCCATGTCGTAGACATCTCTGTGTTTGATATGTACAGGAATACACCAGCCCTTATCCACCTTATCTTCCACATAGTAGACCATTCGGGCCACCTTTGCTTCAATAAATGGCTCGTCATCTAAGCGACTTCCCGTGTCTAGCAAGTGTGAGAAATTAAGTTGTGTGAACCCCAACCTATCTTTCTTCACATACCTTGGATTGTGAGTGTTAGCCCATTTACACTTGAAGAATACCACACGGAAATCTCCATAATAATTCAGCTCAAGTATGTCTTCTAACTTTCCATAGTACGCGAGTTCGCTTGTGTGAGGTCGATTGTCCACTGAGCTAGAATAACTATGAGTTTCATAGCTTCCGTACACACCACTATTCTGAGTACTGAGACCCTTATCACGACTAACTGTACGGAAACGATAACCATTCACGTCGTAACCAGTATACTGATAAGCTTGTCGAGAAGGTCCTCGTGCCAGCAGTCTTAGATTATTCGAATGTACTACTTGGGTATCATCTAGTATCTGTGAAATGACAATAAAAATAATACTATATCACAAACTAGATGATTGGAAGTTGTCGTCATGCAAAGGTTAATGAAACTCATAGTATACTTACACGACTCCTAAACCATTGCACAAAGTCTCTATGTACAGCTTTTTCAACTTCAGCTGCTGATCTTCCTCGTAATCGATGTTTTGTGATTGCTTGGAACTCCCTAGTAAGTTCATATTCAATAGAGAAGAATTAAAATAGAATAATAGTCACACCATAAGTGCAGTTTAGTATATGTACTTACTGTAGGAAAGGACTGACTTCATTAGCCCCTATAAGGACATGTCGGTGTGCTTGTAACCATTCCATATCATTTAACTTATAGGGGTGTTCGCCACCAACATGACGTCCAATTGAAGGGAACTTGGATATGCCAAGGGATTCATCTCTCACTTGATCATGGAGTCGAGACCCACGGTTGAAACGAGTTTCAACTCCATCTTCGTAGTATAAGGAGACAAATGTAATAATCTCCTCAGAAATCCAAACTTCTGCAATTGAACCTTCTGGCTGGGATCGATTTCTGACAAAAGATTCCAGCTTTCCAAGAAATCTGGTTTCGACAAGGAATTTGTTATTAGTAAAATAATAAAGTAAACGCATAACAAATGCATGTAACCGATTGTTATATTGTACCTTTCTATAGGGTACATCCAACGGTAATAGACTGGTCCCCCAAGTCTAACTTCCTCAACTAGATGGACCACTAGATGAACCATTACTGTGAAAAAAGACGGGGGGAATTCACTACAACAGACGAGTTGATTTGTTGCAGGCTGCCTGCGACAGAAAATTCGGTCTGCGACAAAGCTCGTCGCAGACGAAGCTGTTTGTCGCAGGCGCATCGCTGTCTGTGACAGGTTTGTCACAGACGGCCTGCGACAAAGTGCAGCCTGTGACAAGTTTATCGCAGGCCGCCTGCGACAAAGCACTGTCTGTGACGAGCTTTGTCGCAGGCAACCTGCGACAAAGCTATGTCTGCGACAAACAGTAGGCGCCTGCGACAAAGTAACGAATGACCCCCTCTCCTGACGCCTGCGAGTTCAGTTCTCATCCATTCTCTCTTCCTCCGAAACCAACATGCTCTGAAATCCTAACTCCTCCGACAAACTTTCCATCACCTTCTCCGACGCCCGCCACCTCATCCGACGTCCGAATCACCTCCTCCGACGCTCCGCCAACTCCTCCAACGTCCGAATTACCTCCTCCGATGCTCCGCCACCTCATCCGACGTCCGAATCAACTCCTCTGACGCTCTGCCACCTCCTCCGACTTCCGAATCACCTCCTCCTACGTTCGGCCGTCTCCTCCTCCTCCGACATCCCAATCTCCTCCTACGTTCTGCCGCCACCTCCTCTGACATTCCATTGCCTCGTCCGACGTTCCGCCACCTCGTCCGACGTACTGCCGCATCCGCCGACAATCTCCAGATGAGAAATATTATCTACTCAGATCATCCGACGGTTCTGTATTTCACTTTACACGAGTCTCTGAATCCGTTTTTCCTCAGATTAATCGGGTGTTGAAGGCAGATTATACCTTCCTGTCAGAAGCATCGGGGCGTTCGTATCCCTGACCGATTTACTAAGGTAAGATCATCCGTTTTTCATTGTCTTCTTTGCTGTTTCTTGATCTGGTACTAAAAATTTTATCTGTTCTTAAATTTCGTGGAGATTTGCAGATTGTTTTTGTTCTTGCGGCAGTACGTCAGACTTCTTTCGGTAGTTTGTTGGTGTTTTTTTTGTGGTAATTTTTTGTTCTTGTTCTTGTTCATAAATGCCCATAACTAACTAATTTGAATAATTTTGTATTCTAATACGATTATCTTAATTTTTCTCTATCAGGTTGTATTATAGTTGTTCTCGAGTGTTCATTGGTCGTAGCTGCATATTTCTTTCTTCAATTTCCAGGTACGAACTATTATTACATTTATGTCAACTCTTAACATGATATTCATGATTGTGGAAAATATTATGAAATATATTGTTAATGACTTAATCAATATTGCATGTAACAATTTGATGTAATATAATATAACGAAAACTTTGATATAAATTATGTGTTTAATTATTTACGGTTTAATGTGTGTTATTAATGTAAATATATATATATGCATATAACATGAAATGTATGTAATATTTATGGATTTTAACTTGGTGTTGTTAAAATAAATATATGCATGTAAATTTGGGATTAGTTATTTTTTCTAATTAATATAAAATATAGAAATGAAATCTATAAGTCATGTATTTTGTAGTAACAATTTATATGCATGAAATTTGTTACATTAAAAACAACCATAAATTAATTGGAATTTATAAGTGAAATATATGCATGTAAATTATTAGGTAGTATCTATTTAACATATGTTGTTTGATTAACCACTTAACAATACTGTATATATTTACCAACTTATGTCAAATTAAGTTGGTAAATACAGTATTTGGATGAGTGACTCTTATAATTAGGTAAACTTAGCATAAAGCTAAGTTGATTATAATTTTTTATTTATTTTTTCATTACTTGATAACAAATTAAAACTGACACTCATTAGTTCAATATAGATGGATAAGTCTTGGATTCGAAAGCCGCGTCATACTCATGAGTATTACGTTGGCGTTCAACAATTCCTTGACTTTGCAATCTCCAACGCAATTGATGGAGTCAATATACTCTGTCCTTGCCCAAAATGCAACTTCAAGAAGTGGAAGCCACGAGGTGAAGTTAATCAACACTTGCTGGCAAAAGCATTTCCATCTTCATACGATGTATGGAATTTGCATGGAGAGTTAATCACCGACTTCGGAGCATCAACTTCTATACTTGAGCCAGAACTAATCATTCATGATCAAGAAGCAACTTTGCCATTACTGGTTGAGGAACAACCAGTACTTGAGCCAGACTTATTCCAGAACATGGTCAATGACGCATTTGAAATACAGGGGTCACATGATATAACCCCAACGTGCGTCTCGATGATGATGAATTCCCACAAGGAGGCGATGTACCAATGCCAGATTTACTTAGCATGCAACCAGATGATGAGTTCTTCCGCATATTGAAAGATGGTGAAGTGCCATTATATGATGGTTGTACAAGTCATACCAAGTTTTCTTTCATGATCAGCTTATATCACATCAAGTATATGCACAAAATCAGTGATAAAGCAATATCAAAGATACTGGAGTTGCTTCGCAAAGCTTTTCATACCGCCAAAATTCCAGCATCTAACTATGAAGTTAAGAAGACAATCAGAAAACTTGGGTTGTCCTACACCAGAATTGATGCATGCAAGAATGACTGCATCTTATATATCGGAGAAGATAGTGAGGCTAAGGAATGCCGAGTGTGTGGGGTGTCTCGATTCAAGGATGTGGGGAAGAATACAGGTGGAAAAAGGTGAAAACCTCAACCCGAGAAGGTCTTTCGGTATTTTCCATTAATACCTCGGTTGAAGAGGTTGTACATGTGCCCTTACACAGCAGAAGATATGACTTGGCATGCTACGGAGAACATAGCAGATGATGGTATGGGTAGACATCCTAGAGACGCAGAAGCTTGGAAAATTTTTGATTCCAAGTACCCGGAATTTGCTGTTGATCCACGAAACGTCAGACTTGGGCTTGCAACAGATGGCTTCAATCCATTTGGTACCATGAGCATAAGTCATAGCACTTGGCCGTTTGTGCTAATCCCATACAACACTCCACCATGGTTGTGTATGAAGCAGACAGGTCTTATATTGTCTGGCATCGTTCCTGGTCCTAAGATGCCTGAAAATGACCTAGACGTCTATTTGCAGCCACTGATTGAGGAGTTACAAACTTTGTGGGTTGGTGTTCAAGCTTATGACTCGGTGAAGAAAGAATCTTTCACCTTGAGTGCAGCATTGATATGGACTATAAGTGATTATCCTGGCCTTTGCAACTTGTCGGGATGGAATACACACACAGCACTGTCGTGTCCGACTTGTATGTATGATGCAGAACCACTTCGGCTAAAAGCTTCTGGGAATAAACCATGTTTCATGAGTAGTAGGAGGTTTTTGCCAATGAATCATCGGTTTCGATCCCAAAAGTCCAAGTTCAATGGGAAAGTGGACAAAAGGAGTCCACCGAAGGTTTCTACTGGGACTGAGGTTTTGGCACAAGTGGCTAATATTAATGTCACATTTGGTAAGACACAACCGAAAGAATCGGGACCAGCACCACAGTGGAGGAAAAAAAGTATCTTCTTCAATCTGCCGTACTGGGAATTCAATCTGTTGCGTCATAATCTGGATGTGATGCATATAGAAAAAAATGTTTGTGATAACATTTTGTTCACTTTGCTCAATGACAAGAACAAAAGAAAAGACCATTTGGCTGCAAGACAAGATCTGAAAGAAATGAAGATTCGAAGCCAATTGTGGCCTTTGGATGATGGTAAAACATGTCCTGCTGCCTCATTCACTCTCGATAAAAAGAAAATTGAAATGGTCTTGAAGTCATTGAAGGGAATGTCATTTCCAGATGGGTATGCTAGCAATATCGCAAGGTGTGTGGACCTAAATAATCGGAAGATGCTAGGCCTAAAGAGTCATGACTCGCATATGCTTCTACATGACTTGTTACCTCTTGCGATACGAAATGTGTTGCCCGTCTCAGTTGCAAGGGTCTTGGTTGAACTTGGCTCCTGCTTTAAAGAATTATGTTCTCCTGTGGTTAACATACCTGAGCTTGACAAGCTTCAAGATAGATTTGTCATAGCTCTATGTCACATGGAGATGATTTTTCCGTCGTCTTTCTTCACTGTTATGGTACACCTAGTCTTACACCTAGTTGATGAAGTTCGACGGGGAGGACCAGTTCAGTATCGGTGGATGTATCCAATTGAAAGGTATACTCTTACATTCATTGTCTTCCTATGTAATTGAGTATGTTCTTCGAAACTGATACCTACTATAATTCATTATTTAGGTACTTGGGTAAACTAAAAACCTTCGTTGGAAATAGAGCACATCCAGAAGGATCAATTGTTGAAGGTTGGCTGTCGGAGGAGCTGTTCAATTTCTCATCATTGTATTTTAACGATGATGTGGAGACAAGATACAATCGTCCAAAATGTGTCGCGACTGAGCCAGAAGTTTCGACCGATGAACAAGCCTCCATCCTCATTTCTAAAGGTGTACCCATAGGAAATGGTGACTCTTTCAAACTATCACAATTAGAGTGGACTCAAGCGTTTCATTACGTGTTGGTGAACAGTCCAGCCGCACAACCATTGTTGAGGTAAATAACTTGTTACAAGTTGAGCATATCCACCAATACCAATTGTGCAATACCAATGTTAACATATATTTATCTTCTAGAGAATGTGAAGTGGAAACTAGAAGAGAGTTGGGAAGGCGTGCTAGTGAAACTGCGATAAACAAAGCGGTGCACAGAAAGCTTGTTAGCTGGGTTCAGAAGAAGGTATTCTTATTAGCTTCGAGCTAGTACATATGTTAGCTATGTATATATGCAATCAAACTGACATATATACCATAACCTGAACAGATTTTGGACGGATCCACAAGTCACAGTGAGGATTTGATGACACTGGCTAGGGGACCAAATGTTCATGCAAGGCGGTTCACTATTTATGACATTAATGGGTATCGCTTTCGAACGATTGCTCGTGAAGAAGGCTTGAAAACCCAGAACAGTGGTGTTGCTGCAAAATTTGGTACCGACAGTGTCTCGAGCTCCTCTGACAACAATCCAATTCGCAGTGACATATGGTTTTATGGGAAACTTGTGGATATAGTCGAACTGGATTATTATTCCCGTACAATCACGCTATTCAGGTGTAAGTGGGCTGATACAGTTACTCCGACATGGGTGAAGAAAGATGCACTCGGAATAACTATGGTCAACTTCAATCACTTGCGAGATGTCGGTGACAAAGTTGAAGATGAGCCATATGTAAGTGCATCTGATGCACGTATGGTGTTCTATGTGGATGACACAAATGATCCGGAATGGTGTATACCGGTTCATTGCAAGCCAAGAGACACATATGAGATGGGAGATGAGGGAGCTATTTCGCACGAATGTTGTTTGTCGTTAGCTCCACAACATCTTCCTGTAACTGACAATATTCCTGATTTACAAATTGTGGGAAATGGTGTAATTAATTTTGAGAATGAGTAGAACAATATAAAGTTTGTTATTGTATAACCATCTTTATGTTATGACAATATTATTGTCTACCAATGCAATAGACATACGTTGATTACATTACTTTCATCTCGCTTTTTTAGCAATGGCTTCTGGTAGTGCCGATGAGAGGAGACCCAGTCCTACTCGATCTGTGCCTACTGAGGATACTGTTGCAACAGGCTCTTCTACTTCTTCCTCCTCTGAGCGACACACCCATGAGCTTACTATCGTCGGTTAGTAACGTCTAATTCCCAAAACCATCCATATTGAATATTTTAATTAAATATTACAAACATGAATACTTAGAGCATAGTTTTGTGCAGATCGTGGCGGTCAGACAAAGGTCATAAAGATCAAGTTTAAGGACCACCGTCGAGCCACCTCTGACGGAAATAAGATCTTGTTCAACCTCGACAACCTAGGACTCCAGCCTGGTGGACCACTGGCGTCCTTTATTGGCAAGTATGTGGGGGAGTGTGCTAGGATCTGGACGTACTACCCCATCTACCCTCCCTCCTGGAAGCATGTGCCGGACGCGACGAAGACAAGTGCTTTCCAGCAGTTCTTCTTGGTAAGAAACTTTGGAACTTATCAAATGAATTTAATATTACTAGCCAATTAATTAGAACTCCATTTTAAACTTGTTTTTTTTCTGTTTAGGGCAAGTTCTATTGCGACTCGGACCTGCTGCCAGCTGCTCGGAAATATTGGGATCACGCTATATCGCGCCTTTGGGGCAAAGCAAGGCTTGATGCGTGGAGGGCAAAGGTGAAATATGCCAAGGACAACAACCTTCCCTACGAGTGGGTTCGTCAAAACCCCCCTCAAGGTTGTCCGGATAGTGATTGGCTGGCATACATGACATATGTAGAGTCTCAAGAATTCAAGGTATTTTACCAAATTAACCATTTCATAAACAAATCACATAATCGTTCCAAAATGAACTTTTCATCCTTTTTTTGGTACAGGATTCAGTTGCCAGGAACAAGGCCAACTGAGCTTGTCTAGAAGAAAACCATACTGGAGGGTCTAGACCTTGGAGGTTGTATATTGAGGACGAGCAGCGGAAGACGGGTTTGCGACCTACGAGGGGGCAAGTCTTCATCAAGTTCTACAGTTGGCCGAACGGTGAACCCAAGAGCGCGCATGCTCGAGCAATAATGGTTAGCAGATTATTGTTAGTAAATGTGTTTGTGAAATTCTAAATTAAGAGGAAAATAACTGTCTTATTGTACATTCAAATTTCAGGATAGTATTCGACGTTTGGAGGCTGCTGGATGTCCGCGGGAGTGGGGTCCAAATGACTCACTAGGAAGAGCTCTGAACAAGCCAGAGCACCGTGGTCATGTCCGGATGATGGGTCGACGCTTTACTCAAGCCCTGGTAATTATTTATTATCATAGTCATAATTTAAAGATAATTTAAATTATGCATGATGTTCACTAATCAATTTTGTGTTATTATAGGTATTCGGGACTAATGCAGAGTCAGCCTCGACGACAACTGGAAGTATTACTTCCAGACAGACTCCAGCTCGTGCCCACGATGCAGCCTATGACCAGCTCAGCCAGAAGCTCGCAGACACTGAGACCAAGCTTGCAAACACGCAGACGGAGCTTGCAGCCACTCGGGAGTGGATGGGTCAATTGCAGGACATGGTGCTTACTCTGAAGCGGCAGGTCCAACAGCCATCGTCTAGGTCTGCTCCATCCGTGCCTTCTTCTTCCCATGTACCTCCGGTCGTTCCTGCGGTCCAGCCTCGCGGTCCTGATTTAAGTGTTGATGAGCTTAGTCAGTGGTTTGATGAGAATGCTGGAGATGCATTTTTGGATGCATTGAATGAGGTACTTATAATTACTAGATAATGTTAATTTTTAATTTCTGTGTTTGACAAGTAAATGTTTTTTTTGTGTTATTGTAGGCTAATGAAGCTCTTCCTCCTCAAGGCCAACAGTTTGCAGAGTTCAGGGTTCATGGGGACAGTAGAGACTTGTTGTATTATCTCATTGCATTTGTACTTTATTTGTATCGTATTTATCATGTACTCTATATTTGTTTGTTAGGATTGTATGATTGTACTATATATGATTTTGTCATTTCAATTGTAGGATTGTATTTTGAGAATTTAACTAGTTTGTTAGGATTTCGTTTAAGGTATTCAGAACATTGCTCTCGTTAATCCTGCAGAAAATCAATAATGGCTCAATCTGTGTGTGGTCAACCCACGAAAAAATCAGAAAAAAGCCCGATGAAAAACCCACTAAAAAGCCTGCAGGCCAACGAAACCCAGTCCAGTATGAGCTGAAAATCGGCAGGCCGGCCCTGCCGGAGGCCCAAGAAACAGCCAAGCCGGCCTTGCCAGGCCCCGCCAGAGGCCCCAAGAAACAACCAGGCCGGCCCAGATTAGGCTCTTTGTCGCAGGCAGAAGTTTGTCACAGGCCGCCTGCGACAAAGGTTTGTCACAGACGGCCTGTGACAAACTTCTGCCTGTGACAAACGTTTGTCACAGGCGTTGCCTGCGACGTACTGTCTGTGACAAAGTTTGTCGCAGGCAGACGTTTGTCGCAGGCCGTCTGTGACAAACGTTTGTCACAGGCAGCCTGCGACAAACGTCTGCCTGTGACAAACTTTGTCACAGACAGCGCCTGCGACAAAATACGCTTTGTCGCGGCTTATTTTGTCGCAGGCAAAAACGCACTTTGTCGCAGGCGGCGCCTGCGACAAACCTTGTACTTTGTCACAGGCCTGCCTGCGACAAACTGCATTTTTGCCTGTGACAAAAAACCCGTTCGTTTGGAGATGATATTCGAATATCATCTCCAAACGACATAGAGCTACCACAATGCGTTCTTCTAACGTATCCAACCCATCAACATGAACCACTTTCGAGCATAATTGCTTCAGGCATGAACAGAATTCCACTAAGACAGATGAGACCTGTGCAGGCAACACATTCCGGATGGACAATGGTAGAAGTTCATGCATTAATATATGACAATCATGAGTTTTCAACCCTAATATCTTTCGGTTCTCCACATCAACACAACGAGATATGTTGCTTGAGTATCCATCTGGTACAACAATGTCTTTCAAGGTTTCGAGCATTGTTTGATTTCTCGTTTACCCATTGTGTATATAGCTGCTGGACAAGTTTTCCCATCTGGTCTTGGCCAAAGCTCTCTTCTGATTTTCATCAGTTTCAAATCCATCCTTGCTTTTAAGTGATCCTTACTTCGATCTTTCTCATTTATCAAAGTGTACAGGATATTATCGCACACATTCTTCTCTATGTGCATAACATCCAAATTGTGTCACAACTTATTGAACTCCCAATAAGGTAAATGAAAGAAACAACTCTTCTTCTTCCATTGTTCTGCTTTTTTTTTGTTTCCTCCATCACCTCTTGCTTTCTTCCTTGGCGGTTCACTCTCCTTCGTCTTCCCAAAAGTAACATTGATGTTCTCAACCTGCTGTAAAATTTCAGAGCCAGATAAGAGTTTGGTTGCCTCTCTTAAATCAACATCACCATTGAATTTGGATTTTTGTAATCTCCAAGGATGTTCTGCAGGTAAGAAACGTCGACTTCCTATGAAACAATTCTTCCCACTCCCCACCAAACGCAATGGCTCCTGGTCTAGATTACAAGTGGGGCATGCCTGTCCTGTATAAGTGTTCCACCCTGATAATAAACTCAGTCCAGGGAAGTCACTAATTGTCCACATTAGCGCTGCCCTCAACGTGAATGATTCTTTCTTCCCTGAATCATATGCTTCTACACCTTCCCATAACATTTTTAGCTCATCAAGTAAAGGTTGTAGGTAGACATCGATATCATTTCCAGGAGCTTTCTTTCCCGGAATAATACCAGACAATATCATACTTGTTGACTTCATGCATTCCCACGGAGGCGTGTTGTATGGCATTAGTACAATTGGCCATGTGCTATGACTAAGGCATATTCCCAAAAGGATTAAAGCCGTCAGTAGCAAGGCCGAGCCTAACATTTCTCGGATCTGAAGCAAACTCAGGATACCTAGTGTCAAAGTCAACCCACGCTTGACCATCTCGTGGATGCCGCGACATTCCATCAGTAGTTCTTTCTGTAGAATGCCACACCATACTCTCAGCTGTTCTAGGGCACATGAACAATCTTTGCAACCTTGGAATTATTGGAAAGTATCGATATATTTTCAATGCCTTAAGTTTTTTCTCTTTGCTTCCATCAACTACGTCATCATCAACACCACCATCCTTGTATCTAGACTGCTTGCAAATCCTGCAACTCGTCTCATCTATGTCATTACCCCAGTACAACATACAATCGTTCACACATGCATGAATTTTCGTGTATCCAGCCCAAGCCGTTTGATCATTTTCTTTGCACTATATCCTGTTGGCGGTATGTTGGCAAACTCAAAAGCTTCATGCAGCAACTCAATGATCATTGATATTGCTTTATCGCTGATGTTATGCATCCCCTTGATATGATAAAGTCTCAGAATGAAAGACAATTTGGAGAACTTCTTACATCCTTCGTATAGTACCGTTTCTCCATCTTTTAGTAAATCCCTCAAATTTACATTGTCATCATCAACTGACTCTTGTATTGGCTCAGGGATGCTGGTGTCATTATCTTCGCTCATAGCAATTTGTTCATTCATTTGACCTGCCTCATTAACATCTTCATTAGCAAGTACTTCAGTAGTAGTCTTGCGGACCTCCTCAGTAACGACACCAAAAGCATCATTAACCATTGAACGAAGTGATCTAATATGATCACTTCCTTGCACTGCAGTCCTAGAAGAAGATCCATAGAGACGCTCTCCATGTCGATCCCAAACAGTATATCCTGGCGGAAATGGCTTGCGGAGTAAATGCTCGTAGACATCATCTCTACACAGTCACTTCTTGAATCCACATTTTGGACATGGACAGACTATTTTCTCTCCATCGTTGTTGTTGGAGAAAGCAAAATTTAGAAAGCTTTCTAAGCCAGTCATGTACTCCGGTGATAATCTTGGGGTGTTAATCCAAGATTTATCGATTAGGAGATACCTGATTTAGTGTAGGGAAGTAGTGGAGATCATAATTTATATATAAGTTAACTTAGGTAAAATGCTAAGATGTTATAACATTAATTTGGAGTCATGTAATAGCAAATAATATACTAGTAACTATTGTTTGTACAAAATTACCATGAAGTAGCTAGCAATATGGTACTGGGTTTAGTTAACTTAAAAACAAACCCTAACTCAACCAATGAATTCCAAAATTAATCACATTCTAACAATTAATTACAAATAACAAACAATTCTACTAATAGCAGCTCCTAGCTCGAATGCCGGCAATTTCAGAGGATTTCAGAGGATTTGGGAAATTGAGAGGATTTGAAGCTGTGGGGAGAGGTGCATAATGAGTGCTGACGCTGGGCTGGGGGTATTTATACTTTCGGCATTTAGCGTCGGTCGATGACCGACGCTAAAACGCGTGTCAGCCGACGCTAAAACGCGTGTCAGCCGACGCTAGTTTTTCGCGTTTTAGCGTCAGTTATGACCGATGCTATTCTCTTTCTGCTGTCCGACGTCAATTTAATCGTCCGGTCAGCCAAAAATCGAACTAAAACCGGGAAATAGCGTCGGCTCTTTGTCCCATTTTAGCGTCGGTCACCTATCAACCGACGCTAAAATGCGAGGTCAACCTCTTAGCGTTGGTTGTTGACTGACCGACGCTAAATTGCTACGTTTCAACCGACGCTAAAAGAAGTTTTTTTGTAGTGGTAGAGTCACTGTGGGGGCAACCCCAACCCATTCCTATAAACAGTGATAAGGTTAAGGATAAGCATAAAGACTTTTAATGATTCTGAGATAAGGATCACCTATGTTAGAGTGAAGTGGGGCCGCTTCAAGGGAATTGTGGGGGTAAATTCCTTAAACTCTCGCAGAACCAGATAGATGTTCAGGGCCATATGAACATAACACACTACAAAAAAATTGACATTTAGCTACTGCAAAATTACAACGGCATGAAAATGCAGTAGCAAATAGTTAGTATTTGCTACGGCAATCACTATTTCATGTAGTAATTTGCAGTATCAAATACTATTTGCCACACCACTATTTGCGACGGAATGATGGGTGTAGCAAATAGTGGTGTGGCAAATAGTATTTGCTACTGCAAATTACTACATGAAATAGTGATTGTCGTAGCAAATACTAACTATTTGCTACTGCATTTTCATGTCGTTGTAACTTTACAGTAGCTAAAGGTCATTTTTTTTGTAGTGACAGTGAGAACAAGATCACGTTAGGAAGGATCCTGTGTGCAGTGTATCATCATCTACACGGGCGGCAGGATGGTTCAAGGACATCGCGTCTACCATCTAGCCAGTAGAGTCGATATGCTTCACAAGGGAAGGTTCAAGGGGTAACACCTACCTATCATATGCAGGATTTGACCGTTGAGCAAAGTTGTCAGTGTCATCAGAGTCTTGAGTCTAATTTTCATTCATGTGGGGGATTGTTGGAAAATTTGGGTAAACCAAATGGGTTTGTACCATTTTGGGATGTGATTGTGAGTGGGTTAAGTAACACCTTTTTGTAAGGTGATTACATATTTGTGTTCTCCTACAAGAGAGCTTCGAATCGATATATAATCCGTTCAAAATGGATTTAAGGTGAATGAGAAATTGATTCTCAAAGTGCCTTGGTGGGAAAAGGAGTAATGTGAGAAAGTGGTTTTATACCACATTGCTCAACTTGATGGTTTGCTCCAGAATTTTCCCCTATAAATACCCACCTATCCCTTCAGTTTTCCAAACACCTTCAGATACTAAAATCTCTCTCCCAAAAGTTCTATTCTTCTTCCTTTGTTTTTATTTGTCGGTTCGTCTGTTGTCGCTTTGCTCAAGCGTGGTTGCGTTTGGCGGTGTTGAAACACCGTTGAAATCGTTGTATCCTGGGAGAAAGACGTCCTTGTGTAGGGCGAATCTATCTTAAGGAAACTGTGCAAACACAGACCTCGATTACAGTTTTCTTTCGATTTTGATTTTCTAATCCACGTTGATTTTCTCCAACATCTATCGTGACGCATATATGCACTGAAGTTGGTAGCAAATGTTGAATATCTCATATCAAGCTAGTTAATACTCATATGGACTACAAGACAATGATGTCTACTATAGATGAGATAGCACTAGTAGATGCCATTCTCTATAAACAACTCATGGGTAGGCTTATCCATCTTACAACCACTCGTCCTAACATAGTTATGCAATACAATATGTTAGCCAGTTTATGACAACACCAACTTAGACACACTTTAAGGCAGTCACATGCATCCTTTGATATGATAAGAATGCTCCTAGTGCAGGTGTGTTTTTTTCTTCAGCTTCAGACTCGTCTCTTAAGGCCTTTAGCTAGTGTTATAGATTGGGGTTCTTGTCTTGACACACAACTTTCCATTACTGGCTATTGCATATTTCTTGACAATTCCCTTATTTCCTAGAAGTCTATGAAGCTCTAGTGAAGCAAAATACATGACTCTAACTCATGCCATATGTGTAATTCAATGGCTACTACATTTAATGCAAGACTTCGAGGTTCCTCATGACCGATCAATTCATCTTTATTGTCACAATCAGTCTGCAATCTATATTGTTGAAAATCCTACTTTCCACGAATGTATAAAGCATATAGAACTTAATTGTCTTCTTGTTCGTGAGAAGATACAGGCCAAGCTTATAAATGTTCTTCTAGGGGTGGAAGTTGGGAGGGAATGGGAGGCCCATTCCCAGATTTCCAAATTCCCAATTCCCAATTCCCAAATTAAGGCTCCCATTCCCAATCCCGAATTTAATTTGGGAATTTTTATTCGGGAACGAGAATTCTAATTTGGGAATCTGGATCCCAAATTCCCAAACTAACATCAACTATAATTATACATGTAATCTTTCCTACTATTGCATTAATACATGTAATCTTTCCCATTACACCATAATCATAAACAATAATCATAAACACACTATTCTGAGCAATAATCATAATCATAAACAAAGTGATTCAAATTAAGAACACCATTACACCATAATCATAAACAAGTTGATGCAATGGTTTCAGTTTTAACAATTTTGAGGATCCTAATACGCCATGAAGCCTCCTGAAGAACACCCTGGTCCCTGTATTGGAAGCTCATCTACTAATAGTTAATCTCTCTGCAGCTTCTGATATTGCAGATTTGCAGTTAATCACTTGTGTTTCTTCTCTCTGAGAGCTCTAATTTCATTTGTTCTGCTGCTGGCTGTCTTCATCATACTATACACAAAAAGTTCATATATAAATGAATGACACTTGTTGTTTGTGAAGCAACTTCACCAGTTCACCTCCAAATCAAGGGGTTATAACTGTTCCATGTACAGACAAAGTATGTATCAATCCATGTTTGGAAATTAAAATGCATTATTCAATGACATAAATGCAATTCAAGCAATTCCAGATCAATATGATGCTTATCAAAAGCACAAACAATTATTCATTCATGTGAGCTATACTATGTGAAACCCATATGGCCAATAGAGGATTTTTTATGCATACAGTACAGTAGTAGCTTGATTTCATGGTATTATCATAAAAACAAAGATTAGCAAACACAGTTCAATAGCAGGACAGGAACAAACTTACTTACAACTCAACCATAGGACACTTAATAACAACCACATTATCACAATCCACCAATTCAAATCACCATCATCATCTAAAAGATACAGCAAGAAGCAGTAGAAGCAGTAGCAGTAGCAGAAGAAGCAGTAGCAGTTCAGAAGCAGTAGCTTTCTCCTATCTATGGTTTATACATATAAAAGCACTAAGAAGCAGTAGCAGTTCAGAAGAAGCAGTAGCAGTCCTTGTTACTAACACACCTAAGAATCCTTGTACAAAGTGCATCCATCACTACAAATCTATAAACTCAAGATACAGCAACATAAGTATATATAATTGAGAAATCGATTGAATTAGGGAGCACACAAGATATTACCTGTCAAACAAATCTTTCCACCGAACTTGAACCATCATCCTCTTCACCAACTTCAGTTTCACCGCCTTCTTCTTCATTATCTTCAATGTCAGCAAATGGATCCACATCAACACTTGTACTAGTAGAGGTTGCACCTTCATTTTCGTTCATACACATTCGTTCGAAAGATTCAAATACTACTTCAACAAAAAACAAATTAGTTAGAAATAATAGTATTACCATTCTCAAACAATTTATAAATGCTAAAATGGAAGATATAATATATTACCATTCTCAAACTCTGTTTGCTCTTCAAGATCTTCTTCATCAATCACCAACTCTGGATCATCAGATATCCAATCCCGACAACAAATTAATGCCTCGACAATTTTAGGAGTAAGTGAGGTTCTGAATGAATCTAAAATTCGGCCTCCCGTGCTAAAAGTCGACTCATAAGCAACTGTAGTAATAGGGGCAGCAAGAATGTCTCTAGCCATTGTAGAAAGGATAGGATATCTCATCTCATTTCGCTTACACCATCCCAATACATCATAGTTGTAAGCATTGAAGTCTTCTACAGTCAGAATTTCATCATCATTATCATTAGAAAGATATTTTTCTAACTCAGATCTTGACACTTTTCGATTCCCCCTATCGATGGCCTCAAGCCTCTTCTTCACAAACTCAGCATCAGTTCCTCCCTTCCTCCCACTAATTGGAATAGTACCATCTTCTCTCACATTTGGTGAACTAATACGAGATTGAGCATTAGCGGCAAGCAATTGTTTGTAATACCTAAACATCTCCAAGATTCCATCTTTCACCTCATTTGCCAATTTCCCCCACTCTCTAATCCATACATCCTTGATAAAATAAATTCAACATACTCAAATTTCCACCTCGGGTCAAGGATAACCGCTATATAAAGCAAACGATTCAACTTTGCATTTGGAACACCATCATCCTCAAGCCAGTACTTGGCTACCTTCAATTTGATCCTAAACGCCATTTCTCTAACTTCTGAATCATAACTTTCTTTCATCTCAGCTATCTCATCAAACATATCACAAAGCTCCTTGCAAAATAGATGTGTCGTGACATAAGAGGTACCAGAAACCCGAACAGTTAGATCATAGAAAAACTTCAAGTACTTCATCAACCTCCTCACATTATCCCAATCAAACAGAGTCAGAGTTCCGAGAGTTTCATTTTGATACTTTTGTCGTAGAAGATATAATTTAAAGTTCTTATCATTTCCTTCTAAAAGCTTGAATGCAGCTTCATACTTTTCTGCAGCTTCCAACATCAGATAGGTGGAATTCCATCGAGTTGAGACATCTAAACACATGAGCTTCTTAGATTCTATTCCTTCAAAAACTATGCAACTTTTGAATTTCGCCAATCTTGCTGGAGAAGACTTCACCCATTTCACTGCTTCCCTTACCCTCTCTATTGATATATTACATTCTCTAAGCCCGTCATTGACAACCAAATTCACAACATGAGCAACGCATCGAATATGTAGGTACTTGCTGTCGAGAAAATCTGAACCCCACAACTTCAATTTATGCCTCATGTGGACGATTGCAGTGTCATTGGCACTTGCATTATCTGTAGCAATGCACATAATGTTTTTGATGCCCCACTCTTCTAAGCATGTTGCAAGTGTTTCCCCAATATCAACTCCTGTATGACTGGTAATTTGCATGAAACCAATAATTTTCTTGCACAGTTTCCAGTCTTTGTTGATGAAATGAGCAGTGACACACATAAAATTCATATTAGACAATGAAGTCCAAGCATCGGTCGTCAAAGAAATCCTCCCCTTACATTCAGTCCTGAAGAAATCTTTTAAGGTGATTTTAGAGTCCTTGAACAAACGGTACCAATCCTCCCTCACTGTTTTCCTACCAGGTATTGTTAACATAGGACAAACACGTTCCATAAACCGCCTAAACCCTTGATAATGGACATATGTAAAGGGTTGTTCATCAAGAATAATCATTTCTGCCAAAGCTTTCCTACCATCAGCTTAGTCAAACTTCCAATCAGTTTTTGGGTCATTGATATAGTTCCTGATAGCAGATTCAACTCCAACATCACCTCGCTATTTTTCTTAGAACATATCTCATGATGTCTCTTAAGACCAGATGTCCCATTTGTAGACTTACTAACAAATAGCTTCTTACAAATGAGACATTTCAAATTAGTCATCCCCATCTCATCAGTATCAAGCGCATAATACTTCCAATATATTGACCTCTTTTTCATTGGCTTCCTAGTAGGAGGGATTGGAGTTGACCTTGAAGTTGCACCAGTTAGGCGAGAACGCAACCCTCCTTTGGTTCGACATTTAGTTCGCGTTTCACGACCATCATGAAGTGGGGGCAAAAAGGGAATACTTTGAAAATTTTGTGAATCCATAGTAAGTCTAGCACAACTGAAAAATAAAAAAGCCATGAATTAGAACAAGAACAAATGATAGTTGTTCATAAACTGAAATGCATCAAGAATGTGACAAATAGTTATTCAACACTTTGAATAACAACTAGAGAGAGGACAGAATAATAATGAAGTAAAAACCAGTCCAGAAGAGATATTAATTAGGTAGGAGGTGGGTAATGTTTGTTGGAAAGCTGATTATGAATCAATTGGTTTTTGCATGAACCTGGATTCATGCATGGCAGCATTGGATATAATCATCACTCATGGCAGCATTGGATATAATCATCACTCCCCCCCCCCCCCCCCACCCCTTTGTTGGAATTTGGAAATCCCCTAATTCACTTAGCTTACCAAATCTTCATCAAAAGACTCTGCACATCATGCTCCACCATGGTCCATGCATGAAACCATATTTATATTTAATCAACACTAATTACAACATTTCCTAACATCTTTTTAATCATTGAATTCTAAGTTCCAAAATGCCACGGCAGCAGCAGAACCAAAATAACAACTGATGAAGATAGACTCGTTACAAGATAGAAGTATATATAGCTGAAATCTCTTTCATACAAGGGATTGATTGGAAAGTTAACAAGAACAATGTCACAGGAGATGAAGACAATCTGCAATATATGTAATCCATCCCTGAGTTTACTAGTAATCTACAATGATCTAAATTGATTGGATAGTTATCAGACTTGAATCAAAAGATCAACACGAACTAAGAAAAGGTTCAAGAGCAATCAAATTCAGCTTCTGGTTTACACCTATGAGATACTAACAATTCACAACACAAGCAAACTAAGTAGTGAAAATGAAGGAATAAATTAAGGAACAGGAGCATACCAATTTAGTAATACATAACTATTCCCCTGCTTCTTCACAATCTGAAGCAGTAAAACTAGCTTTGTAGAAACCGCTGGTAGTCCTTCCTTCCGCCGGTGCTCTGAATGAACAAAGAAGAGGGTTCTATCCAGTGGAATAGAACAACAAAGAAGAGGGGCCTATCAAATTCCATCGAAATATGTTGAAAAGAGTGGATGAAGAGAAGATGAGACCTTACCGATGTTCCTTCCTTCTTCCGCCAGTGTTCCTTCCTCCGTTCGTCGGTGCGCCTTCCTCCGTCCGTCGGTGCGCCTTCCTCCGTCCCAGAGATCTCCAAATTTGCCCAAGGAGATAAGAATGTCAGTTGGCAAACAGAAAGTAAGAATGTCCGCCGGTGTGCCTTCACTCGGAGTTTCTGCAAGCTGAGAGGAGGAGAAAACCCATTGGAGAGCAGCAAGCTGAGAGGAGGAGGAGGAGGTAACCCGGCGGCATCGGCGATTCACAGTCGCAGCACAAAATCTGAGACCTAACTTTTCATATTTTGGTATTTGGGCTTTCCCATACCCAAACTCAAATTCCCATTCCCATTTCACAAACCCAAACCCAATTTTCAATTTAAATTTTGGTATATGGGCTCCCAATTCCCTAAATAATTTGGGAATTTGAATTTGAAAATGGGAATTCCCATATCCCATACCCAAACTTCCACCCCTATGTTCTTCATATTTCTTCTTAACAACCAACTTGTAAACATCTTCAGCAAGACTTTGTCTCCATCTCCTTTAATTTCAGTCACCTTATCTTCAAACTTTGTGTGTTTTCTACATGCCCACCAATGATCCACACACTTGAATAGTTGATTTCTTTGACCTCACTCTATATTGAAGTGGTAGACGGTGAAACAAATGAAATCGAGTGAAGTAGTGTTAAAAAGTTTTGTGTGTGTATTTTAGTCTATTAGACCTAGACCGATTGCTAAAATTATCAATTGGACATGACCCTCGATTTTTTTATGAAGTAAACCTCACCTAGCAATATATAGACTTACACAAACTGTTTTGGGCTCACTGAATAAGGCCACGTTTTCCTGCCAGCAATTGAGGGTTGGAATCATGTAATTCCGGCGGAAACACACAAATCCTTTCATGCACTTGGTTTCTTTTTATGTCCGAATTTGAACGACCTCACTCTCCCGCTAACAAACCGGAAATCAAACCAATAAAAACCTTTTTTATAAAAACAAAAATTAATACTTTTTTTATGAATGGTATAGATATATATATATAAATATAAAAACAATAAAAGGAAATGCTACAAGGAAAACAGAAACCCAACCCTCTGTACAACCCATCACAACCTACTACAACACAAGCTACTGCCAAAACACTAAAATCCAAAACCGAAGCAACCCATGTCCAAAGTCAAGCCCCCTGCAACAAACAAACAGAGGCCAAACTCGACACCCAAATGCAGAAAAGCATAAAACTTATGTTGCCGTAAGTTGTGGCTGAAGATCCGGGTCCAACCTCCAAAGGTTGAACCGGTCCAACCACATACACGGGAGGGGTAAACTTGGAATTAAAAAAATTAACCCTATCGGAAATCGACTAAATCGTTCCCTTCCCTTCCAAACAGCAACAGCGCCGCCGTCCCTTCGGCCATGGCGGAAATCGACTAAATCTGGAGCCCAAATCGGAATCGAGCCAGAGGAGCACCGATCTGTGGCGGAAATCGACTAGACCCCTGCCTCCTCCGCCGTCGCCGCCGCTGCTCCATCGCAATCTCCGACGCCGTCTCCGGCTGATTCCCTTCCAATTCCAATTGAAAGCTCTGTGTCTTACCTTGATCTGCCCTGCACAGCTAACTTGGGAATAAGTAGGTTCCGATACATCCAAACTCATCAGCTTAGGCGGACAGCGGAGCAACGGCTGCCGATGGAGCAGCGAAGGTTGACAGAGCAGCTACGACCAACGAAGAACGACGAGTGAGAGCTTCGGTGGATCGTAATATAGGGGCGGTGATCGGAGGCGTCGCTCAACGAAGAAGCAGCAACGTAGAATCAGTGGCAGGTTGAAGAAGATGACCTTTTTGTCATTTAGTTAAGTTAAGTGACTTATTTGTAGTCACAAAAAACTCCAAGGAATATTTAGTAATTATTGAAATTAAGCTAACAATTCAGTCACTAAATTCCTAACTATTAACAATTTTGGTAATTAATTTCCTAAAGTGTTAACAATTTTACTCACTAATTTCCTAACCAAATTTGATAACGTGTTATTAATGAAAACGTTGGTTATTGTGGAATAACGTTTTAACTAAATAATCTCGTTAACTAGTTATCATCTTAAAAAAATGTTAACTAGTTATCTAAATCATAATGTTAACCAATTAACTCAATAAGTTAACTATATTTGATAACTAGCTATCAACTAATTTTTTTGTTAACTAGTTATCTAAATCATGATGTTAACTAGTTAACTCGATTAGTTAACTAGTTAACTCGATTAATTAACTAGTTAACTCGATTAGTTAACTAGTTACTAATAAAATAACTAGTTAACAGCAGAATAACTTGTTAACTAATTTTGATAACTAGATAACTAATGTTGATAACAAGTTATCCCCTAAAAAAGTTAACTAGTTAACTAGGTAAAAATAACATAACTAGTTAACAAAAATTCTCGTTAAAGCTTTAATTATATGATTATTCGTTAACTAATAATCAAGTTAAAATTTGTTAACAAGTTATCAAACAAAATACGATGTTAACTAGTTATCCGTTTAAAAACTATATTAACTAGTTATCAGTTAAAAAAACACCATTAACAGCAAATAAAGGTGTTATCTAGTTATCAATAAAAAAACATTGTTAACTAGTTATCAGGTTAAAATCTGGTAACAAGTTATCAAATAAAAAATGATGTTAACTAGTTATCAGTTAAAAATCATGTTAACTAATTATTAGTTAAAAAAACATTGTTAACTAGTTAACAGCAAAAAAAAAGTGTTAACTAGTTAAACTAATTTTAAAAAAGGTGTTATCTAGTTTCTTGAATGGGTAACTAGTTAACAATTTGATATGTTAACTAATTAACTCGGATGGTTAACAACTTGATAACTAGTTAACTCGGTTGGTTAACTAGTTAACAACTTGATAACTAGTTAACAAAAATAACTGTTATCAAGTAAAAAAATTGTTAACTAGTTAACAACTTGATAAGTTAACTAGTTAACTCGGTTGGTTAACCTGTTAGTAAAAAATCTGTTAACAAGTTATCAAACAAAAAACGATGTTAACTAGTTATCAGTTAAAAAAATGATGTTAACTAGTTATCAGTTAAAAAAACACTGTTAACTAGTTAACAACAAAAAAAGTGTTAACTAGTATTTATTTTAAGTAAAAAAAAAATATTGAAAAAAAAATTTCAAAAAAAAAATTTTGCCGGAAAAGTCGCTGGCTCGGTCACGTAAATATTAATATATTTAAATTAAATAGTGTGTGTAAAGTCCTAAATACCCCTAACAATCTAGACAATTGGATTGGTCAAAAAGTCAAAGTGTGATCTAATGGTTGAGAAAAGGTTGGAAGGCTTCCAACCCTTGGAAAGGGTTGGAGCCGGATCTGCAGCCGTAAGTTGTAACAAAAATTAATACTTATTATCGGTGTTTTCAAAATTTTACTTGTTATTCCCCGGAGATCCTTCATAACATGGCTCATTGTGATTAACAGAGTAGCTACGAAAGATAAGATTAAAATGTGGAGTCCTGATGTTAATGTTGATTGTGTGCTGTGTGGAAATGCAGAGGAGTCCAGGGAGCAATCTGTTTGCAGAATGTGAGTATGCCAAATTGATCTTCAGTATGCTGCTGCCAGAAGTGAGTGGAAAACCCTGGACTGAAGCTGTTGATAATGCAGTAAGTTGGAGTGCTGGAGGTACTCGTATAAGGGTTAAGAAACTCATTTGGAGAAGTGTCTTAACCTACATATGGGAAGAAAGATGTAGAAGAGTCTTTATGCAAGCAAGGAGAGCTGAATCCCAATTGATGGACAACATTAGAGAAGATATCATAGCCTATGCCGGGGGGAGTAAATATAAGAGTGAAATTTTGTTAGCTATATAATGCTACGATAGTATTATAGTTTGCTCTTTTGGTTATTTGTTTCCCAATGTATTGCTATTCCATGCCTTTTTGATGAAATAAAATCCCAACTAATTCATCAAAAAAAAAAAATTTTACTAGTATGGATGGTTAGATTAGTTAGATTATGTACAACTTATAAAAATGATATTTTTTACAATGTTGACATAATTATAATTGAATCAAAATTTAATTTATAAAAAAAAGATTCACCAATTGATCATCTAATACGATTATGAAAATCATGTTTAATTATTACTTCTAACAAGAAAATGGAACAGAAAAATTACACAAAAGAGACTTTCACATATTTTTATTTTGTAACTTCACACACAATTACACAAAAGAAGACACCCAATTACAAATATTTTATGTCTACTACACACAACACACATCATCTTTATCAATATTTGATAAATTTCTATAAAAAAATTCAAAATGTATTTTTTGTTTAAGTAATTCCTTATGAACCACGCATTCAGTTACTTCGCTTCAGTCGCTTCTTGTTCCGGAATCACAGCCGTGGTGGCTTTCGCAGCTGCTTCCTCACTCATCTCCTCCTCCTCATTTTCTCCGGTCAATGCCTCCAGCGACTTCCCATTCGATTCCGGCACCAACAACGTAAACACCATCCCTCCGAAATTAATAAACCCCAATACTATCAACGAATTCTTCACTCCAATCCCAGGGCTATACCCCTTATCCACCTTCTTCGGATCCTGCGATTGAGCCGCGTACAAGAACCCAAACGCTCCAATTATCGCCCCTGCTTTCCCAGCCGCCGCAGATATCCCGTGACACGTCGACCTCAGCCTCGCCGGGAAAATCTCCGCCGGCGCCACAAACGTAGTCGCATTCGGCCCGAAATTCGCGAAGAAGAAAGTCAACGAGTACATCACCACGAACCCTATCCTGTTAGGCTTCAAAGTCCAGTGGTGGTAGGGAAACGCCAGAGCGAACATGAACACCGTCATGAAGAAGAACCCCATCATTTGAATTGCGAATCTCCCGATAATGTCGATGAACAACACCGTGAACCAGTACCCTGGAACCGTACTGCACATAGCAATCAGAGTCTGGGCCCTAGCGATTTGATAAACCTCGTGAATTGCGTTCATGGTGTTTGCCGGAGGGATCCAATTGATGGCGGTGAAGATATCTTTCTGGAATAGATTCTGGCTGTAGAAGGCGATGTCCAATAGGAACCACGTGGATGTGGTCCCCAGTAAGTGGAGCCCATGCCTCTTGAGAAATGGACGAGAGAAAAGACCGAATTTGTTAGCGGAATTCTCGAACATCACTTTCACCTTCTCCTCCTCTACCTCGAGATCCACGTTCAGCACCTTCGACATGTCCTGTGCTGCTTGTTTCGCGTTTTTAGCCACTAAAGCAGTGTACCGGGCAGTCTCCGGCATCTTCATCCTCCAGTAGTAAGTTACTCCGGCGGGGATTGCGCCGAACATTAGGATTATCCGCCACACGTAGTCCGCCTGCGGTGCCAGAGAGGCGGCTCTGTCTGAAGCGTATGACGGAGCACTGAACCTGTGATCGAAAGCGCTGGACACGATCAAGGCCACGATTCCTCCACCCAAGATCCCGAACCCTTGCATCGCGAAAACGGCGGCGATGAAGGCTCCTCGGGTCTTCTTGTTGGCATACTCGGACATAATCGTGGCGGAGAGAGGATAATCGCCACCGATTCCGAAGCCGAGCCAGAATCGGAAGAAACAGTGTGGCGATTACGGCCGAGGGTTCATTGCTGAAGGAGAGTCCCGACGCTAAGGAGCAGACCACCATGAGTATTAGAGTGATTCCGTACACTTTCTTGCGGCCGAGCTTGTCTCCAAGCCAGCCGAAGTAGAGCTGTCCGGCTAAGGTACCGCAGAGGGCGACACCGTTGACGGCGGCGGCCACGTTGGGAGGGAGATTTCCCGGTTTGGATGAAGTTGTGTCTGTGTAGTAAATTCGGCCGAGCAATTTGGTGACGAGGGAGATGCAGAAGAGATCGTAGGCGTCGGTGAAGAATCCCATTCCGGCGATGACAATTGCGGTGAAATGGTAAAGTTGGGTTTTAGCGACGTCGAGTGCTGTGAGCACCCCCAGTTGCTCTCTAGCCATGGCTGATGATTAATTAATCAACTCCTGCAACCCTGAATTAATTAAGAAGATTTGGATACAGTATCAGTAGTGGATTAATTAAGCGTCCAATTTGGGAAATTTAAATGTTTACAACTACTGTTAGAGTTAGAAGGCGATGTTGAGCATGAGCGTTAGCGTACGTACGTGTTAATTAACTATAGTCAATGGAAAAGCCTGTGATTTCATATATATCTAGTGTCGTATTTAAAAATACCTGGGCGAGATTTAAAAACATATAGGACATAACACATTACTATTTCAATGAAATTATACAAGATGAATTCATCACTCTCAGACTGAGCGATTCTTAATCCAGATTGGCTCGCTTTCAATTACTCCACATGTTTTGTAAATAATTAATAATTTAAAATGATTTTAATAATAGAATATCAGGATAACCTTAATCTAGGAAGACAATTAAAAATTGGGTGGAGGGATTGAAGACAAACGGAAAATTTGGATTGAAAGCTTCACACATATTTTGTATTTTATTATATGGATAAAATGGCTAGATATATATGACTTATATGAGAGGTACAAATCAGTAGAATATTAGAATTAGGCCTGGGAATCGGTCGGTTTCGGTTAAAACTGAACCGATTTGGTCGGCCACCGATTTTGAATTGGTTGAGAAGTTGGAACCGAGACCGGATCGATTTGAATTCGGTTAAATCGAATTCGAATTAAAATCGGTCACGGTCAACCGAAAAATCGGTTGATTGACCGACCACACCTTCAACGTGATTCTGATTTTCCGATCTTCTTCTTCCGTCGACTTCTTCCATCGAAGTCTTCTTCTCCTGCTCCTCCAATACGACTATACTTTGTAGTCTTTTTTCTGTCAACTTCAAAGGTCCCGATCTGAAAACGAAAAACAAGATTGGAGAAGGGATCTAGTCCAGAACGAGATCTTCGATTACGATGACGAACCTAATCGTCGTCTCGTCTGGAGTCGATTCGTTTTCAGATCCGAGTCGTGACAAACCATGGCGGCGACGAAGCTCTATTTTGTGTTCAGATCCGAGTCGTTGCGGATCATGGCGGCGAGTCGACGATGCTCGTTTTCGTTTTCAGATCCGAGTCGTTTGCCGGCGACGAAGCTCGATTTCCCCGTCCATGAGGAGCCGTACAGGACGTAGCTCCGATTCCAGACGAGGTCAGTCACAAGAAGAAGAAGACGAGGAGGAGGAAGAAGAAATCCAAAGAAGAAGAAGAAGAAGAAGAGGAAGAGGAAGAGGAAGAAAGAGAAGTGGAATCGGCAGCCAAGGTGACCCAATTCGGTCAACACGGTCAATGACCGAAATTGACCAATGACCGAAATTAGGTCAAAACCCATAACCGTGGCCGAACCGAAACTCCTGAATTCGGTCATCGAAACCTATTTTAATCCGGTCGGTTTTTGGTCAGACCGAAAAACCGACCCGAAATTGCCACCCCTAATTAGAATAGATGATCCTTGGATTAAAAGAACACAACAACAAAGTGGCGCCTAGCGGAAGACATGCATTTGATTTGATGTATACACAACTTGACAAACGAACCAAAACAAATCTTTTACTTTATTTTGGCGCGAAGTTAATGATCTATGATCAACAACATGCATGACTTGGGTATTCCTAGGCCGGCCTGCCCAACAGAATGATGAACTGACTGACCGAGCGAGCTTGTGATACAGATATTCCAAGTGGAAACCAACCAATCGTGATTTATGGCCTTAAACAAGCTAATAGCTAGGCTACTAGCAAGGTGGCCCCAGCGCCATGTGTATGCAATGTTGGGAATACAATTACAAAGTAAAGGCTTTTTCTGTCTGAATATAATGACTCAGAAGTTGGATAATGACTCACCTTTGTTGGGCACGCTCTTGAACTACGATTAACTTATCTATCTGTCTTTTTATCTTCGGACTAATCTGCTAGATTAGGGTTTGCGTATAGCAGATGGTGGGCTGGAGGTTGCTTAATTGTTTGCTGCTGCAAAGACTACAAAATGGTTTAATATGCGTAGACTTCGTTGCATCGCTTCATCGTTAAATTCTTTTGTAATACAACATAAATTCCAGGCTGTGGTAGTGGCTAAGTGCCTAAGTTCCTTCCCGAGTGCGGCTTGCCATCAAACAAATTTGGGTTCCTTGATGGTGTCAAGGAACAATCTCAACCATTCATTCATTTTCAGATATAATGGTTTAAATTAAAAGGGTAAAAGAGTCATTTCACCATTTAATTTAATTTCTTTTTTAGTTTTTTTTTAATTTAAGTGGAAACAGCCGATGACCGGAGCTCCGATTTCGAAAAAATTTTCGGCCACCGGACCACCGTCGTCGGGCCTATTTTTCTGGAATTTATAATTTTTTGTACACGTGTACACATATTTATATACGTGCACATACTCATCGAAATTGAGTACATTAAATAAACGTGGACGTATACTTATTTTTTACACTAATGTACACATATTTTGTACTCGTGTGCACATATTTATATAAATCATGTGCACACTACTTATAAAACAATATGTGTACACCTATTCATACACATGCACACCTTTTTTTTATATTAGTGTACACATATTTCATACGCACATATTATATTGTGTATGCTACTTATTAAAAGTATTTTATTGTTATGCATATCTCAATAATACTTTGTGGCATAGTGGTAGAAGTTTAGACCTACAATAAGGAGAGCAAGGGTTCAAATCCACTTACCAACATTTTTTCAAAATAATTGTTGTGCTGGTGCCGTCGGTGGCGGAGGGAGGCGGCCGACGGTTGTGGGCGGTGAAGCTTATGATGAATTAATTTTTTAAAATGCCCAAAATACCCTTCTATTTTGGACCGTTGGATTGATCAAATTTAATCATCGGCTGTTATTGTTCCTTGATGGGGTCAAGAAAGCCTTTTATTTGATGCCAAGCCGGACTCGTTCCTTCCCTACCATTATCTGTTTGTAGAATTGGAAACGTGGGGTTTGGTCAACTGTAGTCGGTTTCTAAAACTTTCAAACTAGAATTAAGCATAATAGTAACAACAAATTCAGCTAGAATCCTGTTCACTGTTCTTATTAATGATATGTTTGTTCACATGAAAAAGAAGATCATGCTGAATATAAAAATCACACAACATGTAAAAAATAAACATTCATCTTAATAATTTCAATATTAAGCTTGAACATCACATCACAAGCATAACCCTTAGTTTGAGTAAACCCAACCTTGTTGAGAAGGTAACCCAAAACAACATTCTTCCTCATCTCTAGAGCATGCCACACAACCTAGAACGTCAGTTACTTTGTAGATGTGAAGTTCAGTTCCATATTCCTTGTATTAGCGACAATAGTGGTTTGGGGTACCCAAAAGCACTTGAGCTTCAGTGCAAGTCTTGAACATAACACAATTGTTCCACACATGCTTGATGCCTAGAAGCTCTTATATTCAATCACCATCCTTCAAGACCACTAGAAAGGTTGACCTCAACCATCTACAAGAAAAATCACTTGTAGTGACCAAAATTTTGGGAAAACAGTCACTAATGTGATGGTGCTAAATCTATTTAGTGACCGTTTTTTTCATTTTAGTGACTATTTTTGTTAACGGTCACAAAACAGTTACTAAATGAAAATATGGTTACTAAATTAGCCATCATCCGATTAATGGCCGTTTTCCAAATTTTGGTCACTAAAAGTGATTTTTCTTGTCATCAGCGATTATAGCAACGAATCCCTGGTCAAGTTAACACTAGGAACAGTGTTAGGTTTGTTACTTCACTTTCATGCCATATGACCCAGTCTCCTGCAATATTAGTTGAAAAATGTGAGATTATGGACTGCTACTCTTTGTTTCTCATGAGGGTTACCATTCTAGTTGTTGTAGACCTAGTTTAGTTTACGACTCAGATTCTTCTCAGCCTCCTTTTTCACTTTTTGACATGTTTGCCTCACTTTATTCTCATTGCACGTAGCACCAAGAGGCTAATTTTTTTTGAAGTTTTACAAGTTAACCTCTTGATTTGCATAACCTAAGTCCACATTCTTCTCCCACTCCCTCAGACCACGACCAGACACATCCTTTTCCTTGTGGTCATTCATTCATTCATTCACTTTTTATCCTTTTAGGTCTTAGCTAGTTAGCTGTTGGAGGATCTTTCATTTGATCTATGTTAGAAAACGATAAGGATCGAAACAGAGAAATGCTCAAGAAAAGTAAACAACAAACTAGACTGTGATCGTGGAAGAATTCCACTGCCTTTGAAGCTTATTTCCTCTCTACTCAACTTCCCAAGGTAATCACAGAGATGGAACGAACAAAGCTTATAACTGATGCGAGCAAGATCGGCAGCTTGAAAATTCATACTCTTAGGAAGAAAGAAACCCTTACTTATAGTCGGCCAAACACAACTCGTAACGGATTTCCCTTTTTCTAAGAAGATCTTCAGTTGCAAGATCTTCTATCGTCACGTTCGTTTCTCTGAGAGATATTGGGGATCTGCAGATTTGCTCCTATACTCAGTCAACTTCCAACTGAGAGAAAGCTGTTGAGGTTTAACAGGCTTTCAATTAGTTAAATGAGTATGGTCCAAACTAGCAAGGCCCAAAAAGAAGTTTGGGCTTCGTATTCACAACAATTCCCCCCAATACGAAGTCTCTAACGAACTTAACCACCTTTCCAATATAAGCTTTGAGAGACATCTGCATATTAACCCAAGTACCTGGCAGGTTTGAACTTGAGTGTAGTTTCACTAAGGTACACATATGCTAAGTGAATTTAATCTTGAACTTAGACAAAGTGTAAAATTACCTTAATCAAACATGCATCTCTTGTTCCTCGATAGTCTCAATTCCTTGGATATGCAGTTTCACCTACTGCACAGTCAACATAATAGAGTTCTTCCTCACAGACTCTAATGAAACCTTCTCAACAGGTTTCAATCTCAATATTGGAATCAGCTCTCTTACAGCTGAACCAACTAGTCTTATTTTCTCTTTTCTTTCTATGAATCTACTCCAAGAGCATTTCATTCTAAGAAAACAAGAATTCAGACTCACTTGGATTTTTTCCATAGCTTTGTTTGACCATCAACATTCTATATATAGATCGTTGAGGGTATCAACTATGAATTCATCCACTCTCAGGTTTTAAACCCATCCCTTTTGAGGATTCAAGTACAACATTTCTGTTAAGACCTTTGGTCAAGGGATCTGCCAAATTTCTCTCTGATTTCACATATTGCAGTGTGAGCACACCAGACTCAATCAGATTTCTTACAGTCTCATGTCTGAGATGGATGTGCCTTTTCTTCCCATTATAAGCTTTGCTTTGAGCTATGCTCAATGCAGCTTGAGAATCACACAGCAATGACACAGGAGGAGTCAGCTTCTCCCAAACCGGCAAATCAGACAACAAAGATCTTATCCATTCTGTTTCCTGTCCAGCCAGGTCTAAAGCTATGAACTCAGATTCCATAGTAGACCTGGCTATACAGGTTTGTTTCGAGGATTTCCATGAAATCGCAGCTCCCCCCAACGTGAATACAAATCCACTTGTGGAGCTCACCTCGTCATTGTCAGTAACCCAATTTGCATCAGAATACCCTTCAAGGACTGCTGGGTATCCACTAAAGTGAAGACCCAATTCAATGTTCCCTTTAGGTATCTTAAAAGTCTCCTTAGGGCATTCCAATGATCATTACTTGGGCTATGAGTGTACCTGCTAAGTCTGTTGACAGCATATCCTATGTCTGGTCTGGTGTAATTCATCAGAAACATTAAGCTGCCAATGACTTTGGCATATTCTGTTTGATTTACACAAGTTCCAAAATTCTTTTTCAAATGAATACTAGGATCATAAGGAGTTCTCACTGATTTCTCTTCAAAACATTCAAATTTTCTCAACAAATTTTCAGTGTAATGAGCTTGACTCAAAAAGAAACCATGATCTCTTTTAGTTACTTTAACTCCTAAGATCACATCAACTTCTCCCAGATCCTTCATTACAAATTTTGAGGATAGGAAAAGTTTGGTTTCATTTATAGCATCCATACAGGAACTGAAAATCAACATATCGTCCACGTATAGACACAAAGTTACACAGTGATTGCTTATGAACTTAGTATACACACATGCATCAGACTTGTTGACAAGGAAACCAAACTCAGTAATTGTGGAATGAAACTTTTCATACCATTGTTTCGGAGCTTGCTTCAATCCGTACAAGGATTTTCTTAGTCTGCACACTTTATGATTTAGATGAGGAATGGAGCAACCAGGAGGTTGTTCCATGTAGATTTCTTCATCCAATTCACCATTCAAGAAAGCTGTTTTTACATCCATTTGATGTACAAACATATTATTTATGGCAGCTAGAGCGAACAAAGTACGAATGGTAGTGATCTTGGTAACTGGAGAGTAGGTATCAAAGAAGTCTAAACCTTCTCTTTGAGTATACCCTTTGATCACTAACCTAGCTTTGAACCTTTCTACCGAGCCATCAGTTTTTAACTTTCTTTTAAAGATCCATTTGCAACCTATGACTTTACAGCCTTTAGGAAGGTCTACTAACTCCCACGTGTGATTAGATTTAATGGAATCTAATTCACTGTTAATAGCTTCTTTCCAAAATTGAGAGTCTACAGATTTCATAGCTTCTTCAAAGCTTTTGGGATCTTCATTCAAAAACATATTATTCACTACTGCTTCATCAATTAGATTTGGATCATACAAATTTATTAAGAAGGAAGTCACAAAATCTGGACCAAAAGAAGAATCTATTCTCTTTCTTTTACTTCTTCTTAAATTGGCAGGAGCAATAATATCAATAGGCTCATCTTCATCATGCAATACACAAGGCAATTTAGAAGTAAGTTCAGATGTCACCTGTTTGCTTTTCAGGGGAAATATTTCTTCGAAGAATTCAGCTTCTCTGTATTCACAGATTGACTTGTCACTGAGCTTTTGGAATCTGTAAGCTGCACTATTCTCTGCATAGCCAATAAACACAGCATCAAATGTCTTTGAACCAACTGTATCTCTTCTAAATATAGGTAAACCCACTTTAGCTAGACATCCCCATACCTTAATATGGTCATATTTAGGAGTATAACCATACCACAGTTCATAAGGGGTTTTGTCTAAGCTTTTGTGGGGTACTCTATTCAAGATTTTGTTAGCAGAAAGAACAGCCTCACCCCACATCTCATTAGGAGATCCAGAACTAATCAACATGGAGTTCATCATATTTTTCAGGGTCCTATTCTTTCTTTCCGCTATGCCATTCTGTTGAGGAGTGTAAGGAGCAGTGGTTTCATGTATGATTCCATGCTTCTCACAAACTTCCTTCAACATATTTGAACTATACTCTCCTCCCCTATCAGATCTTATTCTTTTTATCTTCTTATCAAGTTTGTTTTCAACTTCTGCTTTGAAAATAAGAAACTTCTGACCAGTTTCATCTTTAGATCTTAGGAGGTATAACTTCGTAAATCTAGAAAAGTCATCTACAAAGGTAATGTAGTATCTTTTCCCTCCTCTACTTTCGAAGATTTTAAAATCAGCTAGGTCAGTGTGTATCATCTCAAGCAACTCTGATTTTCTTTCAAAAACAGATTTAAAAGGTTTTCTAGCATACTTGGCCTCTACACAGGTTTGGCATTTACCGAAGTCATACGAGAGATTTAGCCTAGGTAAGAGATTCATGGTCTTAAGCAATTTAAGGGAGTTCTGTCCAACGTGACCTAGTCTAGCATGCCATAGATCAAGAGAGTCAACGAAGTAAGCAGAATCAGATATGCTATTAATAGCAGTGCAGTCAATAACAAATAAACCCCCTGATAAATAGCCCTTTCCAACGAACTGCCCATTCTTGGTGATCACCAGTTTGTCAGCCTCCATCACCAGCTTTAATCCTGCTTTGTTTAGTAACCCCGCTGAGATGAGATTCCTACGAAGAGAAGGAACAAAGAACACATTGGTCAGCATTAAAGACTTCCCATAATTAAGCTTTAGCATGACTTTCCCCTTTCCTAATACAACAGCACTACTGGAGTTTCCCATGAACACTTGTTCCCCTTTGTTATCCTCGGTTATCTCAGAGAACATTTCCTTGTTGCAGCAGAAATGTTTGGATGCTCCAGAATCAATTATCCATTCAGATTTGTTCTCAACAAAATTGACTTCTGTCACCACAGCAACATAAATCTTTTCCTTCATGTCTTCAACTTCCACCACATTTGCTTGACGTTTAGAACCTCCATCCCCTTGTTGATCTTTGCGATGGTGGCATTGATAGGCTTTGTGGCCTACCTTCCCGCAGACATAACATGCTCCTTTTGTTGAAGAAAGAGAAGATTGTCCAGGTCGTTTGAATGGAGTTGTTTGTTTGTTCTGCCAACTTGCTTTCTTTTGAGTGAATCTTGGCCTATCACCAGCTCCTTGTTTTGGCTCAATCAAGTTTGCTGTCATTGAGTCCATGAGATTCTTAGAGTCTTTGTCTTTGATCCTGTTGGCTTCTTCTATCTTCATGTGGCCAATAAGCTCCTCCAAAGTTAGGTCCTTCTTCTTGTGTTTGAGATGGTTTCGGTAGTCAGACCAAGACTCCGACAGCTTCTCAATTAGGACATTTGCTTGCAGAATTTCACACATATGCATGCCTTCAGCCAACACCTCAGCAGTCAGGTTCTCGTATTTGTGTACTTGATCCATGATAGATTCTCCCTCCACCATTTGAAACTTGAGCCAATTTCCTACTGCGTATTTCTTCTTTCCAGCATCATCTCCACCGTACTTCTTTTGCAGTGTCTCCCAGATGGATTTTGCTGATTTTTCTTTGACCATTAAATCAAAGATTGGATTCGTCATGTGGCTGAGAAGATGCCCCCTAGCAGTCTTATTGTCTTTATCGAACTTCTCATCTACAGAGGGTTTTGTGCTCTTGATCACTGTTGGAGGGGGATCTGATATTGATACTCCCGATTCAGTAGCAGCAGGACCTGTAGGTGAATCAGAAAAAAGCACATGATCCACGTCAAGCTGTTCAAGGAAGATTAAAAGACGCTGAGACCATCTTTTAAAATTGGTTCCATCTAATGGTTCTAGTTTACTAATATCAGGAAGAACACGACTCTGATTCGACATAATAAGCTTCAAACTGTTAGAAAACGATAAGGATCGAAACATAGAAATGCTCAAGAAAAGTAAACAACAAACTAGACTGTGATCGTGGAAGAATTTCACTGCCTTTGAAGCTTATTTCCTCTCTACTCAGTTCCCAAGGTAATCACAGAGATGGAACGAACAAAGCTTATAACTGATGCGAGCAAGATCGGCAGCTTGAAAATTCATACTCTTAGGAAGAAAGAAACCCTTACTTATAGTCGGCCAAACACAACTCGTAACGGATTTCCCTTTTTCTAAGAAGATCTTCAGTTGCACGATCTTCTATCGTCACGTTCGTTTCTCTGAGAGATATTGGGGATCTGCAGATTTGCTCCTATACTCAGTCAACTTCCAACTGAGAGAAAGCTATTGAGGTTTAACAGGCTTTCAATTAGTTAAATGAGTATGGTCCAAACTAGCAAGGCCCAAAAAGAAGTTTGGGCTTCGTATTCACAACAATCTATAGGTAGGTTTCAGACAACGTTAACGTTGAATGTGGCAAGGTTGGAAATAGTTGAATCATAATCTAAATTTTTTCTCTTACGCAATATATTTTAAATTAGATTCTATTATTTGTCTTCAACATTATAGGCTTCAGATCTGGCTCCAACCCTTTCTATGGGTTAGAAGTCTTCCAACCTTTTATCAGCCATTAGATCATCCCTTGACTCTTTGACTAATCCAATGGTCGAGATTGTTAGGGGTATTTAGGACATTACTCACATAATTTAATTATTATATTTAAATAAATTAATTAATATTTTCAGCGACCAGCAGCTAATCTCCGGCGACCGGCAACTTTTCCGGCGAGTTTTTTTTTTTTTTGCTTTCTAATTATTTTTTCAAAAAAACTTGTTAACACCTTTTTCTGCTAACTAGTTAACAGTGTTTTTTTAACTGATAACTAGTTAACATCGTTTTTTGTTTGATAACTTGTTACCAGATTTTAACCTGATAACTAGTTAACAATGTTTTTTGTATTGATAACTAGGTAACATGATTTTTTATTGATAACTAGTTAACATGGTTTTTAAACGGATAACTAGTTAACAATATTTTTTATTGATAACTAGATAACACCTTTTTTTAGATAACTAGTTAACAAAAAGTTTAGTTGATAAGTAGTTATCAAAATTAGTTAACTAGTTAACACCTTTTTTCCGTTAACTAGGTAACAGTGTTTTTTAACTGATAACTAGTTAACATCATTTTTTGTTGATAACTTGTTAACAGATTTTAACCTAATACCTAGTTAACGAATAATCATATAATCAAAATTTTAACGAGATTTTTTGTTAACAGGTTAACCAACCGAGTTAACTAGTTATCAAGTTGTTAACTAGTTAACCAACCGAGTTAACTAGTTAACATATCAAGTTGTTAACTAGTTAACTAATCGAGTTAACTTGTTAACAAATTTTTTACTCGATAACAGTTATTTTTGTTAACTAGTTAACAATCCGAGTTAACTAGTTATCAAGTTGTTAACTAGTTAACCAACCGAGTTAATTAGTTAATTTATCAAGTTGTTAACTAATTAACCAACCGAGTTAACTAGTTAACCAACCGAGTTAACTAGTTATCAAGTTGTTAACTAGTTATCTAATCAAGTTAACTAGTTAACATCATGATCAGATAACTAGTTAACGATTTATTTAGCTGATAACTAGTTATCAAACTAGTTAACTAATTTTTTGTTAACAGGTTATCTAACTAGTTATGCTATTTTTACTAGTTAACTAGTTAACATTTTTTAAGATGATAACTAGTTATCAAAGTTAGTTAACTAGTTAACCAATCAAATTAACTAGTTAACCAATCAAATTAACTAGTTATCAAGTTGTTAACTAGTTATCAAGTTGTTAACTAGTTAAAAGAAACTTGTTAACTACCCAAACTTTACTGTTACATTAAACATATTAATATTTATACATCAACATTAAGATTTACCAAAACTTTTGCATCACCATCTTTGCACTAATACTATCATCCAAACGCCACCTGTCCCATAACTCCATTAATCCCAACACACGTGTACAGAAAGGAAAACCTCCCACCGGCCCCAATACATGTGTACAGTAGGAATCAAAGATGAATTGGATAAAGGGTGAAATCTTTGAGATCTGCTGCTGCTTCCTACTCTTCCAAGGATTCTTCCTGACCATCCTCTTCACATCATTATCACCTTCTAGTGAGAAATGGTGGTGGGTCCCAGGGGCAGTGTCGTTGTGGACATCAGTGGTGTTGGTGTGGTTGGTACAGGTGAAGCTGTATAGTTACTGGAATGTGGAGATGCAGTTGCAGAAACAGAGAGTGGAGGGCAGATATGTGACAAGGTTGATTCAGGAGCTGAGGATGAAAGGAGGGAGCTTTGAGCTGGGCAAGGATCCTTACTGTGTGAGGAAGAAGAAGAGCTCCAGTACAGAAACTTAAACTAAATCGGAGCCCTTTGTGGTCTGGATTGTCGTCGGAGAAAGTTGGATTGTCGTTTCCACTCTCCAATCCATTTGTTGAGAAATTCAACCTTTGATTGACCTGTTGATCAGATTCAGCTGACCAACTTCACCGAGCTCGTCACCGGCCATGCCTTCTACCACCAGCCCTTCAGATTCATCTCGTCTGAATCGCTTTCCTTCTCCACGACCTTCGTCTTCGCCATGGTTCCTTAGTCCCCCAACACCGGCGGCCACGGAATCGCCTTCACTATTTCTCCGACCACGAATTTTACTCAAGCAGTCGCCACCGGCCACCGTTGCTCTGATCCAGCCACCCGCTGCTCCGATCCGGCCATCGCTGCTCCGACCCCACCGGCCACTGCTACTCCGATCCGGCCGCTGCTCCACCTCAATCAACACCACCACCCCTTGTTCGGATCTCTCGTCATCGGCAATAGTAATAGGCATCGGAGTCGATCTCGATTTCCTCCTCATCGTCCGCTGCTGCTCTACCTCGTCACCGCCGTCGCCTATCGCCTCCGACCGCTGCTCAACAACTTCCTTGCTGCGTCTCACCAACCGCTGATACTTCCGCAGTCCTCCTTGCCGCTCCGGCCCACGTCGCTCCGATGAGAGAATGGAAGTCTGGCTTCCGATTGAAGATTTCTGGGGAGTTAGAAGTTTTGCGGCTGGTGTGCGGAGAAAGAAGAGAAGGAAAGAGAAAGGAGAAGGCGGCTGTGTTTTAGGGTTAGGTATTTAATTTTTTTAAAATGCCGAAACTGCTCTTCCGTG
Source organism: Linum lewisii (assembly GCA_034768395.1). Taxonomy (NCBI): domain Eukaryota; kingdom Viridiplantae; phylum Streptophyta; class Magnoliopsida; order Malpighiales; family Linaceae; genus Linum; species Linum lewisii. The sequence continues at coordinate 16,454,087 of CM068299.1, read as the reverse complement.
TTGTTGGGTTGGACCGGTCCAACCTTTAAAGGTTGGGCCCGGATCTTGAGCCAACATTATATATACTAGCTAGTGTTACTTAGTTATATACAAATTAAATTGGCCAATGGGTTATTATAATATTATATACAGACTGCGCCTAGCAAGCAAGGAACCCATAATTGTGTTTCCATTCCACACTTATTCATTTTACGGAAGGTCAACTGGTTGACAAATTCCAGTTATGGAGGTATTTGCCATACTCGAGCAAAGTATATATGTAAGTTGTAGTCATCTTTGCCTAATCAATCAGTACAGTCATGCATGATAACAGTACGTACGTAGCCCAATAAGGGAAGTCGCAGCTCATCACAACGGCGCCCTAACAAACTAACAACGTGCTTTTGCACAACTGACATAATAGTGATTAGTATATTTTTTATATTATAGTTCCAAAGTGTTGAGCATGTTGGAATTTAATTATAAGGTGACCAAGGGACAAATTTAGTAATTTAGGAGACCTTATAGGTGATGAAGGGGCAAAGTAGATTCAGTCAGAAGATGGGTTTCCCAATCCGGATTCCTGAAATATATATATTTGGAATGAACATTTCAGCAATTATATATTTAATCATTTAATTTAGCAGCTTCAATTGAGGGGAAAAAATTACCACTTTTTTTTAGTTTTATCGAATTTCCTTATCGTTTATTGTACTTGTGTATAGGACTGTGTACAAGTAGGCCTGGCAATTTCGGGCCGGTTTTTCGGTTTGACCGAATTGAAACCAATTTTGGTGCCCGAATGACCGACTTCAAAGGATCGGTTTCTGCCACGGTTCGGAGTTTTGGGCTGATTTCGGTTATCAGCTAAATCGGTCAATTTCGGTCATTGACCGATTTAACCGATTTGGCCGAATTGATGGAACTTCAATCTTTCTCAGCCGATTCCCAGCCTCTATTCCCCTTCTTCTTCTTCTTCTTCTTCTTCCAGATACAGATCCATTTATCCTTCTTCTTCAACATTCATCTCTCCTCCTTCTTCTTCTTCTTCCAGTTCATCTCTCTTTCTTCTTCTTCTTCTTCAATCCCAATCTTGTTATCTTCTTCTCATCTTCAAAGTTGAAACCCAGATCTTCTTTCCATCTTCTTCTTCTTCTTCTTCCTCCTCCTCTTTCGCTCAGATTCGAACCCAAATCCAAATCTTTTTCTTCCCTTCTTCGTCCTCCTCGATTGCCATCCCATTCTTCTTTGTCTCCATATCCCATCAGTCATCCTTCTCCAGTCTTCTTCTTCTTCTTCTCAACAGCAAACCAGATCCTTTTTTTTTCCAGATCTGAATCTTCTTAGATCCGAGTATTTTGCTTCCTGGGGAAAGGGGTGAGTTTTCTGCTTTATAATCTTCTTCCTCTTCTTCTTCGTTATTCATAAATCTTCTTCCTCTTTCTAAATCTTCTTTTCCATCTTTTATCTTAAATCTCAGATCTTTTTTTTTTCAATCGCAGATCTGAAACATGTGAGTCGGTTATAACTCGGACAAACCGGTTGACCGTGATCGAATCGAGTTCGGGCACAGTTGGCCGAATTCGAATTCGGGTACAATCTCGGCTACTGATTGTGAGTGAATTCGAAATTGATCACCGACCAAATTCGGTTCGGTTTGTCCGAAACCGACCGATTTCCACCCCTATGTACAAGGTGTATATATATGAGTTTGTACGGAACATGTACATGTACATGTACATGAGTATAGAAGACATGTACATTAGTATTGTATTCATGTACATGAACGTGTGTACACATGCGATTACAAAGAAGATGTACCATATAAAGAAATCTAGTTATAGAGATAGAATCATTGAGATGAATATCATCTCTATATGTACTTTTAGAGAATAGAGGCTTAATTTGCCTTTGTAGATATACATGGGCGTAGACAAGGACGGGGAGCCGGGCCGAGCTCCCGACTCACCCCATTTTTGCTCCCGAGCGTTAAATTTAAGTATAAATTTATTATTATTTTGAATCCGTCTCAATGTAAATTTTAATTTTGACTCAGTGTTATATTAATTTGCCTCAGACATTACTATAATTTCAAACTTAAAAACCAAATATAACTTTAAAAGTCTTTTTAAGAAAATGTAATATATTTAATAGACTTAATCATACCAACCATATCCTTCTTTAATATTAATATTCCCGTCAACACGTATAGATGGTTGATTAACCCCAATATCATTTTATATTGACTTGTGAATAAGTAAGAATGCAATATTTCATGATAAATCATTCAATCAATAAAAAATCGTCGGTGACACATTTCAATTTTCACTCAATGCATCTTTGGTTCCTGGTTCCATCCCTGTAGATATGAGTGTCTACCTCTATTTATAAAATAATATTTTACTTTAACATTAAAAATATATTTTATAACTTAGAGGCAAATAATTTAGAATTGCTTTTATAAGTTGTATGATTAAATATTTTAGAGGTAGATTATTTATAATTGCCTTTATAAGTTACTAGATTAGTGGCGGCCCGTTGGCCGATTTGAACATAAAATGATAAATAAATTTATTGTTTTGTATTGGTATTACCGTACTCAGTTATTTTAAAAACTATAGAATTCAACATAAATGTGTCAACTTAATTTTTTGGACTCAATAAATTCAACAACGTATATAATTAAAACTAAAAAAAATCTTTGGTGCAGACACTTTTTTTGGCCGCCCATGCGCACATTATTATTTAGGTATTACTCGAGTATTATCTTTAGTGGTCAGTATTCATGTGTTATTTGGGGGTGTTATTTAGGTGTTATTTGAAGATTATTTGGGTGTTATTCGACTATTATTTGTGGTATCATTCATGTATTTTTTATGTTATCCGTGAATATGAATAACACCAGAGTAACATCTCAGATAACACATGAATTAGTGCAACTAAAAATAACACTTGAGTAACATCCGAGTTACATATCCGCCATAAAAAATAAATAGTGGTTATGGGAATTGAACCCGACGTGAATCGAACACCAAACCTTCTGATCTGGAGCAGTAGGAGAGAGAATAAAAAATAAGGCTTAAAACTTGAAAAATGCTGATGTTGAACCCGGCGTGAATCTTACACGCAACCTTCTGATCTGGAGTAGATGAGAGAGAATGAAGGAGAAGGCTTAAAAGATGGAAAAATGCTGATGTGGCAGCTTCTATATCTCATTTCTGCATATATATATTTATAGATACATATAATTCATTTAGAGACATATCATTTAGAATTGCCTCAATAGGTTATACAATTAGCTTGTTTAGGGCAACTAGTTTATTTGCCTTTACAAGTTGTATGATTAAAATTTATAGAGGTAGATAACTTGTATATTTTGTATTATTCTCTTATATATTTTGCAATACAATAGACTGTGGCACTTTTCATAACAACGGATTTTGTTTAATTAATCCTAACTTATATATATTATCACTTTATCAATGCCGGCTTATATTATCAAATTAATAATAGTAATAATAATAATCCATCTATAAAATAGATAAAGAAAAGTGACCAAATTGCAATTTGACTACATTTGGAAATTATTTTTTTATGAATGCACTTTTCATAATTTGGGGAGCATGGCTGGTCAACGCTGGCTGCAGGTCACATTTGTCTATTGAAAATCTTCAGGCATTTTGCCACTGATGGTACATAGCAACGAATAATGTGCTTTAAAATTTCAAATCCCCTCGTAATTAGTGGCGTGTCAATAACTGTAATTTCTTCTCATCTTCACATCCTCTCCCTAAGCCAGGAACCCTAGATTTTGTTTTATTTGCAATTGCAAGTTCTTCTTCTTCTTCTTCTTAGCTCTAGCAAGTGCAAATTTGATGATTTTGAAGACTTTTTATTCACAGATTCACGAATTACAACAACTTGTTTGCAATGTTGCCAGGACCGGACCGGTCATCAAACTAGTGGAGAGAGAGGTTCGACGATTTAAGGTTCGACCGGAATTGGACCGTAAAAACCGGTGAAAAATCTGGTCATTAAATAACTTAATAAAAATATGATATTATTAGTCATTACCTAAAAGATAGGTATCAAAGTAAAATATTAATTTGATATAGGTATCATAGCGCAATTTTAATTTGATATATAAATAAAAGTTGGGAAACCGTAACGTAAGGGCTCAATCTAATCTTCAAACTCGTCATCTTCTTATTCCTTTTCCCCAAACCCCCTTCCTTTATCTCTTTATTTCGGTTCTTCTCTCTTTCTACCGCCAACAAGCATATCAAAATTCAGTACCTTCGTTTTCTCCCCTATCAACTAAATATATATATGGTCGTCACTGGTATTTCTCAGATTCATCATTGGTATTTCTCAGACTCGTCATTGATCGACAATACGAGAAGCTGTGCTGCTGGATCTGAAGAAGTCGATAAGAAGCTTAGAAGCGGCTGGGGAGGAGAACGACAAAACGAGACAGGTTTCGTTGTTTGCCTATTGCAATTTTTTATTATTTTACAAAAAAGGAAAATGACAAATTTCATATTTGAGCCTCAGAACCGTTGGAACCGTGAAAAACCGTGAACAATCATGAATTTCGGTTTGACCAGTTTTAACGGTTTCTACGGGTCAAACCATAAATAGAAGGCAATTGGACTGGAAGCTATTTCAACTCAGACCGGACCGGCTTGAGGGCCAGTTCCCGATTTTACCGGTCGGACCAGCCGGGTCGGTCTGGTTCCGACAACACTGCTTGTTTGCGAGGGTAGGAATGCTAATATAAATCCGTGTGAATTGTGAAAAGTAATTGTGTTGTAGCATGTAGAAGAAAGATTGGCTTTAGTATTTTGGAGATATGATTTCTTTAACCTTTCCAGTCTTCTTGTGTTTTGTAATGAGCCAAGTATTTTGGAACTTCACACGTCCCCTTTTCTCTCAGGTTTACCTCAGATACATAGACTCTGTCTAGAAACTCGAGGTAGGTGACTTCCGAGACGAAAAGGGTTGATGGAATGAATTGCAGCTATAGTAAGTTAGTAACAAGTCTTGGATTTGCTGCAAAAGTTAGGAAGTAACTGAACCAGTTAATCATCCTTATTGCTTTTCTGTTTCTTTTAGTTTTCTCGAGCATGAACGTTGCAACCTCCAGGCAATAGAGGGTTTTACCATCGGAAACAAATTGGTCAGCTTGAACTGGATCTTTGGGACGGAAATTCAAAACATGATAGAACAGATGGAGCATGAACATTCCTTGCCAGAAAAGTTGTAAAATAGTATTAGTACACAAATTAGAGACAACTATGTTCATAATGCACAATCTATATAATAAGACTAGAGAAGCAATTAAGTACTAGATATCCATAAAAAGAAGACCACCAACTATGTTCATAATGCATAGTCTGCATAAAAAACCAACAATAAAAGGGGAGTCCTAACTGTCTCACGACAACATCAATAGTCATTCAAACATGATAACGCAACTCAAAATGCATTCATAGTCTGCAGAAAAATCCAGCAACAAAATAGGAGTCCTAGCTGCCTCAACTATATACGAAATCATAACAAACCCACTCTACATGCTTCTTTTATGGTCGATCTCAAATCCAGGTTAAGCTTGATGTCCCACCTCTGCAACAGAGCTTGATGTCACTATTCCTTGACTTGCGTTCTTCAAACAAATGAGTACACAAAGACATGTTAGCTGAGTACTCAAGACCACTAAGTGTATATGCGGTAAATTATACCTTTTCCTTTATTAGTGGACAGCTCCTTTTGTTGTGACCTTCTTTTTTGGATTTCCCACACTTGATGACTGCAACTAATCTTTTAAGTCTAATAGCGGTTTTACCTTTCTTGTCTACTTTATGAACTTCAAGTTCCCATACCTCTCCTTTCGCCTTTTTTATTTTTTGTCACCTCGTTTTGGTTCGTCAAACGTGGGGGGTTTTTTAGGGTTCCATATAATTGTTCATCCACTGTGACGAATCCTTGAGTGGATGAATCACGAACGAGTATGCCCGCATACCGGTCTCCAAGTGATAACAAGCATCAACATACTTTTCTGGTTGCTCCTTATTGAAAGACATGCACGAAAAGGCATGCAGACATTGTATTCCAGACAATTGCCAATGTCCACATGCACATGTCCGTTTCGACAAGTCAACCACAAATATTTTACCTCCAACAGCTTTGACCTAAAACTCCCTCGCACCATTGTAAGTGGCCGTGCAAAAGCGAACTTGTTTCTTATACTCATCAAGCTTCTTTTAAGGCTTCGGGCATACCAAATTTCCTTGTAATCTACCCATCTCTGCCATCTTCCTACATATCCTCTGCATTAACCAAACTATTAAATTATGGCAAATTATATCAACCAAACTGTTAAATTATGGCAGATTACATGATTACACTAGCTTAGCAGGATACAATATAAACTAGCAGGTCCATAGAAACTAACATACAATAGGAACACAGATAGAAACTAAAAGATTACATGATTACACTAACTGTTAAATTATGGCTGCTCATACATGATTAATGGACACGAGCAGAAGTTACCTTTTCCGTATTGCTCATGAAAGTCCATGAATTAGTATTGCAAATATCCAAATCAATTCCTAACAGAGCTAAAAAAACCACTCTCATGTATTTTGACTTTCAGACTCAACCACTACCCAAGCTATTGGATACATGCAGTCATTAGCATCTATTCCAACAACACTTAACAACTGCCACCATGGAACACCTCTAAGAAAGCACACGTCAATGCACACAACTTTTGTACAACCTGCTTTGAATCCACGTTTCAAAATATCTAGACATATATAAATTCTCTCGAATACGAGACCTTGATGCATAATCACAATGGTGCTACCTGGATTTGTAGCTTCAAGATCCAATTTATAGTCGTATAGTTGAGAAAACTGCTTGTCATCGCCACCATAGATCAATTGCAGGGCAATAACCTTAGCTCGGTAAGCCTTCATTCGATTGATGGTTATTGCAATCTCTCCCTGAGTAGTTTGGATTAGGTTTTCGATTGACCAAATCGGGGTCAATTCAGAACCTCTCTAGATACCTACGTACAATTTATGAACTACTGGCACACTTACAATCTTGAACCACTACACAAGTGTGTGTCATGTTCACAGTATGAACCCGAAAAATATCATCAACTGGATTTGTCTGAGCTCATATTCAAAATCTGCATCTCTCCTTACATACACAATGTACTCATTTTTTTCATTAGTTTAAGCAAAAAAAAAAGTCATTACTATCACAGGCCTTCTTTCAAGTATCGAGTATGCACGACAAGCTTGTCTGAACTCCAACGGTGATGAAAAATGCAATCCTAGTGTAAATTCCCGACGATCCATCTGCGTCCTATTATCAAACTTGATGACGCTAGATCTACCGCGTTTATCTCACCACATTTGAGCGATATTCCCCTCTTTGGATCCTATTTGTGATAGTTTCTATGAACTTTTGTGCAAATTGCGTGTTATTGCCCCTTGGCCCTCTTTAGGGTCATTTGATGTTGTTTAGAGTTGTTTTTATGATATTTAAGGTTATGAAATTGTGGAGGATCATTCTATGAGCTTGGCGCTTCAAACAAGGACCAATTCAGAGTTCGGACGGAGCGGGAACCACCAAAATAAGAAGCTGGAGTTTCTTCCAGCAAAAAGTGCGCCGACACACTTTTGGGGCCTCCAAGAGAACTTTTGGCTTCCTGGATTTTTTAGGAAAAGGGGTTTTTAACCCACAAATCGAGATTTTTCATGGATTATTCCTTTTTTTTTCGACGAACTAAACACCATTGGAGAGCAATTTTGGAGATTCTAAGAGCACGATTGAGCGAGAGGAAAGCTTCGATTTGGTCAGAGTTTAGAGCGGATGATCAATATTAGTTTATGTCGGAGCAAGATGACCTTCTCTCCGGATTTCTCTTCTTTTCTATCTATGTTTTGTCTCGAAACCACGAGCAGCTAAACTCTCAGGTTTGTTCAGATTAGATGAAACTCTAGTTAGGTTTTTGTATGGATGATGTTGGGTTTTTTAACCCTTTGAGGTTTATTTAGACTTTTGATGTGTTCTTCCTAAATCCTAATTTGAAGCTTTGTGAATCCGTTGATTGACCATATCACAGGGTTCTTGTTAACTATGTGAATTGATAAGGCAGAAAAAGGTGCCACTCTAGGTGGCCTATTATTGCTTTATATAGGAAAATTTACAAACAGTAATTACAAACAAGTCCTATACAAACTACTGACTTACAACTAAGTCCTATACAATATACTAAATTCACACCCCCATCAAGTTGGACTATGAATGTTGAGAAGGCTGATGACACTCGATTTGACGTGATTTTAAGCCTCATTTAAGCAGCATTTCCTTGCTTTAAACATGGTTTTAGGGGTAAAATAGCGAATATTCACTCAACTACCCTATTTCCTACCGATTTGGTTACTTTGGCCCTTTTTGGGTCTATTTGATGGTTTTCTAGTATTTTTGTGATAACACAGGTTTTTGCCATCATTTGCATAGCCACGGACGTATTCAAGACCTCAAGAAGTGAACCAGAATCGAAACCAAAAATCAAACCAGAGCCAGAACCGAAATTCCAACTGCACAGTACAAGGTTTTCGGTGAGAACCCAACAGAATTCTCGCTGAAAATATCTTAAGAAACTCACAGGCGGAGTGAGCTGAATTACATTGAAGTTTTCGGCAAAAACTATTAAAGTTTTCACCGAAAAGTTATGAAAAAATCGACGAAGGAAACATAAGGCTTTGAACTAAAGTTTTCGGCGAAAACTTTATAAGTTTTCGCCGAAAAGTTCCTTATTTTCCGAAGCAGAGTTGGAAACCCTAATCAATCCTATTTAAAGAGCTGCAGCGGCACAGGGAAGGGGATTCATTCAACAATTATTCACATACGAATTCTGAGAGATCAGCCACGACCTTAGGGTCGATAGATAGAGTTTAGAGAGTTCAAAGATCCGTGGAGAGATCGTGACGCCATCCTTCCACCTCGGAGAGCTCGGAGCTTAAAGTTGAAGATTCAGGAGATCGAAGCTTCGCCGGAGTCGTCAGAATTAGGTTTTTCAGTTCTTATATGTTCTTCCTCTGTATGATTATTTCCTTTGTTGCCTTTGATTCTTCGGTTATCGTTATGAGTAGCTGAACTTGTAGAGCTTAGATTAGATGAACCCTAAGTGACTCAGGGCTTTAAAGCGGTCACGGATCGACGGTAATTAGATTCGAAGTTCAATTAGTTTCTCTTTGCATGGTTGTTTTGTTCTTCATTGTTTATGTTTCTTTTCTGATTGGTCGCCTAGATTAGGTTTGTGCAAGTTAGGGTTAGTCGCCAGACAGCTTCCTTACTTTGGTGCATAAACTTATCTTCCTTGATCACCTAGTTTAGATTCTTGTTAAGCTGATGATAGTAGCGAACGTTCGCCTCACTTTAGAACATCAATTCAACTAATTAACCTATTCATTGGAGTGTGCCTTTCGTAGGAACCAGTTAGGGTTAATCCGCTTCAAGAGTAACACATTAATCACTAGTAATTGCACCAGTTAGTTTTGTCGTCGCAAAAAGCGACCGTCCTCGTGCAACTAATTAATCTTGGTAGTTAGATCGGATAGAGAGAACGTTCGCCAGTCTTAAACCTAAGGGTAAGGAGTTATGGTGGTGTCTGAGAACTGAATGAATTAGAATTGAAAACCGCTGGTCTGTGATTGCCAATGCTCTGGTGATCTTAGGGGGATTCGAAATCTAAGTTCGTCTATCTTCTTGCTAGTCAACCTTTTTAATCTTTGTCTTTTATTTTCCTTTGTTTATTAGATTAGAAGTCGTGGAACTCACACCACGCACAACTTGTTTAAACTTGAGTAATTTACCAACATATTTGAGTAGACAACAAGAAGAGACCTCGAGTAGAATACGATCTAGTCAACCTTGGTAGATTAGTTATTTGATACCGCTAAAACTGCATCTATCAAAGGCCAAGCTTGGAAACCAACGAACTGAAAATCGGAGCACTGAGAGGTTTTGTGAGGATATTCTGCAAAAGTCGAATAAAACTAGAGGCAACCGAATCTCGAATAACATGGCAATCGATCTCGATGTGTTTTGTCGTTCATGCGCAACAGGATTTTCAGAAAGCTTGATAGCTGAAGAACTATCTGAGTAAACAGAAATAGGCACATGAATATCTAACCGTAAATCAGTAAACATATAGCAAAGCCATTTCAATTTACAGGTGAGAGCAGCCAAAGTGCGGTACTCTGCTTCAGCAGATGACCTAGAAATGGTGGTTTGCTTCTTTGATTTCCAAGTAATCAATGAATCACCTAGAAAAAACACAAAAACCTGTTATGGAACGAAGAGAATCAGGGCATCCAGCCCAATCACTATCACTAAAACCATGTAAACGAAATTCGGATGCAGCTGAAAAGAAAAGTCCTTTACAAGGATCATTCTTAATATATCGTACTACCTTAGAAGCAGGCATCATATGCAGATTAGTAGGCTGACTCACAAATTGACTAAGGTAATTCACTACAAAAGAAATATCAGGTCGAGTTGTATAGAGATAAACTAAGCCACCTATGAGTCTTCTATAAATAGAAGGATCTGCTAATGGTGTTCCAGATTTAATAGAAAGACATCCAGAAGCATCAGTAGGACAAGCTGGTGGCTTGCTAGCAAGTAAACCTGAATCTTGGAGAATCTCTAAGGCATATTTATGCTGACAGACATTAATACATTTGCCAGAACGAGCTATCTCAAGTCCTAAAAATTACTTGAGTAAGCCGAGATCTTTGATAGTGCAAGCTTTGTCAAGCTGAGACTTAAGCAACTGAATACCTAATTCATCGTTACCAGTAATGATGATATCGTCAACGTATACAAGGACTTCCAGGAATAACTCTTTGCTAGTCTTAGTAAACAAGGAATAGTCACACTTTGATTGTAAACAACCAGATTGTAACAAAAACTCTATAAGCTTGAAATTCCATTGTCTACTAGCCTGTTTTAATCTGTACAAAGACTTATTCAGCTTGCAAACAAGATTAGGAGAAGACAACGATAGTCCAGGAAGAGGTGTCATGTACACTTCTTCATACAAATCACCATGCAAGAATACGGTGTTAAAATCCAATTGATGCAATGACCAAATTTTAATAGCAACAAGAGATAACAACACACGAATAGTCGTCATTTTGGTGACAGGAGCGAAAGTTTCGACATAGTCAATACCGGCTGTTTGAGTATAGCTTTTGGCGACTAATCTAGCCTTATACCTTTCAATGGAACCATCTGCCTTATATTTGATTTTATAGACCCATTTACACCCTATGGGTTTCTTATTAGGGGGCAGAGATACTAAAGACCAAGTTTTGGTCTTGTAAAGAGAATCAAGTTCAGAATTCATAGCTTTAACCCAGTTTTGAGTCTGAACATCAGTCTTATAATTGGTTGGTTCTTCTTCAAAATGAACAACCAATATAAAAAGTTGGTAAGAACCTGAAAGTAGACTAGAAGAGATAAAACTCTGAATAGGATATTTAACAGAAGTACAACAATAATCCTGAAGGTAAGCTGGAGTCTTAATAACCCTCCCAGGCTGACGAGACACAGGTAAGACATCGCTGTGTTGCTGAGAAAGTTTAGAAGTACTAGAGGATTCAACTCTATCATTCTGCCTGGTTCGATTGACCACAGACGATTCAAAATTTCTAATCTCATTATGAATAGGAGAATTAGGAGAACTAGGATACTCAGACTCAGAGATTTGAAAAGGAATAAGATCACGAGATCATTTTGTAATGCCCAAAAACTCGAGAGGATTAGCAAAAGGAAACAATGATTCGTGAAATACAACATCTCTGGAGACCGAGACTTGATTACTTTGCAAATTATATAGAATGAAACCTTTTGTTTCGACAGGGAAACCAAGAAAAACACAAGTCGATGCTCTCAAATCGAGTTTCAAACGACTTGGATTGAAGACAGTAGAATACATAAGGCAACTGAACACTCGTAAATGGTCATGAGAGGTTACTTTGGAAAAAACACTTCAAATGGAGCTTTCCCTATGAGAACAGGAGTTGGCAATATGTTGATCAGATGAACAGCATGAGCAACAGCATATCCCCAGAAAATAATAGGCAAAGAAGCCTGAAAAAAGGACTCGAGCCACATTCAAAATGTGCCTATGCTTGCGCTCAACCCTACCATTTTGTTGGGAAGTATAAGCATAGGTGGTTTGGTGCTCAATACCATGCGAATTATAAAATTCAAGCATTCGAAATTCTAAACCATTGTCGGTTCTAAACACCTTAACCACTCAATCATATTGATTCTTCACCATAGCAACAAAATCCCTAATGAGACTATGAACATCAGATTTAGATGTCATTAAATGAACCCAGGTGTATCTACTATGATCGTCAACTATAGTCAAGAAATAACGATGCCCTCCCATAGAAGCAACATAGTAAGGACCCCAAATATCCATATGTACTAAGTCAAAACACTGAGCAGCATGACTAGAACTATCAGGAAATTGCACACGAGTCTATTTAGCAGACGGAAAAATTCGGCAATGAAATCGTTTATTCATAGGACACTTACTCAAATTCTGACAATGAACAGAAGCATGGCCTAACCTATAATGCCAAAGATCGAAAAACACTGGTGCAAACCATCAACCATTAAAGCACAAGGATCACTGTGTTGGTCCAACAACAAGCCTAGTTATACCAATCATCTGTGAATTGGTCTGTCCCTGCAGAACACAAGATGTGGATGAGAAAACAGCTGTGCATCCCAGCTGAGAAGTTAATTTGCTGATAGACAACAAATTAAATGAAAAAGAAGGAATAACAAGGACATCATGAACAACTAAGTTCTTAGACAGTCGAGCCGAACCGATGTGAGACATAGAAATCATATTCCCATTGGAAAGAATGACAATCAATCCATGGACTGATTTATATTAAAAGAGAAGAGACACGGAGTTGACCACATGGTCTGATGCTCCAAAGTCGACAACCCAAACTCGATTGGGGCCGATAGAACAAGACGAGGTGGAAAGAATCGTACCTTGAGTAGCCGAAGCAGAACCTTCAGTAGAGGATTGAACCGGAGCAGCTGAGCCTGGTATATAGGGAGCATCGACCGTGGGTACAGAATCTTCGTCGTGACCACGGGTGACGCAACTGGCAAATCCAGGGGTTGGCCCTAAGGCTTGAGTCGCAAATCCATGTCATTGAAAAAGAGAATACAAGGACTGGTATTGCTCTTGAGAAATAGTCACACCACTAGAAGCTTCGCTAGAGGACCAACTAGCAGCCATCGAAGCCGAAGATTGAACAACATTAACCGCCACACTTTTGCCGCGTCTCTGATATCCGGGGGGATAGCCTATCTTCTTGTAGCATTTGTCGATTGTATGACCGATGAGGCCACAGAAAGTACACACCGGTCTCTTCGTTCCTCGTTTGAAACCATCCTGTTGAGACGCCCCAGCAAACGCTTAAGCACCACCAGAATCTGATGCTGCTGTCAAGGCATGAGAAGAAGAAGCCGCTGCCAAGATCTGAGACGAAGTGCCTGTATCAACGCCAGAAGACGCCAAAACCCCCCAATTATTGTTCTTCTTGCGACACCATCGAGAATACCTGATTGATATTGGGAAGGGGCTCTGTACGGAGAATCTGCGAATGAACCACAACAAAAGGAGGATTCAACCCTCGCAAGAATCTGATTATCTGGTCCGATTGAAAATACCACCTTACTCGGATCAAGGCGTCACAAGAGCACCGTGGAACACAGACACATGTAGGCAGGGGTCGAAACATAGCATACTCGTCCCAGAGAATCTTGAACTGGGTGTAATACGAAGAGACTGACAGAGAACCTTGACGAAAATTGCTAATTTGATCATGGAGATCATTGATCTGCACAAGATTCGAACGACTGAATCTTTCTTCTAAATCAACCTAGACGTCATGCGCGGAATTGAGCCAGAGCACATTTTGAGCTATCTCCAGAGCCATAGCTTTGTTCAACCAGCCACGAACTAGGACATTAGCCCTCTCCCACACAGAATAAGTCGAATCGGAAAGCGCCAGAGGAGAACCAGATTCGTTGACGAAACCGACTTTGTTCTTTGTCATCAAGGCCCGTTTCATCGAACGGTCCCAAGAAAAATAATCGCTTGGCCTGACAACACAATGGATACAAGAAGCACCCCCGAATTATCTCTGGAACAGATGTGGAAAGGATGATCACCGCCGATGAGAGGGATCTTGGGACCGGAAGAAGCAACGCTACAAACCATTTCGAAAGAAACTCGAAAGAAGAATGGAAAGAAACAACGCTTGAAAGAATAACCAGAGAAAGGAAACACATGTGTTCAGTACACGTGGAAGGAAGCAGAAAATTTCTTACCTGATACCATGTTAACTATGTGAATTGATAAGGCAGAAAAATGTGCCACTCTAGCTGGCCTATTATTGCTTTATATAGGAAAACTTACAAACAGTAATTACAAACAAGTCCTATACAAACTATTGACTTACAACTAAGTCCTATACAATATACTAAATTCACAGTTCTTACATCATCTTTGATTTTGCGGTTCTGACGAAGAGCGTGAGTCATTCTAGAGTCTAGGAAGTCGTTAAGATCTGCCGGTATCTTGACCATAGGACCGATAGACCTAATATCTTTGCATTATGTTTGTGGCATTTCACCAAACATCTTGTATGCATTCTTGATAATGTATAGGTTGTCTTGACCATAGGAACCATTGGATCTGATAGGGTAATGTCTCTACGACCTGTCCAAGGAGTAGAGATTACCTAAGGAAGTGTCGAATCATCAAATATGTTAAACCGAAATTGCATTGCATCATCCGTCTTAACCGAGCTAGAGCGGATTTGAGTATGGTCAAACGCCTTAGTCAATCTTAAAACCCCCAATTTGCTTATTTGCTTACTTGCTACTTTCTTGCATACTTAGATTAATACTAGTTCACAACCAATCGAAAAACCAATCCTTTAAAACCTGAATAGCTTTACACACACTATTGAGTAATAGAGCAGAAAGATCATTTGGGAAAAACGATCTCACTAGAGCGATCTAGTGAGTAAAATTTGGTGTGCGTATTTCTCGCATCAAAACTCCAAAAATTTCACCCTTGACACCCCATCTTCATCATCACTATCACCATATATAGCGTTTGAAAAAAAGTTCATCCTCGCTCTCCAAATCATAAATCATTGTTTCTTCACCTGCATTTCCCCAGCTTTTCAATCATGTTCTTCTTTTACTTCTCCTTTAGCGAGTTAGGTGGAGTTCTTCTCTAAAGTTGTCATTGGTTAACCTATTCACCACATATTCATCGTCGAATGGATCGACTAGATCATCTTCGAGGGTAATGCTAGCATCTGACACATCTTCATCATCTGAATTTGCAGGTATGTATTCGCTGTCAGCCTCACTTGTAACATATACTGAAATGTGCACGTACACATATACAGAAACGTGTATACATATTAAAAAAGAGTATGAAGCGTCACAAGAAAAAAAATTCTAGAAAAATAGGGCAAACAACGATGGTCCAGTGACCGATTTTTTTTTCGAAATTAGAGCTTTTGTCGTTGGATTTCCGGTGACCGGAGTCAACACATGAAATAAAAAAAAAGTTAAATTGGGAATGACACTTTTACCCCTTTAATTTAAACCACTAAATTAAAAATGAATTAATGGTTAAGATTTTGGTCTTTGATACCATCAAGGAATGTCAAAATCCTTGATGACTAGCCGGAGTCATTCTGAATCCCCTGTTTTTTGTTCAGTGTAATAATGTTTCCATCTTTACGTGTTACAGCTTGACCAACTTTGCTACTAAAATTGTATAATAATTATAAGCATAAATGCTAGTATATGAGAAGCTAGTGTAATCAATTGACCCATGACCCATCACAACTACACGAATCAGAAAACCAACATTGAAAGTTGTGACTGTACATTATATTGGTTATATCAAATTGCATTGGCCGACAACAGAGATTACAAACCATCCATCTTGGAAGCTGACTCCTTCCCCACAATCCCTTCAATGGAATCACAACTCTCCTTAGCTATATCTCAGAAATGACTGCCAAATGGGGACACTATATTAGACATTCTCCACTGAGAAAAAACAAGAACAATAACACAGCCACAGATAAACCAATGTAAAGAACATGTTGTGGTTCATGCTACCTTGAATTTAGCAGGACTTGTGGCTGTTTTTGTAGTTGAACCGATACTTGGAAACCCAAATCTTGGTTTCTTCTCCAATGGCCTCAGTATCTGAAATGAACAAAGCAAGTCCCCATCCACACTCATCATTCCACCAGCATTGTCAAACTCCCCACAGTAGTTTGGTGCTGAGAATATTGTCACTAGTTGTTTATTAGCAAAGAACTCGTACCCATCCTCCATAACCTGCAACCAACGTAACAAGTGCCACATTATAACATATAGCATCTATATGTATTAATTGTCTCTACATAATACTTAGGTATTCCATCTTCTACTAACCTGATGTGCCCTGCAGATTAGATCAAGATCAAGCTTGCGAAGAAACTCTGTGACTCGATCAGGCCCAAACGTATACGAAACCCCTCTTTCGTTTGGTCCCCACCCTCGAATGTCCTTGGAAGGATCAGACCATAGAAGATCACACAACAATCCACTGTCCGGGATAGAAGTAGGGCGAGGCAGGTTCCTGATCTGGTCCAAGCTGTGTAAATCAGGAGACAGCCCACCGTGCATACAAAGAATCTTCTCCTCGATGAGGGCTGCCACGGGAAGGCAATTGAAGCTGTCGGTGAACAGTTTCCATAGCCTGACACTGTACCTGCGTTTACACTCGTCATAGAAACCATATATCCTGTTGAGAGATGCACATTCATGGTTTCCTCTCAATAGGAACATGTTCTCAGGGTACTTGATCTTGTAAGCCATGAGAAGGCAAATGGTCTCGAGGCTTTGTTTCCCTCTGTCAACATAGTCTCCCAAGAACAGGTAATTCGCCCGTGGTGGGAATCCTGCATTCTCAAATATCCTCAGAAGGTCACTGTATTGTCCATGTATGTCTCCTGTTAAGTTTCAAGCACATAACAGCTAGTCAAAATACTGTTACATAAGCAAGTTGGTGGCTAATCAACAAAATAAAATCAATATTAAACCCTCTCCTCTCAACAACTCGTAGATAAAACTTGAATCTTTCTATCGGAATGATTATAATTTAACTATGTTACAATCACCGTCATACACGTACATAACAGTTACACCATTGACCTTAAGAAGTTTTCAACTGTTCAACCTCTTGTATATTTCTAAGAACAGATTCAAACGAAAGCAGATATTCATATCTAAGAGGAAACAAATTCCTGAAAGGGTAAGTAATACAGAACTCTGCAATTAGGCAGAGCAAAATTGAAATGAGAATGGTGGTGGGTATTGAAGGAAGATTACCGCAGATGTTGATAGGAGCTTCAATCTCCAAGAGATTAGGCTGGTTCATCAAAACCTGGCGGGAGGAGACGCAAAGCTGCACAATTTCAGACTCAGAAAGCTGGACCTGCTTTCCAGGCCTTCCCCTGACTTCAAGCAACCTACTGATGATACTGTCGAGAACCCAGCGCTCTATCATCTTCAAAGCTGCAGTCTTTTCTCTTTTGGCTTAATTTGGCAGCACCTCAGAGATGGAGAAATGAAGTAGAAGAAGAAGATAAAGATGGGAGATGAGATGAGCTTTAATAATGGGGAGCATAGCTTTGGAGATGGGAAAGAAGAGTTCTTGGGTTTGTGCTTTGTGGGGGGGGGGGGGGGGGGGGGGGGTGAGTGAGTGGGTTGTTTTTTGAGTGACTTTGAGGTGGATGAAGGAATGAGAGAAGAGATCACGAATGGTTGTGGAGAAAAGGGCAAAGATTAGAGAGGATATATTCGATTCTCTTTCTGCTTGGTGTTTGTTCCTTTTATGGGATATTTGAAGAAACGAGTTCATACTTTATTATTACTTTATAATAGAGTAGAGAGGAGAATTGGTCTTTTTGTTTTGGGTAGAGCCAAAACAAATTGAATAGAAAGCAGTAAGGGTGATATTGAAATATGCTTTGGTTTTGGGAATAAAGGAAATAAAGTAAAGAAGAATAACACGTAAAGGAGTAGGTGAGGACTGCAGATGAAGAGTACTTTGGTTAGATGACACCCACATTTCACATTTGATCCATTTTTATAGTAATAGTCAAAGGCCGAGGTACAGGTTCGAAGGTCCCAAGGGACTTATGATCGAGGAAGATTGTTTCTAATAATGTCTTATCTTTTGTCTGGAGAAACCCCAATCCCAATTTGTTGTCCTTACCTTCACATATAGGGTTGCATATGAATGGGGTTGGTTACTAAAATCATCACTGAACTATGGCCAAATAACCTGCCAGTCACTGAACTCAGAAAAATTTACTAGCAATCATTAAACTTTGACCTATTATCATAGTAGTCACTACCGTCTACGGACATCCAAAATTCTGTTAGTTTGCCTACGTGGCGATGACAAGTCAATTGCCACGTCATTTAAAGTTGCCACCTCAGAATCTACCCGACCCAATTATTTACTCAACCTAATTAACCAAATCGGGTCATTTTTTTTTGGTTTAGGGTTGTCTTCAACCACCTCTTTCCCCGCCCCAAACTCCATGGTTAGGTGTACGGAAATCCGGAGTTGGATCCTCCGTCGACGATGCTTGTTTCCTGGAGACGGTGGATCTCGACTGTACCTCTTTTCCCTTGCTAGATCTGCTGCTCTCCATAACCTTCCTATCCCTTCACCACCATTTGATGAAGGAGGCCAAAATCCGGACCAGATTTGTTAGTGTCAACTCCCTACTCTGTTCTATGTCTAATCCCGATATGGAGGAGGCAACTGATACTTTGGTCGATGCTTTGGTCTGGGAGAAGAAACGCCAGAGCACTTCCGGCCGATGGTCGGCGGCGATGGCTGCGGAGGAGGAGAAGGGGAGATTCAGAAGATTGGTTTTGGAATGGAGGCGTTGAAATTGGGGCAAGTTCCGCGCTTTAGATGCTCGGAGGCGGAAATCTCCCATGTGGAATCTCCTTCTTCCTCACACCCTTCCGATTCTCCGTCCCGACCAACTCCGCCGGTGGCTACAGTTTCCATCAGTCAACAACGTAGTTAGGAGCCACACTTCCACTTTCCCCTTCTTCTACTTCTGCTTGTACCCCATCATCTACTACTATCAAGTACCCTTCTCTTCTTATTAAACTCTGCAAATACATAATCCAGTAAAGGTTCAATCTTTGCTTGTATGAAGCGCATAGAAAAACCTTCAGTCTATAGATTAGGATTTGTTGACATTGCTATGAAATTTGAGTTGTAAGGATTCAGAAAGACATTGCCCTTCCTCTGATATCCTTCTCTTGGGTGGAGGATGATATTCACCTTTTACAAGGCTCAAGGTTTGGCAGTCGGTTAATCTTTGGTTGAGGAAGATAAGCTTGAACTCGCTACCTGGTGTAGGCTGGCACCGGCGGTGATGTTGGGTGGTCGGAAGGAGGAGGTCAGATGCCCAGATCTGAGATCTGAGATGAGAAAGATTTTTGGTTAGATTGAGTAATTAGGTCGGGTAGGTAATCGGGTTAGGTGTTTGAATTGATTTTGGGTAGATAGGATTTGAGGTGTCAACTTTAAATGACGTGGCAATTGACTTGTCATCGCCACATAAGCAAACTAACAGACTTTTGGATGTCCGTAGACGGTAGTGACTACTAGGATAATGGGTTGAAGTCCAGTGATGGCTGGGAAAATTTTTCTGAGTTCAGTTACTAGCGGGTTATTTGCTCAAAGTTCAGTGATGATTTAGGTAACCAACCCATATGAATTGAGTTGAGTCAAGTATACGATGGGCCACGTCTAAAATTGTCCGGCTTGAGTTAGTTTGAACTCGATTTAAGTTTCGAAAATCAAGCTCGAGTTCGGCTCGTTTAAAAATATCAAGTTCGAGTTTGATCCGACCTAGGTTCGTTAAAGGTCTTAACGAGCTAAAGTTAGAGTTCGAGATCGAATTCGACTCGAAATTTGAAAACACACTCTGCACGGCTCATTTATAGAGCTCGATTCGAGTTCTTTTAAGATTGTAAATTAATAATTTTTTAATGTGGCCTAAAATAATATGTTAAGATAACAATTTCAAAGTATACATGTGAAATGTGAATGAAAGTTTAAAATATAAATATTAAAATAATATACTAAAGAATTAATTCCTAAATAAAGTATATAAAATTAGGAAACAAATAAATAATCAATATTTTTAGTTATGTGGAACTTATATGAGCACAGTTCGGAGACAGCAACAATAATGTTGTCAGCATTAATCTCAGCCCTTCATTTAATCTAACGGTCAATATTTTGTACTTGTTCTTTTTAAACTTTTCATCTCATATGAACGAGATCTCTTTTAGGCAAACTATTTTCTTGGTCGAATAACGAGTTGGCCGGAGAGAGATCCTAATTTTTGGGACATCATTTATGTATGAGAGTGTCAATGATGACACGTTGAATTTTTTATCTCTACAGTCTGTACGAATTTCATACAGAGTGTATGTCATATATAGGTTGTACAATGACATACAAGGTATACGAATTTCATATAGAATGTATACAATTTGTATGAACTATTTATAATTTTAATGTACGAAAAAACAAATTGTACAAAAATAAATACAGAGTGTACCACTCTCGTACAAAGTGTACACAGTTGGTATACAAATTGTACAAAAATAAATACATAGTGTATAATTCACGTACAAAGTGTATACAGCTCCCCTACAGACTGTAAAATAATAAATACAAAGTGTACAACTCTCGTACAAAGTGTATCAAGTTTATATACAACTTGTATAAACAACAATACGAGATGTATATAGTGTGTATAGATCGCATACAAACTGTACAGACGGGCCAACAAGAAATTTGTCAAGGAAAATATTTTTTTTTCAGAAATTTTTTTTTTTTCCAGAATCATAGATCTAATGACGGCGATCACGTGGGTGGAAAAAATTTCATCAACGGAGGCTCGTGTGATCGGGAAATTCGTCGAGAAACTTTTCGGTGATGGAAAATTTGAGGAAACTCCAACGAACTAAAATAATTTGGAGATATAAACATAGGATTGAGACCACATATTAAACAACTCAGATCTAACGGTGGATGATAATTGTTGCATTGGATGCAACAAAGTTGCACCATTGTCATGGGAATTGTAGTCGAACTTATATGGCATCAGATCAGCGTCCAAACCCCCGAGTTTGGAATGTTCCAACCAAACCCCTGAGGGACATTTTAATCATTTTTTAAAAAGGTAAAAAACCCTATTTCATGACCCCCAACCGTTGTCAACATATAAATCTTAATCTAATAAAATCCATGCCGTCGTTCAAGTCTTCCTCCGACAGCAGCGGAGTAGAGGGAGGCGGATAGGACGAAGGAGTGCGGTGGTCAGAGGAGCAGCAACAATTAGAGGAGTGTGGTGGTCGGAGGAGCAACAGCAGTAGAGGGGCGCGATGGCTGGAGGAGGACGAGCGGTTGGGATTCGAGCTTTATTTTTTACCACTCTTGCTGTTGTTCGGCGACGGCAGCATCGACGGTCGAAAGAGATGAAGATATAGCAATTTGTTGAAGAAGAAGCTGCTGAGAATTTTTAGTAAATATTAATAAATTACAGTTTTAGTCACTGTCTTTTAGCTTATGATAGTTTGGTTGTTTATTATTAATAATTACAGTTTAAGTCACTATTTTTTTTATGTTTTTCAGATTGTTGGAATAATCTTTACACTAGATCGAATAACTAGTTAACTCGATTAGATAACTAGTTAATTCAATTAGTTAATTAGTTAACTCGATTAGATAGCTAGTTAACTCGATTTAATAACTAGATAACTAGGTAATTCGATTGGGTAATTAGTTAACTCGATTTGATAACTAGTTAACTAATTTTGGTAACTAGTTAACTAATGTTGATAACAAGTTATTGAGTAAAATTTGGATAACTAATTAACTCAATAAGTTAACTAGTTAAATTGATTGGTTAACTGGTTAACAATTTGATAACTTGATTAGATAACTAGTAGTTATCTAAATCAAAATCAACATAATTAGTGAAATAACCTATTAACAAAAAAATCAGTTAACTGATTATGGTAACTCGTTAACTAGTTATCAGCGAAATAACATGTTAACTAGTTATCAACAAAATAACACGTTAACTAAGATAACTAGTTAACTAAGTATCAGTAAAAACCCATTATCAATAAAAAAAATCATGTTAACTAGTTATCAGTAAAAACCAAGTTACTAGTTAACTTGTCCTCGCCTGAAAAGTCACCAGAGTTTGGTTGGGCGCCGGAAAAGCCGTTGGAGCCTCACCGGAAAAGTCGTCACCGACGGCGTCCGATCGCCAGAAAATTCGTTGTCGACTGGTCGCCAGAGAGTCGTTGCCCGATCACTTGAGAATATTAAGTATTTAATTTAAATATGAAAAAAATTATGTGTGTAAAGTCCTAAATACCCCTAACTTTCATTCATAATCAAACGAGTCTCGGCAACACCAAGATGGTCATGCAACAACTAAAAAGACAGAACAGGATCAGAAAGCTTGATACAATGGAAACCTATAGGACAAGAATGACCTTTATTAGCTAGATGGCCAACAACGTGATTACTCTCACGGTAAACATGGATAATGTGCACCTCCTAGTCGCGACTAAGGAGCTCATGAGCGCGCTGGATAATAGTAGCATGGATGTGGTCAGCACAGTCATCCGACCGGAGAAGAAGAACCGCACATTGTGAATTGAGTTAGAGTTGGACTTTGTGAAAGCCTCGGTCCCACGCCAACTGCAAACCTCACACGACACCCCTAAACTATCCCTGATTATCGAGTAGCTACCAAGGTTCTCAGAGAATGGTGCTAAGCAGCGTCCCTGATAATCTCGGATCAGACCTCTTGCAGATGCCTGTCCGGACTCGGGAAAGACAGCCGACGAACTCCCATGAGATGCACACCTCCGTTCTGACGGGTGGGACAATATATGTAATGGACCGATCCCTATCTAGTGTATCTCCAACTAATGCCACCCAAGCCTGGATGTGACGTGTCAAGGTAACTGCAGTGGTGAGCTTGTCGTTGAACACTCGACCATTGCGGTAACGCCAAAGAAACCTGCAAATGGCCCCAAACAACAGGCTAAGGTCAGGTCTTCGAATGACATCCTCAATACAAGGGAGAAGTGGTGATTAAAAAATGAATGATTATTTCCTCTTGAGAGGAAAGCCAGTAGATCCCAGGTGGTAGAGGCAAGAGGGAAACTTCACAACACATGTAGGATTATTTCCTCTTGACCCAGCCAAACTTGACAAGCGACAATCTCTGTCAAGTGCCGTTGACGACGTTCACCATTGGTAAGAATCCGTTGGCGAGCCACTATCCATAAAAAGTGACGGATATGCGTTGAGGGCCTCTCCAACGCCAAATGAGCTTCCAATCGGCCTCCACTGGTTCGTCCTCCTCCTTTGTAGCCATCATGTAGGCTAACCGAATATGAAATCTCTCATTACTTTCAAGGCCCCAAGTAATTCTATCTTCACCAGACCTTGGCACAGTGGCGTTATACTTGCAACCTGCAATCTTGCGCCTGGAGTGAGTAAATGAAAGAACGAGGGCCAATTCCACTCACTTGTACCCGAGACAAAATCCTAACAAGTTGGTTTGAATCAATCGTAGTCGGATCACCCATAACCGAATCAATAAGACACTCGCCCTTACCTGTCAATTGGTAGTTCCAGAAATTAGTAGTTTCGTCGTCGCGAATTCCCATTCGGAGCCCCCGTTCCATAATAGGGATTGACCATTTGGTAGCCCGCCAAAGCGGCAAGATGAGGAATTGTTCTTAGACACAAAGCCATTGGGGCCATTTCTGAAATATTTATGATGCAACACCTGCACCCGAAGATCATTATGAGATTTAAAGAACAGGAAAGATAGTTTCATCATATGGGCAAGATTCAACTCCCCCGTTTTCCTCAAATCCAAGCCACCACAGTCTTTTGATTTGCAGACATTATGAAACCAAGTGAACTTTCCTACATTCATCAGATGAGCCCGAGACAAAACCTCTAATTTTATGATCAATTTACTCATAATTATGAATAGGAATGACTGACGTTTTCATGGCATAAGAAGGAATGGCATTAAGCACAAAGAGACCAAGGGTGACCCGTCCTGCTAGCGAAAGAGAGTTAGTTTTCCACCCCGAGAGCTTAGCATCCAAACGATAAAGAATTGGCTGATAGGTGTGGCGAAGTATGCCACCTTGGAGAACCAGAACCCCCAAATAACGACCAAGATCCTGTGTCATAAGATTTTCCAGCAAGCGAGAAATTTGACGGCTAACAATGCGCCTCGTGTTTGGGGAGAAGAAAATCATTGATTTTTCCTTGATAACCAAGTGTCCAGAAGCATCATAGAAGCCCTGGAGACAATCCATAACAACCCAAAAAGGATCAAGTCATCTGCAAAAAAAAGTGAGAGAAATTTGGGCCAGGTTTACCAATACGGATTGGTTTCCACGGTTTCCTCTACACTGCATCAGTAATAATATGACTCAAACACTCGATACAGAGAGTGAAGAGATGAGGGGAAAGAGGACATCCCCGACGAAGGCCTCGAGACTGGATAAAGTTGTCAGAAGAACTGCCATTCCAGAGAACCTGAAACCGGGCAGTAGAGACGCATGCCATTTCGAGGGAGACAAACTCGTGAGGGACACCCGCAACCACAAGGGTTTCTTCCAGAAAGCTCCACACGATCATAAGCTTTAGCCAGGTCGATCTTCCAGAAGGATTATAATATTATCTGAGATATGACGATCATGCACGAAACTGGATTGGGTCGGATGAATAATTTGTGCCAAATAACCCTGAATGTGATTGGCAAGACATTTAGTTATAATCTTGTAAACCACGTTGCAGAGCCCTATTAAAACAAAATCTGCGCCAACAGAGTATCATTAACTAATTCCATCTGAGACGGGTCCCTAAAACACTTCTGCACAAAGAGCACCACATCTTGCTCCACAATATCCAATCAATGCTGGAAGAAGATTTGGTGGAACCCATCTTTACCCGGAGATTTCAACGATCCCATCATCTTAATACAAGATTTGATTTCATCATGTGTAAACTGGAGGCGCAATATCTCTCTGACAACATATGAAATTGCGCAAAAGTTAGCCATACAACCTGAAAGTTGGGGGCTGAAGAATGGTCCATTTCCTTGAGACGAACCTGGTCATAAACCCACAAACCCTCCTAATCCTTTTAGCATAGGATCTTATTATTTTTACGGCTGATGCACCCAAATATTGGTGTTTTTATTTCCTCATTTGACGACATTTTCGTGTTGATTTTATCTCGTTTGCATGATTTAAAGTGAGTTTATTTCCCTTTCGGTCCTAGGGCCGTTTTACGTCATTTTACACGTTTTTATGGATTTCAGGTAATAACCAACGTTGGGGAATCAAACCGGGAGTGGAGTATTGATTGACACGTGATTCTTGGCCCCTTAGAGTGATCCAGGTCGAAGTAAGAAGACCAAACCACAAGGAAAGAACCAGTTTTGAAGAAAACTCCCAAAGCTGAATTTTGGAGCTTACACCATTGGAGGGGGATTTTGAAGGTTCTCGGAGCTAATGAACTATATAATTAGTTTTGTATAATTATTTTGGGACATGGTGTAAGCTAATAAACTATATAATTAGTTTGGGACATGTTTTGGACGAACCATACACCATTGAAGGGGGATTTTGAAGGTTCTCGGAGCATGATTGAGCAGAAGGAAGCTAAGGATTGGCCAGAGGTTCGATTAGATCATCAGGATTAGTTTCTCCCGAAGTAAGATGACCGTCTTCTCAGCATTCTTCTCCTTTGTATATTTAATTTCTCTAAAAACCATGAGTAGCTAAACTTCTTTGGTTTGTTCGGATTAGATGAAACCATTGGGAAGTTTTGTATGGATGATGTTGGGTTTTTAACTCGTTTATGTTAATTGAGATTTATTTAGACATTTGATGCGATCTTCCTAAACCCTAATTTGAAGCTTTGTGAATCCATTGATTGGCCATATCGTAGGGTTCTTACTTCATCTTTGATTTCGCGGGTCTCACCATGAACATGAATCATTCTAGAGTTCAGGAAGTCGTAGGTTTTGTCGGTAGCTTGACCATAGGATCGGTAGACCTAATCTCTTTGCATTATCTCTGTGACATTTCATCGAACATCTTACATGCGCTCTTGACAATTTTCAAGTTAGCCTGACCATAGGAGCTTGTAGGTTTGAAAGGATAGTATCTCTACGGCCTGAGCCAAATTTGAAATTTGTACAATAAAAACATCAGTGAGTCGAGTTAAAAAAACAAATTATCCTAAAAGTTAAATATTTTTACTTTTCTCATTTAAAATGGTTAAATCTCAATAATTATATCATTTATGTTTTCATTAGTTAAATCACAATTAGCATATGGTTTATTGTATATGACAAATAATATGTTTCATTATTGAGTCTATAATGAGTCCTATAGTGGAGAAAGTATTCGAGTTGGCTCCCGAGCTCGAGCTCGCTCACGAGCTCGCTCACGAGCCTATCGAGTCAAACATGCACTGACTCAAGTTTGGCTCATTTAAAATCGAGTTGAGTTTGGACCCCAAATCCCCACCCCAAATTCCTTATACAAACAACTCCTAAGACAAGTAAATATTCACATAACGAAAAAAACGGTGATATCAAGAATATCTTAATATTGGGTGATATATGATATCAATATCACCCAATATCACTCGTACCAAACGAAACCTATCTGGTTTGTCTGATTATACCCTTGTCAAATGAAAATAATATCGTAATGAACATAAAAGTCTGAGGATCATTTTCAAACTTCCTGACTCAATTTGGTCCGTACGACCCATCCGAACCACATATGGCAATCGCATAGAAACTTCCCACGATGACTTTTGCGTCACCGGGCCAGCGCTAATTTAATGTTAATGTTATTAGAAACTTCACATATGCGGATCCACTATTAGTAAACTACTAATCCAAGACGCACTATAAAAGGAGACAACCTTTCTACTACCATAACCATTCTGATAAGAATGGAGCTCACCATGATTACAAACTTGGTACGTCTTCTACTCCTTGGAGCTTTACTAGCCATAAGTAGTAGTACTACTACTACTCTTTCTCTTGCAGATGATACAGAAGCAAAGAAGCAGCCTCCTACGCCACAACCAATTACACCCTACTTCCCATTTTACTACCATGGACCGCCACCACCAAAGGAAGAGAAGCCGTCTCACGGGAGCAATCCACCCATGAAGAAGAAGCCTATTGTTCCATACTTTCCTTATCCAACACCTCCCACGGTTCACAACCCTCCAAGGAGAGCTGGGCCGCCCAAGAAGGAACGTCTTATTGTTCCCTACTTCCCTTTCTACGTTCCACCGCCATCACCGCCGGTGCATAATTAATTACGTGCCACTAAAGAAGGAGCGACGACCTCTATTCTAGCTATCTTAAAGTGTTCTGCATGCACAATAATTAAATATATACTAAGAAGTGCTGAAATAATAGTCTTATAATAAGAGAACTAAGCTATGCTACCTACTTACGTACCCATATGAATATGATTCGTCTTGAGGATGAACTGAGTTACGTTTGTTTACTACCCTTCTTCCCGTAATTGGGATATGTGTTTGTTTGTTTGTTTTTTTTTTTTTCTGTTGATGATTAACGTAATCAGTTATGTTGTGTTGTTTACTTGTGCTTCTGTTAATCTCTTTGATAACGGAATAACACTCTATTCTCAATCTAACCACGAAGAAGCAGCTTCAAGACAGTGCAAAAATGAAAGAACACACGATTTGTTAACGTAGTTCAGGCTAAAATAAGCCCTAATCTGCGGAGCCCCAAGACGGGAGACTCAACCCAGAAAGATGCACTAAGAACGAGGAACACACAGTCGGTTACAAGAGAGCCTAGACACAGCCAAAACCCTGACGACTAACGCTAACTCTAACTGCAAGATCAAGGAAGAAGACAAGGAAACTGGAAAGGGATTCGACCCCCTTTCAAGGCTGGGAAACGACGGAGTGTTTCCAGGAACTGATGAACAGGGTTGTGATGCGATCCTCCTCGATCGATAACAACTACCACCATATTTAGGGTTTTTCTGCAGTAGATTAGGAAAGCGAAGCAACTTTGTAGAGGCAACAGGGCTGCCTTAAATACCCAGAACTAAGGACAAAACGCGTAGCTTTACAAAGGCTGACTTAACCAAAATATCCTAACCAGAAAAACCAGAACGGGTTTGTTGAACCTAAACTCTGACTTGCCATCCAGACTGAACGGTCTGAGTCGAAAGCATGGTTTATTAGTGCAACAAATGCCCTTCTAAGCCATGTTTATTCGACTTAGATCTCATGTTCGTGTTCTTGTGCATTTATGGGGAGAACCTCCAATGCCTGACTCAATAAATATCTCAAGTAACATCATCGATATGAAGAGCGTTCCTGCAAAACTCAAACTTGTTAGTAGGAACAATCTTTGTACCAAAATCTGCTGGGTTAACCTCACCAGCAATTTTAACCAACTTTGGGTTTTCCTTTTCGACTTCATCCCTGATGTAGTGATACCGAACATCTATATGTTTGGTTCTCTCGTGATACATAGGGTCCTTGCAAAGGAACAACGCGCTTTGGCTGTCGGAGGATGACAGCTTTATTCTGGATTTCTGAGAGAATGCCTCTTAACCAGGTAGCTTCTTTACAAGCTTCTGTAGCAGCAATATATTCTGCTTCGGTGGACGAAAGAGCTACAATGGACTGTAGTTGTGATTTCCAGGAAATGAAATTTCCAGCCCATGTAAAGCAGAAGGAGGTAGTGGACTTTCGGTTGTCCTTAATTACTCCCGAAATCCGCATCAACAAACCCCAATAGATCAAGGTTTGAGGTACACTACAAAAAAATTGACCTTTAGCTACTGCAAAATTATAACGGCATGAAAATGCAGTAGCAAATAGTTAGTATTTGCTACTGCAATCACTATTTCATGTAGTAATTTGCAGTAGCAAATACTATTTGCCACACCACTATTTGCTACACCCTGCATCCCCGTCGCAAATAGTGGTGTGGCAAATAGTATTTGCTACTGCAAATTACTACATGAAATAGTGACTGCCGTAGCAAATACTAACTATTTGCTACTGCGTTTTCATGCCGTTGTAATTTTGCAGTAGCTAATGGTCTTTTTTTTTGTAGTGGTATGTCTGGTATAGACCAGACCCAAGTTCCTTGTACCAGAAATGTACCTTAAGGCATATTTCATGGCATGATAGTGCTTCTCACCTGGATTCGACATAAACCTGCTTAAAACACTAATTGCATGAGCAAGGTCAGGACGAGTACATAACATTGAGTATATTACAGAACCCACAGCCACATCAAAAGGAATTGATTTCATCTTTTCAATGTCGGCTGGGGAAACAGGGCAGTGAGCTTTAGAAAACTCAAGGTGAGCCCCCAAAGGAACAGGAGCAGGAAGAGAATGCAACATAGCAAATTTATCTAGGACCTTATGAAGGTAATCAACTTGAGACATCATTAAGGTATGTGTTTTTTCTATTTCTAGTAATTTTAATGCTCATGATATTTTGAGCAGGACCTAAGTCCTTCATATCAAAATGCTTCTTCATATTTGACTTAACTTCACAGATCAACATTTTCAACTTGCTGGCAAGAAGAATGTCATCAACATACAGCAGGACATACAGGGGAGCATCTGATTTTATGCTCTTGAAATACAGGCATGTATCATACTTGCTCCTAAAGAATCCCAGAGATCTCATACAGGCATCGAACTTAATGTTCCATTGTCTGGGAGACTGTTTCAGCCCATAAATGGATTTATTAAGGATTCAGACATGGGAAGGATTTAATTTATCCACAAAACCCTTAGGTTGTTGCATGTAAATTGTCTCCTTCAAGTCACCATGGAGGAAGGCGGTCTTAACGTCCATCTGTTCAAGTTCCCAGTCAAATACAGCGGTCATGGTCAATAACATGCGCAAGGTTTTGTATTTGACAACAGGAGCAAAGATGTCTTTATAGTCGACTCCTTCCTTCTAGGTGAAGCCTTTGGGAACAAGTCGAGCCTTGAACCTCGGAGGTTCAAGTTCACTTAAGCCTTCCTAGATTTTAAAGATCCATTTGTTTTCAATTACCCTAGCATTGCTAGGTCTTTTAACAAGAGTCCAGGTTTATTTGCATGCATAGATTGAATTTCCTCATGCATGGCTTTCAACCAATCATTAGACCTAGGGGAGGACATGGCTTGGTCATTTCGTTTGGGTCCTTCCGTTCCAACTTTCGTCTTCATGAAGTTAATTTATGTGCATTCAGTACAACACGATAGCTCCAATAGCCATGTATTAGCTTATTAATTGAGAAAATAAATGTATATAATTAGATAGGATGAAATTGACAAAGGAAACGTGTGGTTTTAAAATCCTTCGTATTTCACCATACTGATCGTCACGATACCTCCCCATTTTACCTCCATGACCAACTCTTCGTCTCCTACCTCAAATCTCTCTTCGTCGGTGTGCGTACGTGTCCAGATTTAATATTGAGTAGATGATACCTCTAATAGAAGGACCCAAACGATAAAGTGATCAAAATAGGAGCAATAAAAAAAGAGATTTATAGTGTAGGGGCTATTTGATAAGTTGGCAAAGTAGAGGGGGCAAGGTGCTATTTTTCCATGTCCTCCCCTAGGTCTAATCATTGAATTTCCTCATGAAAGCCGTCATTCAAGCTATTCCTAGTTTCATCATGTACTTTCCTACTGCCAAAAAAGATCATAAAACGTATGAACCAACTTTTGAGAAAGTTCTTCTAGTCGGGGTCTATGGACAAGCAATCCATCCACTGGTGCAATTTTGAGACTATTTGTGCTCCTAAAGCGGTCGGAGGACTCGGGTTCCGGGACTTCCGCTATTTTAACCTTGCTCTGGTCGGCAAGCAGGCTTGGCGCATCCTTGAGTGCCTCGAGGCTCTTTGAGTCCGACTTCTCAAAAGCCTTTATTTCTGATGACGTAAGATTTACCGCGTTTATCTCGCCACATTTGAACGACATTCCTCTTGTTTGACTCTGAATTGTGATGAACTTGAATGATTTTTATGTAAAATTTGTTTTATTCCCCGTTGGCCCTCTTTTGTGTTGTTTGATGTGTTTTTGAGTTATTTTGATGAGATTTCAGAATTTCACATCGTAGAGGACTTTTCTACGAGCTTGGCGATTCAAACGGGGATCAATTCGGAGGACAAATGAGGTTGAAATTGACAAAAGAAGTTTGGAGCAAGAAACAACATCAAAAGTGCGCATTTTGAGGACGAAAGTGCGCAAGCGCACTTTTCAAAGTGCCAGGTGCACTTTGCAATTAATTTTCCAAACACTCGGCGGGGAGGGGAAAAAGTGCGCCTTTTAGGGGTCAATGTGCGCCGGCGCACATTTCGACCCCGCCAGGCGCACTTTTGGCTGTTTTTAACCCTATTTCGAGGAGAGAGGAAACATACTTCATTTTTTGCAATTCTCCACTTTCTCTCTGTCGAACCAGACACTCTCGGAGGTGAAGATGGAGCTTTGGAGACGCGATTGAGCGAGGATTAGCGAGGATTGACTCAGGAGTTTCAAGGATTCATCAAGATTAGGTTTTCTCGGAGTAAGATGTCTTCTTCTCCGGTTTTCTTCTTCTTTGTTTCTGCGATTCCTTCTGTAACGATGTCGAACTTCTAGGGTTGTTTAGATTAGATGAAGCGCTAGATAGGATTTTGTATGGATGATTTCGGGTTTCTAACCCGTTTATGTTAATCGAAGATATTTCAGACTTAGATGTGATTTCTCCTAAACCCTAATTTAAGCTTCTTGATCCTGGCAACTTGATCAATTGTTAGTTTCTGAGTTTATCTTTGAATTGCGGGTCTGACCATGAACGCACTTCATTCTAGAGTTTAGGAGGTCGTTAGGTTCTCCAATAGCTTGACCATAGGATTGTCAGAACCTAATCTCTTTGCATAATTTTGTGGCATTTCACTGTTCTTGATCGTTCTTGAATTCTTCCAAGTTAGATTGACCATAGGAGCTTGTTGGTTTGATAGGATAGAATCTCTACGGCCTGACCATGGAGTAGAGATTACAAAAGGAATTGCCGAGTCGTCTAGTCTGTAGAATTTCTTCGATTGCATAGTTTCATCCATCTAAACCGAACTAGCGTGGATTCGAGTCTGAACAACCGCCTTAGTCTAAATTCAAAACCCCAATCTGCTCTAATTTTTTACTTGTTCTTATTACATTTTTTTTAGTTTGCTTAATTCATTCTTAAACCAATTCAAACCCAAACAACAAAAACCCGAATAGCTTATTTCACATTCGTTGAGTAATAGAAACAGAAAGACCCTTGGGAAATAACGATCTCTTTGGAGCAATCCATTGAGTAAAACTTAGTGCGCATTAATTTTCGCACCAATTTCCCTAAGGAGAAATTCTTGTCCTCGGTCAAAGGGTTCCAACCGTCTTGGATCTTTTTTTATAAAGTGATATATCAACAAACATATATAAGCATATTGGCTAAAAATCTATTGCCACATCAGCATTTGACATACTCTCCTTGAGTTTGGGTTCCTCTCTCCTCACCCACTATTTTTCCTAAGCAAACTAATGTCTTATCAATTTATTTTTTTATTTTAATTTTTCGAACTCTCTCTCCCATTTTCCCCCCTTTTAATTAGTTTTCTTTTCATAACATTTTATGTGTTACTCAAAACATATTGTTTCCTTCACAAAACGTTGTTCGTTTTAATTTTTCGAATCCAACGACATCAATTTTAATATATTTTATTAAATAATTATTCTTATATTAAAAACTATGTGGAAGATGACCAAATCGTTAATCATTACTTACACAACACCAAAAATTTCCAAGCATATCCAGTCATATTGTTTACTTACAAATAAACAAGTATAATATGTTGTTCATTCAAAATCTAAATCATTATAAAATATATAAAGACATCATAAATCAGTCTAATATATGGTTCAAGTGACACAATAAGTGGTCATAAAGGCTAAAACTGTTCAACTCTCACCTGAACTTTGATTTAACTTAAAATCTATATTCATTAATATTCTAAATTTTTCATAACATTCTACAAAAATAATATCAACAAGATGTTAATCAATCAACTAAGAGGATCATCAATACTAAATTGGATTTCTCATAATACAATAATATGATCAAGATGGTATAGTGACTTTGAAGTAAATAATAAATGGGAAAATGGTACTTTGCCACCCTCTATTTTGTCAAGTTAACAAACAACACCCTATATTATGAAATGATCAATTTACCCCCTCCTACTATGCCAACCTAACAAACAACCCCTTACATCCAAAATTCCGTTAAGTGATGACTCACCAATATGACTCATCCACAATTTATGGCAGTACATTGCCACATCATCGAATATTTTATTTTCCAGCTTTCTCATGTTAAATTTAAAGGTGTAAATATACATCATGATTTTGAAGTAAATAATACATTATGTATGTATATTCATTCAAATAAAAAATTAAGTTAGAATGGTTTGTTATCGGGATTTTTAAGTTAAATGTTTAAAGATACATCAGGCCTTTAAAGTAAATAATATGTATTGTTCCATAACCTATAGTGGATTTTGTTAATGACACAGGTTGGAATATAGTTTGAACATTCCTCTAATTTGACACATGTAGAAAGATTTTAAGAATTATTATGTGAGTTCATGTGCCTGATCAAAATCATAAGAACAATTTTAATCTGTTTTTCATATATAATTAAAAATACATGATACTAGATATATAAATTCACTATTGTTCTCTGGCTCGAATAACTAAGGAAAATATTGGCAATTATTTATTCAGTCAATTAATTTAGGTTGTCAATAGTAAAGTGAGAGAAAGAATCTCGAATTGGCCAACGGGCGGGCCGAAAAACTATCCAGAATTCTTCGTAAGAGCAATGGTAAGTAGTGATTAAAGTCATGAGTGTATAAGGGTACGAGTCATGATATAGTAAGTAAAACGGGTTACATGTCAATAACTTTTGTCTATTCAGAATATTGATCGAGTTGAGTCAGTTCGACTTGAGCATATTCATGAAATCTAAGTATATATATAACATGATCTTTACTTCTATATTCTTTTAACGTGTCAATTGAGGCTTTATTTTTATTATGTTTAACTAAACCTCAACATACGTTTTTTAGAGAAATGATGGTATATTTAATCTCGACTTTGTTTGCTTGCAAATGCTTCAAATGAGTTGTTATTAATTTTTTTTATTTGTTTTGAATTAACTTTTGTTAGTAAGAATTAAGGATTAATTAAATGCTATGTAACAAATTTTTTGAAGTCGCATTGGTTTAGAGTACATCACTCATTTGAAAAGTTTTGTTTGAAAAACAAGTATGAGTGTTTATGTGATTTCCCCTTTACATTTGTTTAATGGTCATAAGTAGACCTATTTTATTTCAGTATGTAATCAAATTTAATTAATACTTAAAATATCCTTAAATTTTCACCCCAAAAAAATATCCTTTTTATCTTTTTTTTTTGGTAAATTATGTAAATGATGTTAAATTTATCTTAATATTCCATTTAATAGTATATTTTTTTGTATTTTATTAACTCGACCAACGGGCAATAATAATCTACATTCTCTGTAGGGCCACTTATTTTTTTCATCCCATTCTACTGTATTAAAATAAAAAATTAGATTCATAAAAAAAATTATCTGATACGAGAGCTACCTAAGGTACGTAAATAGAATATGACTTGAAAATGTTACTAAAATATAAAAAGTTTGGCCCTTGCGTTTTTAGTTTGATTTTCAATATTTTGATTCAAAATTTTAGTTAGTTAGTTTTTATTTGTCTAAAAATAATCCTAAATTCACTCATTTACATGATTATTCTACATTTACTAATTATACCAAATAAAATCGGCCAACGGGCCGAAAAAAATACTTGTATATATATATATATATATATATATATATTATATATATATATATATATATATATATATATATAATATATAAAACACAAATTGTACAAAAATGGAACCTGCCAGCAACCGAGCAAACTGCCCAAACCGAAATCAGCTGACACCGACCCTCCCTTAAAAACCCAGCCCTCTCTTAAGGCTGTCTCCAATGGTAGTATTAAAAGAGAGGCCAAATTAAAATGGACTCCTAAAACTTAAATGCATGCTCCAACAATAGGATTAAATGAGAGGCCAAAATGAGAAAGAGTATTAAATAAGGGATTAGGAGGGCATTATTGCCTCTTTGGAATGGGAGGCTAAAATTAAAGTGGGAAGGTGCAGAAAAAGAGGCAGCCCCACCCTCCTATCATGCGCTGCCACGTGTCACATATTTTTCTGCATTTCCTTTATTATCTTATGTTTAAATCCGAATTCCATTTAATTTCGGCTGAGTTTTATCGTCCGCTCCTATTTTGACGAGATTTTAAATACAAATAACGGCTACAAACACGAATATCGAAATAACGGCTATAAACACGAATATCGAAATAACGGCTATAAACACGAATATCGAAATAACGGCTATAAACACAAATATCGAAATAACGGCTATAAACACAAATATCGAACTAACGACTATAAACACGAATATCGAAATAACGGTCATAAACGGCTATAAAAAAATCTACAAATACTTCCACTTCACCTCACATTGCACACACCACTTCTCATCTTTCATCAAATAGAATTATTCAAGACCCAAACTTATTTTCTTCTCTACTTTTCTCACTTAACCATGAGCAAGCGAGGTCCCAATTGGTCCATAGAGGAAGACGAAGCACTTTGTCGAGCGTGGTGCAAAATTTCGTGCGACGGTGACATAGGTAACGGGCAAAAAAATTTAACATTTTGGGGGAGGATTACTGCGGCGTTTAAAGATATTCTGTTGGGGTCTACTCGCACCAAACAATCGTTGGAGTCACGCTTCAAGTTGATAGGGATGACATGTAGCAAATGGAAGGGGGTTTTGAGGAAAGCCGATGCCCAACGTTCAAGTGGTCAAACCGAGAGCGATGTGGTAAGTACTTATCTCAATATTTATTTTCAAGTCTTGGACTTTGTTTGTAAAATTAATAGTATAAAAATTATGTTTGTAGAATATGATGGCGAAGTTGATCTACAAGTCAGATATGAATGACAAAGCATTCAAGGACGAACATTGTTGGAACATTCTCTCACAATGCCCGAAATGGCATCCCGACCCTGCACACAACATGCCACCCGTTCGGCCAATGGGTACCCAACTGAACTTAGTCGACGACTTCAGCGATTCACCAAGCAGGAACGAAGAAGTCACTCCGACTAGGGGATTGTCAAGACCGGAAGGACGTGACAAACAAAGGGCAAGAAATAAGGGGAAACAAACGATGGTCGAGTCACTGGATGCACTACTGGTGGAACAAGCAAGTTACATGAAGGAAAGGAATGCAACTAGGGCTCTTTTTGAAGCACACAAGATGGAGCATCAAAGAAGGAAGTGGAAAGTAGATGAAGAGCAATGGGAATTCTCAAAGATTAGGAGCATCATTTTAGCTCTTGCCATGGTTGGAGCAATTGCAGTTTTCGAGAAGATTAGGAGGCTATATTTCGAAATGAGACTTTACCATTTAGCCTCTCGGTTGGAGTTAGCCTAATAGGCAAAATTTGACCGGCTTCCTTTACCAAGAAGAAACAGAGCACATCCCTCAAACAAAATACACAAAAACCCCCAGTACCCACATCCCTAAAACATCACACATCTAATCAGGAGGTTCCACAAACCGGAACATCCTCACCCAATCCCCCAACTTGATCCTATCTATCATACCACCCGCAACGCACCATTGCCCAACTAATAGAGCAATCCTAAAAGAAACAGTCTCACGATTGGAAGCCAAATCCCGAAAAATTCTATGATTCCTCTCCCCCCAGATGCCCCATAAAAAACCATGAAGCAACACTTTCATACATGGACTAAAGACCGACTCATAGTTCAATCCTTTTCACGCCCATAACCATTCCTTGATACCCAATGGAAATGGACCGACCGTCTTGGATCTGGTCCAGCCTTTGCGAGGCTCGCCCTCTACTGAGTCTTGGTGCGTTCAAAGCTCTTGGAGACGGTGATAACATCAATATTTGCAAGGATCCTTGGCTCCCAAATATTCCCAGCATGAATATTTCCTACCGGGACATACTGATATGTGTCAAAGTGGATTTTGACGAACCCAAGAGGATAGGATACATGTACTGCGACGAGGGCCATATGAAAGAAACTCAACGTATCCCCATTGGTCCTCCATGCCTAAAAGACGAATGAAAGTGGAAATTGACAAAGAACGGGGCCTTCTCAGTCAGATCCGTCTATCACTCCTTCAAAGAACACATTGCCCCAACTACTTATATGGGAATTCCTCAAGCTGAAACTAAGCAATGGAAGTGGCTTTGGAGTCTCAGTCTAGCACTGAAAATCCTATTTTTCCTTTGGAGATGCTGCAAGAATGGTCTAGCTACAAAAATAAATCTTTTCAGAAGGAACTGCGCCATCTCCCTGACTTGCCCTGTCTGCAACTCCCAAGATGAAAATCTTTTACATTGTCTTCTCTTCTGCCATCATGCTCGTAGTTCCTGGCTCTCACTCCTGAGGATAGAAATGGCATGTAATTAATAGAAAAGGGAAGGGGTAAATGTGGTAACTGAAATGATACTGGAAGGCTTTTAAGATATTCACCTCAAGAGATGAATATTGAAAGAGTGATATTGGGGCCTAATATAGCACCCAATATCATGCTACTCGCGTAACAAAAAAACGGCGATATCTCGAATATCTTTTTATTAGGTGATATAGATATGAATATAACCCAATATCACCCGTATTAAATGGCCTGGGATGATGAGAACGTGAATGATTCGTACTTTAAAGCTTCTTAGTAGTGAGCTCATGCCTCTGCTTATCTTCACCAGTGGCTCACTTTGGTTTAATACATATTATATCCACTCATTAACTCATTAATTCT
Source organism: Linum lewisii (assembly GCA_034768395.1). Lineage (NCBI taxonomy): Eukaryota > Viridiplantae > Streptophyta > Magnoliopsida > Malpighiales > Linaceae > Linum > Linum lewisii. Next base: position 16,415,778 of record CM068299.1, on the reverse strand, counting down.
ACGTAAGTTATTATAATATAATATTGAAAATATGATTGTTTTGCGTTATTTTTTATATTTCCAAGGGGGGCTGCTCAATCCCCCAACGTTGCTCCGCCACTGTAGGTTACACTTAGATGACCTATTAACTGGTCATTGTCACAGACTCGACGAAAAAGTCACTAAAGACTCGCTAGCAATGGATATAAGTTATTGGTTAACAATGATTTCAAATATACTTTCTCTAGCCAACAACCGAAGTATTGTTGAAGGGCACTAAAAAAAAGTTGACTTTTAGCTACTGCAAAATTACAACGGCATGAAAATGCAGTAGCAAATAGTTAGTATTTGATACGACAATCACTATTTCATGTAGTAATTTGCAGTAGCAAATTGCCACATCACTATTTGCTACACCCAGCATCCCGTAGCAAATAGTAGTGTGGCAAATAGTATTTGCTACTGCGAATTACTACATGAAATAGTGATTGTCATATCAAATAATAACTATTTGTTACTGCATTTTCATGCCGTTGTAATATTTTTTTTTTATGAATGATGAGATATATTACCAAAAGATTCAGCAAAGCTGACCAGCGTTTTTTACACAGGATGGCCAAAGCCTTGTCCCCAACACCCAATTAAAAACAAAGTGCCAAAAATGGGAGCAGAATACAGCTCCACACCAACAACAATAGAAATGCCATGACTAAAAAAGAAAAACACCCAGCTGCCCAAGAACCAAGACTGCACAGATCAGACCAAAATTGACAGCAACAAAACAGTACCCAAAAACTGAATCCTAGTAAACAAAAACCGGAGATTCCAGCCCCCCAAACACAGTTGCCTCACCATTGAATCAGCCTGGATCATGACCTCCGCCCCATAAAGATAGCCAACCCCGGAGCTCATCATTGGTCACGATTCCTGCAACACGCAACCAACGTCCAATAGCTGCGGCCACTTTCCACACAACGCTAGATACCGACAACTCTCTATCTCGAAAGACCCTATTATTTCTCTCTAACCAAATAAACCAAAAAATAGCATGAAGCAACCTAATCCTATAAGCACTAAAGCCACTACTACAGTTCCTAGCCTGCCATTCCTGGATAAACTCTCGAATCTCATAATGGTGTGGTCCCCAAATGGCAAGCTTGGAACTGAAAGTAGACCAAACCTGTGAGGAAAAAGAGCAAGAAAGAAACAAGTGCGACAATGACTCAAGGTCCGCTCTGCAGAAAACACAAATATTCGGCCCAATAAAACCTCTTTTTTGGAGGTTGTCATAGGTCGAAATGCTTCTATAGAAAGCTTGCCACACAAAACCTGAGATTTTGGTTGGGACATCTGCAAGCCAAATCAAATCAGAAGGGAACTCCACAAGACCCGAAGCTCTCTGCTGCCACAACACCTTGTAGAAGGAGCTCACCGAGAACACTCCAGCCTTGTTGTATCCCAACGAGGTGCTGGTGGCCCTTGGGAAATCCACACATGCTCCACCTCCTCTAAGAGCGATAATAGTCTCCGTCTCTCCTCCTCTGCCCCACCACGCAACACCGTAGTCATGTTAATACATACAGCCCATTGGGCTTCGAATATATACATCCGATTAGGGTTTAAATTGAGGAGGGACTAACCCTAATCGCTTAGTATATATACATGACTTATACTATGTAATAGTTAAGTCTTCTCTCTCCGCTTATAATATATCTCCGCTCTTTCTCCGTGGATTAGCTAACACTACGTTAGTGAACCACGTTAAACCTCGTGTTTTCTTACTTCTGTCGCTATTCTCACTATGTCTAACATGGTATCAGAGCCTCACGCTACTCAAACCTACTCTGATTCTGTAAGTGTTCGATTCAATGGACACAACTATGCTCTTTGGGAATTCTCGTTTCGAACGGTCATCGAGGAAAAGGGTTACTTTCATACCTGGATGGTACGGTAACCCTTCCCACTGCTGCTTCTATTACTGCTGTTTCGACTTCTGTTGCTTCGAAGAGTCCGGATTCTAAGTCTTCCGAATCTGCTTCTGTTGATCTCGACGCTGCTGTTGCTGCTTGGCGAGTGAACAACGCTCGAGTCATGTCATATACTCTTGGTTCGGTGGAGCCAAAAATCACACTTTCGCTGCGATCTTTTCCCTCTGCTGCTTCGGTGTGGTCTCATCTCAAGGCCACCTATTCGCATGTCAATGCCTCACGGTTATTTGACCTTGAATTCGCTCTGGCAAACTTATCTCAAGGACAACTGGATGTCACTGCTTACTCCTTGGCAGCACAAAATCTTTGGACTAAAATTGATTTGTTATCAGCTTCTATGCTCTCGGCTGCGGCCAATCTTGAAATTCAGGCTGAGCGACGACGCGCCCGTTCCTTCCAGTTTCTCATGCGATTGCGACCTGAATTTGAACAAGCTCGTTCTCAGCTCATTTCTGCCAACAAGACTGATATGACTGAAATCATTGCTGAACTTGTTCGAGCTGAGACCAGGCTCCGAACTCAAGCACAACTCGACACCATCACGTCTTCTACTGCTTCTGGAAACGTTTTCGCGGCTGGAAAACCTTGTCCTCAATTCGTCTCTCGACCGAAATCATTGACTACAGGTTCTGTTAGTACTCCTGAAATGAGTACGATTCGCTGCCATCATTGTCAAGAGTTAGGTCACTATATCTCGCTTTGTCGGAAGCGAAATCTATGTACTTACTGCAAAAAAACGGGGCATATAATCAGTGACTGTCGTCTGCGCACTCGAAATAATACTCGTAACGGACGTGGAAATTCTGGTTATCTGGTTCAAGAGACAAGCTCTGGCTCTATTTCAGATGGTGGAGGATCAGTTACCTCCCCCTCCATTATTTCTACTCCTGCTACTTCCTTCTCAACCAATGATGGTACAATAGACAACTTGGTTCAAGCTGCTATCCAACGTGCTCTTCCTCAGGCTCTTACTTCCGTCTTCGCGTCTCTTGGCATTTCAGGTATCGGAAATAAATGGTTTCTTGACTCTGCTTCATTTAACCATATGACAGGGAAGTTTTATTTCTTTCGGGATTATAAACCTCTGACTGGCCACTATGTGGAAGTCGCCAATGGCCAACAATTAGAAATTAAGGGTGTTGGCACTATCTCCACACCATCCCTCACGTTGCCTAATACTCTGCATGTTCCATCTTTAGTTCCTAACTTAATCTCTATCGGTCAATTAACGGAGGATGGTTGCCTTGTGTCTTTTGATAATAATGGATGTGCGATACAGGATCGACGGACCAAGAAGACGATCGGAATGGGAAGTAAGGTCGGATGTAATTTCATTTCTGAGAAGTTGGCTCGTGGTTCTTCTGGTTCGGCCATTGGTGTCGACGATGCTCATTTTTTGTCTTTTTCGGCTAATAGTAGTTATCATGATTTGTGGAGGTTATGGCACTCTCGTTTAGGTCATCTTCATTCGGCTAGACTTTTGGATATGCTCAAGAAACAAAAGTTACCAGTTCCGTTTAATACGAAGAATTTTGTGGTTCCAGATTGTGTAGATTGTATTGAAGCAAAAACCATTGCTCTGCCTTTTCATTCTAGCACTACCACCGCCACTGAGATGTTTAATCTGGTTCATATTGATTTATGGGGGCCTTGTACTACGACTTCTCGGCTCGGTTTCCGCTACTTTGCTCTCTTTGTTGATCATAAGTCTCGCTTTGTGTGGGTGTATTTTTTACGGCTCAAATCTGAGCTACTAACGGTTCTCAAAGAATTTGTGGTTATGGTTCAAACACAGTTTCAGAGGACTGTCAAAGTTTTTCGATCCGATCCCGGGGGTGAGTTTACCTCCACCGCTCTTCATAGCTTTTATAAAAGTCAGGGAATTCTATTTCAACAATCTTGTCCTGGGGTCTCGGAGCAAAATGGTCTAGTGGAGCGTAAGCATCGTCATGTTCTTGATTTAACTCGAGCTCTTTTGATTCAATCTCGGGTTCCTGCTCACTTCTGGGTTTAGGCCATTCGTGCCGTTGTCTACCTTATTAATCGGCAACCAACCACCATCTTGGATCATCTATCACCTTTCGAGATTATCTACTCCCGATCACCGAATTACTCCCGGCTTCGAGTTTTTGGTTGCACTTGCTTTGTCCTCCTCCCTAAGAAGGATCGGACGAAGTTATCGGCAAAGACGGTTCGTTGCGTGTTCTTGGGCTATATTGATCATCATAAGGGATATCTGTGTTATGACCCTCATCAACGTCAAATTTATACGGCTTACCATGTTGTTTTTCAAGAACATGTTTTTCACTATCACTACCCTCCTAGCTCGGCCAATACAACTCTTCCAATTCACCTACCCAACTTTGATGAGCTACCTGCCCGTTTGGACGCCCCTGTCTCCTCCCTTCCTTCCGCACCAATCCCCACTATCACCACCCCACATGCTTTTCCCACTTCCTCTTCCCTGTCCAATCCTTCCCACATAACACACACACCACAACACCCACTACTACCTCCTCCCATGCATCTCATTCTCCAACCCATGCAACACCTACGTCCACTGCCTCTTCTTCTACTATCCAACTTTCCTCGCCATCTTCCCAATATTCCCCAATACCCTATTCTACTACACCACCCAATCTACCACCCCCCCGCAAACCAACCTCATCGTTCCAGCCGTGCTACTCAAGGTACACTTCCTCCTCGCTATATGGACTACATCACATATGCTACTACTGGTGTCACGATTCCTACTACCTTTCGACAGGCCAATGATGATCCGCAATGGAAAGCAGCCATCCGTGAGGAACTTGATGCTCTTCACGAAAATCAAACGTGGGAGTTAGTTCCTCGTCCCTCTGGTGTGGCAATCATTGGTTCTCGGTGGGTCTATACAGCTAAGTTTTATCCTGATGGTAGTCTCGATCGGTATAAGGCTCGTCTTGTTGCCCAAGGGTTTCGTCAAGAGTATGGAATTGATTATGATGAGACGTTCGCACCTGTCGCTAAGATGCAAACTGTTCGGGTGCTTCTCGCTCAGGCATCACAAGGTTCTTGGTCGTTATATCAGTTGGATGTTAAGAACGCTTTTCTTCATGGAAATTTGAAGGAGACCGTTTATATGGAGTGCCCACCTGGCTATCCTCTCTCGGTCCCTAATATGGTATGTCTTCTTCGTCGATCCCTTTATGGTTTAAAGCAAGCACCTCGTGCTTGGTTCGAAACATTCCAAACTCTCATTCTCAATTCGGGATTCAAACAAAGTCAGAATGATCCGTCGCTTTTTACTAAGCGGTCAACAATTGGTATCACAGTTCTTCTTATTTACGTCGATGATATGATTCTTACGGAAGTGACGCTAAGGGTATCGAGGATATTCGCAAAATTATGGCAGATCACTTTAAACTCAAGGAGTTGGGCATGCTATCTTATTTCCTTGGTATACAAGTCTCTCACTCTCCTTCTGGCATATTCATCCATCAGGAGAAATATATTTCAGATTTATTAGAGGCTGCTCATATGGACCAATCGAAGCCGTATCACACTCCCATGGAGTCGAATTTGAAGCTTCGATGAGATGGTGGTGAGTTAGTCGATGATCCTACTCTTTATCGCAAAATTGTCGGCAGTCTTATTTACTTGGCGGCGACGCGGCCAGCATTGCATATGCTGTCCAAATCGTTAGCCAATTTATGGCGACTCCTAGAGTTCCTCATCATGATGCAGTCCTCAAGATTCTCCGGTACCTCAATGGTACTCGTTCAATGGGAATGTTCTTTCCAAAGACGGGTTCCCAACAACTATCTGCCTATGCGGATGCTGACTACGCAGGGTGTGTGGATACCCGCCGCTCTACGTCTGGATGGTGTGTTAAGTTTGGTGATTCATTTATTTCATGGCGGTGCAAGAAACAAGATAAGGTGTCAAAGTCAACTACTGAGGCCGCATATCGTTCGATGTCAGAAGTTTGTTCTGAGGTGGTTTGGCTTCATCGCTTACTTCATGATCTCAGTGTTCTAGTACCAGATCCAGTTGATTTATTTGGCGATAATACTAGCTCTATTCAGATTGCCACAAATCTGGTTCTTCACGATCGGACGAAGCACATTGAGACACATATTCACTATATCCGTGATTTGGTTAATTCTGGCAACATTCAATTACACTACTTATCTTCTGAAGAGCAGACCGCAGACCTATTAACCAAGGCGGTGCCTACTAGTCGTCATTGGTTTCTGCCGGGCAAATTAATGATGCGGAATCATCATCAATTTGAGGGGGGATGTTAATACATACAGCCCATTGGGCTTCGGATATATACATCCAATTAGGGTTTAAATTGAGGAGGGACTAACCCTAATCGCTTAGTATATATACATGACTTATACTATGTAATAGTTAGGTCTTCTCTCTCCGCTTATAATATATCTCCGCTCTTTCTCCGTGGATTAGCTAACACTACGTTAGTGAACCACGTTAAACCTCGTGTTTTCTTACTTCTGTCGCTATTCTCACTATGTCTAACAAGTCAGAGGCACTGTCCATCTAGACCTGTCATCCACCATAAAATAGTCAAAAACAGCAACCTCCCTGGATTGTGCAACCGCAACAATCCTAGGGAACCTAACCGCTAAACACTCACCCGTAATCCAAAAATCAAACCAGAAAGAAACCCCCACCCCCAGGATCAATCAAAGCGTGTTCCCAAAAAATAGGGTTGGTATTCACAATATCTCTCCAGATCATCCACCCTGCATTCTGCAGACTCCAGTCTGGTTTCCAATCTGAGACCCCAACACCACACTTATCCACTATCTTGCTACGCCACCACGCATTTCTCTCCGTAATAAACCTCCAACTCCACTTCCCAAGTAAAGCAATGTTCATTCTTCTAAGATCCAAAACCCCAAGGCCACCCCTGCATCTCGGCTCCTTAACCACATCCCAACGAACCAGATGGGGTTTCCTGTTCTCCCCGCCACCCTCCCAGAGAAATCTGTTTTGAATCCTTTCTAACTCCTTAATAATGGACCTTGGCGCCTGGAAAAGAGACATGTAGTAAATTGGTAATTGAGCAAGGACACTTTTAAGAAGAGTTAACCTTCCTCCAAAGGAGAGGAGTCTCGCCTTCCAAGATTCCAACCGAAGCCTCACCGAAGTCACCACCGGCTCCCACAACTGCTTGGACGGCGTTTTAGTACCAAGAGGTAGACCTAGATATCTTGTAGGGAAAGACCCTAAAGAGCAACCAAGGATATCCGCAAAACCTTGTCCGTCAACCACCTCCCCAATTGTGTACAGAACGAATATTTGCACGTTTACTTTGAGCCCCGTAACTGCTTCAATACAAACTAGGACAACCAAAATCTGCTGGACGTACTCTATCCTAGCATCGCAGAACACCACTGCATCATCTGCATAGAGGATATGGTGGATTTCGCCAGTCCTATCCTCCTCATTCATGAAGAAACCTTCAAACATATTTGCCTCTCTTGCCTTTTCCAAAAACTAAGACAAAACCTCCATGATCATAGTGAAAAGAAAAGGAGATAGCGAGTCCCCTAGTCTCAGCCCTCTAGAACTAGGAAAGTAACCTTTCCCCTCTCCATTTACCAAGATCGAGAACCACACGGACGAAACACAAGCATCCATCCACCGAATCCATCTATTAGGGAAACCCATAGCCTTCATAACATTAGACAGACAGCTCCAATTAACATGATCATAGGCCTTCTCTATGTCCAACTTTAACACCAACCCCGGTCTACCTGATCGCCTCCTCGAGTCGATAATTTCGTTAGCAACCAAGGAGGCGTCTAGAATTTGCCTCCCTTCCACAAAAGCACACTGATTCACCAAAATGCACTTTCCAATAATCAGTCTAAGCCTAGCAGCCAGAGTCTTTGAAAGAATTTTATAAATCGAGTTAACCAGACCGATAGGTCTCAACTGCTTTATATCCTCCACAGACTCCGTTTTTGGAATCAAGCAAAGAAACGTGCTGTTAATTGACCTTGGAAATGCCTCAAAGCGTACAAAGTCGTCTAAAGCTGATAAGATATCCTTCTTCACAATCTGCCAATTGGCTTTGAAAAAACCCATAGGGAAGCCGTCCGGTCCTGGAGATTTGTCACCTGCACTCTTTCTCACAACCTCCCAAACTTCCTGTTCCGAAAAAGGCCGGATGAGACCCTCTAACTCCTTCGGATCAACCGTCCTAAAGTTCCCACTACGAGGGAAAGGCCGATACACCTCTATATCAGTATAGAGCTCGGTATAAAACCGAATCATTGCAGCCGCTAAGTTCTCATCCTCCTCGAACACCACATCGTCAATCCTAAGGGAGGTAACACGATTCCGACGTTTATTGTGATTTGCCATTTTATGAAAATACTTTGTGTTCCTATCGCCATCCGTTGTCCATTTATCCTTCACTTTTTGACGCCAGGACGCCTCCTCTCTCTTCCACAACTTGTCTAGATCACACTTCAAGAGACATCTCTCAATCATGTCCGGATTTGAGAGTTGATGAACCTCTTCTAATTTATCCAAAGAGGCAATTTTCTCCAAAGTTTCCCTAATTAAAACATCGGTTCTCTTGAAGGTAGACACATTCCACTTTAAAATTTCCTCCTTGAGAAATTTCAATTTAGAGGCTACTCTGAACAGACCATTAGAGCCTCTCCTCGGAACAGCCCAAGCCTCCCGAACAACATCAGCAAAAGAGGGGGCTTCCAGCCACATTAGCTCAAATCTCCAAGGCCGTCTAATCAATCTTTCCTGAACACAGTCCAAAACCAATGGACAATGGTCTGAACAAGTTCTAGCTAAGGCCCTCAACCTATAATCATGAAAGAATTCCTCCCACTCTGAACCCACCAAAGCTCTATCAATCCTAGAAAGCGACGCAGAAACTTGTAAATTTGAGAAGGAGAAGGCCGCTCCGCCCAAAGGTAAGTCAATCAAACCAAAATCCTGAATGAAATCATTAAAGAGCCTCATTTCAGTCCGAGAGCGGATGCCACCTAAAGGTCCATTTTTTTGTAGTGAGGGTGGACAAGATACACCGAGCACCCTATAACCATTGGTGGAGCCATTCATTAGAAAGAGGGTGACGTTGCACCCCATAAGTTTTTTTATTACTAATGTCAAATGGTTTAAATCATGATTAATCTTTGGAAAAATAGCATTTTGGTCCCCTCTATTTTGCCAACTTAACAAATAGCCCCCTATACTATAAATCACTCTTTTTACCCCTTCTACTTTGACCACTTTACATTTTGGGTCCTTCCATTCCAACTATTGTATTCTTATCATTAAATTTGGCCACTTATCCCTTCTTAACGTCCGCACTTCGACAAAGAGAGATATCATATGTACGAGACTAAGAGTTGGCTAAGGAGGTATTGTGAAGAGTATGATGAAATACGAAAGGTTTTAAAATCACATGTTTTATTCGTCGATTACATCCTATGTAATTATATATATTTATATGCTCAATTAAAAGATGCTTAGTAAACTAATACATGGCTATTGAAGCTAACGTGGTATACTGAATGTGCACCAATTAACGTCGACATGAAGAAGACAATTGAAATGGAAGGAACCAAAATGCAAAATGGCCAAAGTAGGAGGGGTTAAAAAGAGCGATTTATAGTATAGGAGGTTATTTGTTAAGTTGGCAAAGTAGAGTGGATGAAAATGCTATTTTCTCTTAATCTTTCTAGTTAACCTAATTTTAAAACATCTAATTAAAAACTAACTTTTTTGGAATTCCAAATGTCAAATCTCTAATCTTTGAATAGACATCGATTTCATATCCCACTCACCGTCTTTGATATCTTTTAGAGGATGTTTAGTATTTGTGATTTGGAGAATAGATGGGCGATTCTAGAGAATACATGTATTCTAGTCAATGCGTTGTTATTTTGTCATTTTTCTGTCACAAATTCATGTATTGTTGTTCCCCGAAAGTCTTAAAACTGTGGATTTAAAATCTCACATTTTAGGTGAGATTGTGGAGATTTTGGTAATATTATGCAGTCAATTTTACATAACATTTGAGTTGAGTTGTTATATGAACTATTAGTTACTGTTTATCTCAAATTGTAAGGTAAATAAAGTTAGATAAAAAAAAAAGTTATATGTGCACCCCTTCATGAAAATTCTGGCACATAACCCACATTAGCAATAAAATTCAGCTCCATCATATACAAACAAATCTTTCTACAATGAAGTTTATGCATGATCTTGTCACATATGAAGTTGTACAACCAAAAGAAAATAGGAACAAGAATAGAAACCCAAGTTCTTATCGTAACGAATGATGGTGGGACAGACTACAATATATTGGTGTTGCACCACTCGTCTTGGCTGTTCCTTGCAAGATGCAGTCTAACAATGTACAATTCTTGAATTTCCCTCCAAAATTATTCATCTGAATTATTTTTTTATGAAAAACCAATTAATCTCGACTACTATTATACAAAATCTCATAATTTTTTTGAAATTTTTTCGATAAATGTGGCATAAAATAATTTTGTTGATACTTGTTTCAATGTGTTTGGTGCACAAAATAATTTTACTGTGTTTGCGCGTTGTTTGCTTGGACGTAATATTTGTGGTATACACACATGTATGTTGGTAACTAAAGTTCTGATGCCAGAACAGTCCATTTCATGATCATAAAGATTTGGAAATTGGAGTGATCATTATCAGCAATCAATTAACTTAACCAATTGCCACCACGTTAGGCTGTCGGCATGCATGACAATTGATCGCGATCGCCCTTATGTTTAACCGCAAATACAGCGCAACATTAATTATCATTCACAACTTAATGAGCCCAACTCCATTTCTTATAGAACAAAATAGGACTCTTTTTGTACCATTTTTTTCCCCTACTTCCCAACTAACTCCCGTTTATTTCCTCAACCAATAAACTCTACATTAATGTTCACTTTCAAGCTCTACACAAAGAACTATTGCTCACTTTACTATAAAAAGGCAACGTTACTTGTCCTTCCAAACACACTACTACCAAATCATATATATACATCTAAACATTATGGAACTTAGCCGCTTCCTCCTCGTTCTCACAGTAGCTCTAGCGGCTGCTCTATCAATGAGCATCGTTCCTTCTGATGCTACCGATGTCGCCGAAGAGAAGTTCTACTTCAAGAAGAAGCTTCCCAAGTTTCACTATCCTAAGCCATACCATCACCACCACCCATTGTTCAAGAAGCCAATTGATCCTTTCCACAAGGCGCCCCTTATTACATCACCACCGCCCAAGAAGTTCAAACCAGTTTACCCCAAGTCCAAGTTCCCCAAGTATGGTCATTACCATCCTGGACACCCTCCCGTCGAGAAACCCTGAATGATCATCGATTATTCATATTATGAATATATTAATGTTGCGACTTTGAAATAAAATCATTGTAAGGCGTTACGACGTCGTATTATGGCTGTTTTTTTATATACATACATATATAGATTCCTACTGGACCGATCCTTTGTTAAAGTATTGAAATGAATGTACTCATGCTCTAGTAGCTAGCTGATTGCTGCCTTTGTGAGTTCGTGTATGACCTGAATACTATGGCATGTCATGTATGCATTTCCTGACCATGGCAGGACTATAATTTCTATCAAACTATATTTCCATTTCCTGGTTCTCGACTTCTCATTTCTATTATTCTATATGTATTTTCTTATTCTTATTTCATTTATACATATGTTTCCTACACATTTGTGGCATAATGTCCAAATTGTTGTTTCTGGATGAACGTGAATTATATGAAGAAATGAGTACAAACATAAAAATGAAGAAAGAATAAAATGACAGAGTACATAATAATGACAAAAGCAGAATTCAAAAGCCAAAACACATTACAAATTATATATAATTTTTTTTAATAAAATCATATTGTTTTTCCAATATGACTCGCAACCCGATAAACTACCAACCCGACTACCCCGCGACGCGACTAACTCACAACCCAACTAAGCCGTGACCCGACTAAACCGCAACCCACCCGCCCGACCCGAATGACCCAATTGACCATTTTAAAATCACGCATTTTTACTAAACTTTTATGAAAATTCTAATTGAAATGTAACATTTTAACTTATTATATATTATATTTAAACAAATATATGATTGTATTCTATATTTATTATATTATTTTACCACATTATTATCATATGACTGTTATCATATGTAAAAAAAAAACATTTAATAAATGAATCACATATTTACTTATCATATTTTCCTTCTCCTTTTTTCCTTTTTCTTTTTTCCCTCTTCTTTTCTATTTCTCGCTTTTTTCCTCCACTTTTATATTTTCCTCTCTTTTTCATTTCCTTTTTATCAAACTTTTTAATTCCCTCATTTCTCTCTTTTTTTTCTAGCAATTTCTATGGTGACAACAAAAGTAGTGTTGTCACCATAACAACAATGTTAAGGAAGTCAGAATTTTCAATGAAAGTAGAAATTGTTAGAATATACGTTTGGGAGATCATTAAAAACTCCGGGTATCTGAAATATTAAAACGCAACTCCATTAGACAGTAAACAAACACAGACATCTCATAATATAGTGTAACACTCCAACCAAACGTAACACAATTAATTGCAGTGAAACACTAACAGGGTGCTACGATGCACAAATACCATACCATACTGATTTCTACCATAACTCAAGTATGTATTATTGATTCATAAAAAAACGAGTATGTATTATTGTAGAGTTTTAGAACAAACTTGTAATGACCTAAAAACATATATCATCATTTATACAGGATTGAAACGAAAGTTCCCAATAACACGAATCAGAGGAGGAGTCACATGCTCCACTAACAATCGTTTTACTAACAAGCATTTCACTTGCTCCACAAACATTAATAAGTGTTTCCCAGACATTTTGTTCTTACTGACATCTACAAGACACTTTACAGAACAGAGATATACACAATATCATGCTAAATATGACATATGCACATGACTCGATAGTGTATCCCAAGACATGTTTGAAAATAAACCAATGGATGAGGATCATGACGCATTCTTCCGATTCTATCTGGCCTCACGCTCGCCAATCCAAATAAATCTTCTTGGTGGCATGTTGATCCTGTAGAATCAAGTATACACCTGTGTAGACTACTGACGGTCTGGGGGGGAATAAGGGTTAGTGCTAACCACTGACTGAGGGCCTTAAGCCCTAGGTCATACTAAGGTGCAAGCAAGTCGCGTAACAAGTATTCCAACTAGTATCACATAAGGTTACTCATGTAAACCTAACTCGTTATTCCACATTTTAATTGGAATCCTGGCTCACGTATGCTGGTAGACTCCCAGGTAGAACAGGTAGTACACAAACGGTTACCTCATAAACAGGCAGCTCTCCGTGGTAAGAGTCTCAAAACCATCTAGTCACTAGGTTCAACTGTCCTAATGACCTACTCCTAGCAAAACTGGCCATATATGGTTTTCTACAATATAACAAAATAAGCATATAGTCTCCAGCATACGGACCCTAACTAAGTTATCAAGCAATTTCCGTATTATTTTCCTAGAATCATCAATCTAGGTGAATTGTTGTCACAATCAAATCACAATATAACATGTATATCAAATTAATCAACTATGATATCAAAGTAAAATGAAATGAGTACAATCACATATATAACAATAACAATAAATTCATATACGAGCCTAGGGTCGTTGTACGACCACTATCCTAGCATGCATATGACATTTAATAATAAATAGACACATGAAGGAACACCTAACTCGATATGATACGCAGGAGATCACCCTCATCATCAGAATTATTGACATAACCTTACTACTAACTTTAAGTTTCAAACCCTAATTCCCAACCACCTATGCTACACCAACGAGGTATATATATGCGTTAGGTTTTCTTCACGACCGAACCGTTCTAAATAGCATACTTTCACCCACAATGACCCCCTAAGCCCTATTTATACTATCTATGAGGCGGCATGAATAGGCGAATAGCTACCGCCTTTGAAAAGGATGAAGCGGTTCCCAACTACTTCAGCCTTTAAGCAGCTTTAATTTTCATCATAATCATATTTTACTTAATTATTAAGTGAGGCACACCTTGAGAAAAGCTCCCAAATTGGCCACGTGAGCATCCATGAGCAGATTTAAAATAATAACAAGTGTTATCATTACACTAGCTGGAAAACGGGCGGGTTGGGCGGCCCACAGATCGCGAATTCTTCGGGTCACGGGTTCATCGAATCGTCGATGTTCATCAGGTTAGTTGGGTTGCGGGGCGAACGGGTCTCAGGTTGGGTCGGGTTGCCCATCAGGTCACAAGTGTCAACTACAATTTGCAAAACTTTATATAAATTTTTTTATGTGATAAATAATTTAAAATAAAATTTAATAAATTCATACATATATAATCAAGTTAATCAATATATATAGGGTAAATACAACTACATAGCCAAACTTTTGGATTCGCTGACAATTATGGCCAAACCTATATCGAAAACAAAAAATAGCCAAAAACTTAACGAAATTTAGTCAATTTCGTTAAAGATAACGGAAACGCCACATTGGCAGCCACGTAAGCAGACACGTAAACATTTTAACTACACAATATTATATTGTACAAAATATATTTTTACAACTTTAAAAAATACATTAAAAATTAAAAATCTATTTCCACCACCGTCACCTCAATCTTCCCTCCCTATCATTCCGCCGTAATCCATGGTTTCCCAATATTTGTTTTCTACTGCACCAGATCTCGGCCGGTTGATCGGGAAACTCCAGATCCGGCGACCGGGGGAGTCAACCACACCGACAACCTTGTTCCCTCTAATCGCCAACCAGAAAATCCACCCCCACCACTGTGAATACCAATCCCCCTCCTCATCCTTCCGCCGGATTATCTCTAGGTAGAACCAACCGTCGATTTTCGGAGCTGAGGAAAGTTAGGTTGGTGGAATGGGTTTGGGATTTGTAAGGGAAGGGCGAGATTATAGACGCGGTGGATTGCAGGATGATGGCGGCGAACGACAGAATAGATCGGGGTTTGGATTCAGAGCAAGTGGAGAGGCTGATGATTATAAGACTGGGTTTTCATCCTAATGAGATGCATCAGCCATCAATTAAGTTTGGGTATAATACGACATCGTCACGGAATATTGGAGCGGGGAAGACGAAGTTTTGAAGAAGTGGTTGGTGTTGAAGGGGCGGCGGCTAGGAAGCCTATGGTCGGCCGTGGAAGACGGCGAGGAGATCGGCGGTTTTTTTTTTTACGAAGAGGAGATCAGTGGTATTAAGATTTAGCGGCCAAAGGATGGTGACATAATTTAAATTATGTCACCCAAACAATATCCACTCACAGCCGTTGGATTCACAAGCCATAGGATCTGATCGGATTGGACTAATTAATTATGGAATTAGTTAATTAATTTCATTGATTATATTTGAGTCATTTTGGGAAGGCATTTATATAATGATATTATTCTTATTCTTTGTAATCAATCCTTTATTTTGTTACCAAATTATTTACTAATATTATTCCTGCTCAAATCCGAGATTAAACCTATATCTTACTTGCTATTTTTTCATTATTCAGTCCTTATTCTCATTTCCCTAGCTTGCGGCTGTTTGCTTGTCTCATGGAGTCTCATGTTGTAATCGATGAAGCCAACCAACAGCCTAGGAGCGAAGGTTTTGATCTTAATCTCATACCCGATGATCCAATCGACGAAAATCATTCAGAAACGACTGAGAATATTGTACCATCGGCAGACAATCTCGAAATTTTGCAAGGACACAATATGCAGTTAATAATATTATCCAGCTAATACTATTATTTCTAAACTTTCATTTTTTACTTACTCAGTATCAACTCGATTTTCAATACGATAATAAATGATTTATTTTTTATGTTTTGTGTTCATAATAATATTTCGTTCATTGTTCCTTTTTAGTTTCAAATAACCGATAATGTTATATATCTAATAATAGTATTTTATCAATTTTGATGTTCATCAGGCTTACGAAATCAATAATAGTAACGCTACAATACTATTATTACTTCATCTAGCACCACTTCAACCCTTTCATAGAACACAAAAACATAGTCAATCAACTAAATACAAGAATTCTCGTACAAAAGGAATCAAACAAACCACAATAACACAAATCATTCATCTGAAACAACAACTTCTGCTGATAATAGTATTCTCCAAACCATTCCCAAACATTTGCAGCAAAACGAGAAATCAAAACATAGACATTTCAAACAAGATTCATATGCGATACTAGTATTAACCTAATAATAGTACCCAAACCATTCCCAAACAATTGCAGCAGAACGGAAAATCGCGATGAATGCTGATTAAGAAACCTAATTCCCAACACAATCGAAACCCCAAAAACGTCTGATTGCACGAAACCACAACGGCTGCACCAAACAACTGCACCAAATCAGGAATCGAAATTAGTTGGGATGAATCGGCAGAGGGAATGTCGCTCGATAGTGCTTACCTAAACGAGAAGACTGAGTCGGCTCTTCCAGCGACGGTGGTTGCAATCGGCGACTAAGAGCATACTCGTTTTTTACTAAAGAAGATTTGAGAGAGAATGGGGGTGCGGTTTTTTTTTGTGGCAACGGTTAAAAGAGGAATGAAAATGGAAAAGGTAAGTAGTATAATGAAATTTGGGGTAATAAAAATATTTAATATGGCACAATAAATAGGGGAATCTCATTATTTTATTACTATAATCCCTCCACCATTAGATCTATTCTATGGAGATCTAATGACTCTTATGGATTATGTCTTATAGACATAATCCATTAATTTTGTCACCACTCATAATCCGAAGATTTAGGGGTAGGAGAGTTTTAGGTGTAAAATTAATTATTGTGATCACATTAGTATACTATTTTTTTCCAACTCATTAAATACATTAGCCAACTCAACAAAATATTTTTTTTCTGTTAACAAAACTTGACGGAGTTAACGGAATTGACTATTCCGTTAAATTTTTGGTTATTTTTTTTTTCAACATACGTTTGGCCACAATTGTCAACGAGCCCAAAGGTTTGGCCATAGAGCTGTATTTACCCATATATATAATTCTGTTAAAACAGTTGAATTTCCACCATACCAAACGACATATTTCTTTTCATCTTTCATTTTTTCTCCTTTTTACTATTATTATAATCATACTATTAGATTGTAAAAGGTTTAAATAATAAATTAATAATTAGTTCATGATCAATAAATATATGTAACTAATCATATTTACTAGTATCTTCAAACCACGAACTATAAATGGTAAAGTTTAAACTCTACACTCTGAACCAATGTATTTGGATCAGACCAATCATAAACACAAATTATACAGGATCAATGGTTATAAGGTTCAATCACGGTTCTATCTGTTTATACAATTTTACTCGTCCGACTGGTAATACAAAACCTCACCAATTTGCCCTATTTTTATTTGAACCAAACCAATCTAAAGATAAATTTATAAATTTTTTGGTCCGGTCGTGACATCATTGTTAAATTCTAAATCATATCGAATTTTGTTCAACTTTGTTTTAGTTGCTATAAATTAATAATTTTTAACCTTAAACCTATAACTAGTGTTTTTGGACCCTACCCGAACTTGCCAAAAAATTTAGGATTAGGTTTCCTATTTTGGCACCTAAGCCAAACTTGAAACCCGAAAATTTAATGGGTGGGTTAGGGTCGGGTTTAGGGTCGACTTGTTCACCCGAAAGATCTTACTAGTACCTATAAATATTACTATTTTTAATGCCACTTATGTAGTTTTTTCATATTTAGTCTTACTTATATGTTTATTTTTATTTTAAGACTGATACACTAATCAAGACTGACCTTTCACCAATATGTAAGATCTTGTCACTACATTTTATGTCATTTTTTATGCCAAACCTTTGAAAGGGATGAAAAATTTAGCCAACGAATTCTAAATATTTGACATCGTTAATAACAATGGTAACAGAGCTAACTTGACACTCATTTTACTTGTCAAACTGATGTCACGTCGACTACCACATAATTTTCTTTTTCGCTTTCATTTTTTAATTTTTAAAATTTTATTATTTATGTGGTAAAATAATTGATGTGTCAATATGTAAGGTGACAATGCTTACCACGTCTTGTATTTATGTTAACTTGGATGAAAAAATGAATGAAAATCACTCAATTGTCTAATTTGAGATTTTAAATAGTTGTGGCTAGATTTGACATATTTGTGAAAGATTTGGTTAGATTAGAATATTAGTCCTTTATTTTTATAACATTTCTCATATTTTTTCTTTTATTATGTAAGAAATATGTAACACCCCAATTTTATGACATGAAAAACGACAATTAGTCCCGGGACAGACGATGACTAAAAGGTTGAAAAAAACAACTTTGACCTACTACTTTTAAACTAACCATAAAATCAGGGTATTAATCGTCAAATCATTTACAACGGAAGTGGGCCCAACGACTTTAGAGCAACCCTCCAAGTCGCCATTACACCGTCTCATGATACTGCTCCGACACGCCTTAAGAAACTCCGGTGGTCCGTTGCTTGTCCAGGAAATTCCTGCAAAACTGGTGGGTGGCTCGGGGTCAGTCCATTATCATGATTATTCCGTATAAACGTGAATAAACAAATTTAATGGAATTAACAACGCAAACTAATAATTTCATAATCATCCTTCCGTAACGGAGATTACCGTTACTGTTTATCGAATGACTTGTCACAAGGAATATTAATCCAATATTCCAATCACGACCTATATGTGAATCATTAACACACAAAATCACAAGTCAATAAGACATCACATGAGCTATTCCAATAGTAACACACCACATCGAGATCAACTCGATCAACTTTCACCAATCGACAGGGCGTCCCCTCTTCCCGCCTAGCTAACCTCTACGCCATCATCGTTAAGGCTTACTTCTGAGCCTGTAATAGGGACTTCGCAAGAGTCGCTATTCTTCCCGACTATCATGAATCGATTGGGGCTATCAATACCCAACTCCCATCATCTGGTCGAGGCTAATTCCACCCAATTCTTACCATCCGGTTGGACTATTCGTACGCATCTACCGTGAATCGATTGGGGCTAACAATACCCAACTCCCATCACCCGGTAGGAACCCGTATCCATCGATGTTCCCGGCGGAGGACTAGCTAGCGAGGCTTTACTTTCCACCTGTATACACTAGGTGCCTAACATCATAAGATAACATCACGATTTAACCATAGTCGAATCAAACATAATTAGGTATAAAACTGACGGTTCCGGAAAGATGGAACTTTCAGTAGAAACGACAACTTGTTGTCAAAACCAAGACTTTACGTCTTAATTTCCAGGTAAGTAGGGGAGTCACTTGGACTACTTAAGTCCCTCTAACCTTAGGTATCATAACTTTATAAACCAGAATTAATGAGGATCCGCGTCACTCATTACTCTGAATAACCAACAAACAACAGTTAGTCATCCAAATCATCAAGGTATTATAGTACCTACAAGTAATAGATTTATAGTTCATATGGATTTAACAATCCATCACGTCATCCATTGGTTTAATTAGCCACCAAAGCAATCGAAGCCACATCGTTTATCATGCGATCTTATTCCGAGTTAAATCTAACCCTCGGAAGATGGCTGATTTGAATAGGAGTTATGGGTGATATATAAGTCCTCGTAATAATATCATAACAATTATTACGTCATACTAAGGAATTAATATTCCATAAGGAGTATAATACTTATCCCATAATCCAACACTTCTATTCATCCGATAAATCCAATGTTACGTGTCAAGGTAATTACCGGAACTCGTTTCCAAAATAATTGGGATGGAAATACTTAATTAACAATTTTAGTTAACGGAATGTAAACTAACTAATAAAACCAACTCAGATGGGTTACTACTTGGTAGGCAGTAAATCACCAAGAGAATTTTAAGAACCTTAATTTAAGCATATACGAGTCCAAAATAAGGCCCGAGTACCTTACTCGTTGATCCAGTTCCCGTCAAACGATTAATTCAGAATAATCACAATATTTGGTTAGTGACAAAGTTTAACCAAATAGCTAATTAAATTAAGGAATTAATTAATCCAAGAAATTTACCCCCTTAAACCAACCCACCTATAAATCGAGTCGGTTGACTTGGAAATCGGTTCCGTAGCTTGAATCGGATGGAAATAAGGAGTTAACGAACTTTCGGAACTTCCGGGCCAATTTGTACTAACTGAAAAGTTAGTTGAGCCAAATCTGTCACAAGTTGACAGTTAAGGATCAAACTGTCACAAGGGAAAATTTCAAGGGCCGAAATAACAAAGGAAAAAGAAGAAGTGACTGCACTGGTAATTTACCATCTTCTTCTCCAATTTGCAGGAGAAGAAGCTCTCCTTCGGTGAAATTCCGGTGAAGCTCCGGATTCCTCTATTTCTCGCACGAAACTATCTTTTGAAGGTTGGAAAAGATTCCCAGGCTTAAAACGATGTCGGGTATGTATTTTTCAAGGGTTGGGTATGTTTGGAACGCTCCGCCGTAACTCTCGTCGGAGCTTCGACGGTGAGGCTTTTGTTACTCAAGGTCGAAGGCTTGTTGGCTTTTATAGCCGACTCCAAAGCCTCTTGTTGCCCTGTGGAGTACCCAAAAGTCAAATTCACGAGAAAGAAGGGAGTGGTTGGTCGGTTGTTAGTGATGTTGACGGTGAAACTCTGTTTTGGCGTTACTCGGCCATTAATGGAGTTGGAGAGCTGTCGGGAATTGGAATTTTGTAGTCTAATCTAAAATTTTATGTACCGTCTGTAGCCAATTGCGTAACTATGTCCAAAAATAGCACAATCTGACGGGCAGCCAGCGCGTAGCCAGCCAGCGTACATACCAATTCAACAGCCGTCAATTCATTTGTTATTTGAAATCAAATATGGTAACATTGTAATTTGGTCACTTATTTTTGTCTATTTCACAAATGGATTATTATTATTATTATTATTATTATTATTAATTTGATAATATAAGCCGGTCTTGATAAAATAATAATATATAAGCTATAATTAATTTAAAAAAATTATATTAGCCGCCACAATCTCTTGAGTTACGGATCCCGAGGTCACGTTTGTTGGAAGCACAACGATGAAGGAGACAACGACTTCCAATAATAGTTTTAACTTTGAATCAATCAGTGCATAACCAGCGCAACGCATAGCCAGACCAGCGGGACGTGACCTCGAGTCACGTTTGTTTTAACTTTGAATTACGAATCCCAGTGTCACGTTTGTCGTTTGTCGTTGTTTTAACTTTGAATTGTTGTGCCTCCAACAAACGTGACCTCGGGATCCGTAACTCAAGAGATTGTGACAGCTAATATAATTTTCTTTAATGAATTATAGCTTATATATTATTATTTTATCAAGACCGGCTTATATTATCAAATTAATAATAATAATAATAATAATCCATTTGTAAAATAGACAAAAATAAGTGACCAAATTGCAATGTTACTATATTTGATTTCAAATAACAAATGAATCACTGCTGTTGAATTGGTATGTATGCTGGCTGGCTACGCGCTGGCTGCCAATCAGATTGTGCTAGTTTTGGACATAGTTACGCAATTGACTACTGACGGTACATAAAATTTAAAAGTATGCTACAAAATTCCAATTCCCTGGATTCACGGGGTGATGATTTACAATCATCAAAACCCGACAAACATCAATAATATGAAGGTTTGAGCCCTCACCGGAGGAGTTGCCAGAAATAGAGGTGCAACCGTGGTTTCATTTTCATGGAAGAGGATGATGAATAGTGATCACTATGACGTCATCATCTGAAAAAAATAGGGATTCGAACCTGAGATTTTTGGGTTGTTGGTTCGGTTCCTCAACCAACTCGGCCAAGCATAATTCTTAACTTCCGCGAATGAACTTAACTTGACTCGAAATCATTAAATCAACAATTCATTTCTCAACCGTATGGAAAAAAAAAAATTTGGTTCCGAAATTCTGGGTGTAACAAAATAATTCATAATGATCCCATATTATAAATATTATACTCAACATACGCCATGTCTAATGTGAGTAAAAATTATTGATGCCGTTACTAACAACATTATTGGTTGTAAAATTTCGACAAAACCATAATACAGTGCATATTTGGGTATGAAATTATGTTCCATAACTACTTTTAACATTCTCGTATGACCTTACATCATCAAGTTCGTTTTTTATAAGTTACATTATTAATATATGTTTCTATATACATGTTTTTAGCCTATAAACCATTATTCTA
Source organism: Linum lewisii (assembly GCA_034768395.1). NCBI lineage: Eukaryota > Viridiplantae > Streptophyta > Magnoliopsida > Malpighiales > Linaceae > Linum > Linum lewisii. Next base: position 16,393,467 of record CM068299.1, on the reverse strand, counting down.
TACACATTTCTATGTCTTAGATTCTTCATTTATTTTTTTAACTTGATTTAATCTAATTTGAGTATACTTGTTCTATATATATTCTTTCTTCTATATATAAAGGGAGAAGGGAAGTTACTATTGAATGAATAGTGTTTTCTTCCATCCATTAAAGTATTTAAGGCTTGGATCATAGGTTTTGAAAAGTGGTCTTTTTTGGGTCATCTTGTGTTGGGTGAGTTTGTGAGTTGTGAGGGTAAGTTTATGGGCTTGTAGCATTCTTATCTCCACAACTGACGTTGCAAAAACGGTCTCGCCCTTCCTGTCATTGTTCCACAAATTTTTTTCTTATGTGCTACGCATTGTGTCAATTAATCAATGAAGACTCTTCTTTTTCTTTGGTTCGTTTTCGGCTACCCATTTCACAACCATCTCGCTATGTGCTAATCAACACTCTTCTATGTCTTTTGGTTCTTTTCGGTTGCCCATTTCACTACCATCTCGAAACGTGACATCCTTGTTAATCAAAACTACCATTACTTGTCCTCTAAAATTTTCACTACCTTTGATAATGATGCTTATGTTTTTTTATGACTCAAAGAACTTGTAACCCGAAAGGACCTGCAATCCAACCCGAAAATTTTGGGTTAATGTCAAGTTTAAAATATAACAACTGGTGACCCGAAATAACTCGTAACCCGTAGTGACATGAACAAATCAACCTAACCCACCCGATTTGTCAGGTCTACTTAAAACCTAAACTCTATCCAATTTTATTTTACTTAAATTTAATTGTTATAACTATATGTAATTTTATAAAAATAGTAATATTTTTTTTAATTGCATGCTTTCATCCAAAATTCTAATAAGACTATTGATAATACAATGACTACTATAAAGTGATTACTTCAATCATTACTTTAAATATTGTTAAATGTAATTTTAACTAAATGTAAATCTCGTTTCAACTGTTGATTCTCATTTTTCGTATATCCATAAGAATTGTGAGTATATTATCACACATACAAATCCCATGTTTTACTAGATAAACAAATTATTTTATCATTCTTTATTTTTTTGGAAATAGTTTGCGACCCGGTGGGCAACCGAGCCAACCCGGCCTGCGACCTGATAAATCCGCAACCCTGTTAACTTGTGACCCGACTAACTCGCAACCTGATGAACACGCAACCAGACTAACATGCAACCTGGAAAATTCGTATCCGACTAACCCGTAACCCGTATAACTCGACCCATAACTCATCCAGCCCGCCTGTTGGATAGCCTGTAACGCATTCAAATGGAAAACACAAACACAAACTTCCAAAGGGAAGTTACTATTGAATGAATAGTGTTTGCTTCCCTCCATTAAAGTATTTATTTAAGGCTTGGATCATAGGTTTTGAAAAGTGGTCTTTTTTGGGTCATCTTGTGTTAGGTGAGTTTGTGAGTTGTGAGGGTAAGTTTATGGGCTTGTAGCATTCTCATCTCCACAATTGACGTTGCCAAAACGGTCTCGCCCTTCCTGTCATTGTTCCACAAATTTTTTTCTTCTGTGCTATGCATTGTGTCAATTAATCAATGAAGACTCTTCTTTTTCTTTGGTTTGTTTTCGGCTACCCATTTCACAACCATCTCGCTATGTGCTAATCAACACTCTTCTATGTCTTTTGGTTCTTTTCGGTTGCCCATTTCACTACCATCTCGAAACGTGACATCATTGTTAATCAAAACTACCATTACTTGTCCTCTAAAATTTTCACTACCTTTGATAATGATGTTTATGTTTTTTTATGACTCAAAGAACTTGTAACCCGAAAGGACCTGCAATCCAACCTGAAAATTTAGGGTTAATGTCAAGTTTAAAATATAACAACTGGTGACCCGAAATAACTCGTAACCCGTAGTGACCTGAACAAATCAACCTAACCCACCCGATTTGTCAGGTCTACTTAAAACCTAAACTCTATCCAATTTTATTTTACTTAAATTTAATTGTTATAACTATATGTAATTTTATAAAAATAGTAATATTTTTTTTAATTGCATGCTTTCATCCAAAATTCTAATAAGACTATTGATAATACAAGACTACTATAAAATTATTACCTCAATCATTACTTTAAATATTGTTAAATGTAATTTTATGGGTCAATACACCTTTTTGCCCTCCTACTATGCGAAGTTAACAAACATACCCCTCTACTAATTTTCAACCAAATTAAATCCCTCTACTTTAACACTTTTAACAAATGTACCCTTCCATTAACTTTCTCGTCCATTTCCGCCAAAAATCTGCAATGAACATAAAGAGAAATTATAGGAATACTTTGTTTTTTACTTAGTGATAAAGAAGGGATTCATTAGTTTAGCAGAAACATATCAAATTAAGGAATATTCATGAACCCACTACAGAGTAGTGAAACCCCAACAAGAAGAAGGAGGAGACGATCAAACACATGAAATCTCGTGAAAATAAACTCAAATCAGATCACTGGAAACCAAACAAGAAGAATCAGTGACAAATTCAAGGAAGAATTGACGAAAATGGATGAACAAGTTAACAGAAGGGTACATTTGTTAGAAGTGTTAAAGTAAAGGGTCTTAATTTGGTTGAAAATTAGTATAGGGGTATGTTTGTTAACTTTGCATAGTAGGAGGGCAAAACTGTGTATTAACCCTAATTTTATCTAAATGTAAATCTCGTTTCAACTGTTGATTCTCATTTTTCGTATATCCATAAGAATTGTGAGTATATTATCACACATATAAATCCCATGTTTTACTAGATAAACAAATTATTTTATCATTCTTTATTTTTTTGGAAATAGCTTGCGACCCGGTGGGCAACCCGAGCCAACCCGGCCTGCGACCTGATAAATCCGCAACCCTGTTAACTTGTGACCCGACTAACCCGCAACCTGATGAACACGCAACCAGACTAACATGCAACCTGGAAAATTCGTAATCCGACTAACCCGTAACCCGTAAAACTCAACCCATAACTCATCCAGCCCGCCAGTTGGACAGCCTGAACGCATTCAAATGGCAAACACAAACACAAACTTCCAAAGGGCCAACTAATAGTACTCTATTATAAGCATTTATTTGAATGTGAAAAGTCTGATGAACGACTTGGAACGAAGAAAAGTCTAAATTGAGCAGCTTATTTTATCCACCATAGATTCTTCTCCCACTTGCTTCTTTTCTATAATCTTTTACAAGCAGCCTCCTCCTGCGACAGAGAGGATGAGAATTATTAGTACCGTAAACTGCAAAACAAGATATTAAAGTAAGCAAGCATACATAGACATAAAGACTAATTCGAGTCAATCAACTAAGGACTAATTCGAGTCAATCAACTTTATGATTTATCTTTAAGAATTGTTATTTCCCTCTACGTTACCCAAGGTTAACGCAATCAATTCTCCCAGGATAAAACAGATTTACCTCACAAAGAGGTGCTTCAAACGCAAGTGACTGACGAACACAACGAACGGCACAAACCACACGACTCGATTTCAGTTTGTTTGAAAGAATAGGAGGGGTGAATTCAGTGAATGGAAAGTGCAGGACTAATCTGTATTTATAGTAAATGAAGGGGTGTCTTCTGAACAGACACAACTGTTCAGGTGGCAGTTGGCCGGTTTGAACCGAACAGACATGTCGGTTTGTCCCTGAACATGTTTAAAACCCGATTCTAGTTTGGATTTAAATCGCAAATTTTGGATGACCTTTCGGTCAAATCAAATCATCCGGCTCACAAAAGAATTGAATCAAATCAAATCTTTTGACCAAATTAGGTCGAGGCGAGGCCACGACGATGGCGCGAGGGCCTTCACCACCTCAACCCTTTTACCAACCTTAGTGGGTTTGAACTCTTATATCTAGCTCCACTTTCACATCAGTTAGCTATGTGGTATTAAATACCTCTTAGCTCATTCCTTCAATCACACCTCAAATTCCCAACATGAGCTGCTAATCGGCGGCGGCCATTGGGGAAGAGTCAGAGCTGTTGTGGCTAGGGTTTGTCGAACAAAACAAAAAAAAAACTAATTACTATGTATAATTGGTTGGAATATTTACTCACACCCAACCATATGCATGTATTTGTATGTTTATAGATAGAAATAAGTACAATAATATTTGAAGATATATAATTACGAAAAATAAGAACATAATACTATGATGCTTATTAATATGCATGTAATATTAATTCATATGTGGTATAGATAAATAATTAAAATTATATTTGTACATGTATATTGGTACTAAAATTTTGATGCCAGAACAGTCCATTTCATGATTATAAAAAATTGGAACATGGCATTGATCGCGATCGCTGTTATCGTTTGAGCAAAATAAGCCGTCTTCTATCTCCCGTTAATTTCCACAACCAATAATAAACTCTACATTATTGTTCACTTTTTAATATAATTTCCACGTACCTTCTCTCTTTCAAGCTCTACACAAAGAACCATTGCCCACTTCACTATAAATAGGCAACGTTACTTGTTCTTCCAAACACACTACTACCAAATCATATATATACATCTAAACATAATGGAACTTAGCCGCCTCCTCCTTGTTATCATAGTAGCTCTAGCGGCTGCTCTATCACTGAGCACCATTCCTTCTGAGGCCACCCAAGTCATCGAAGATAGGATCGGCCGGATTCCCGGGTTCACACCCAGGGTGCCCAAGTTGCCGCCCGGGTTTAAGTTTCCTCCCAAGCGCCGGACCAGACCATATGCACCACCACCGCCCAAGATGTTCAAGCCAGTTTACCATCCTGTCCAGAAACCCTGAATGATCATCGATTATTCATATTATGAATATTGTTGCGACTTTGAAATAAAATCATTGTGAGGCGTTATGACATCGTATTATGGTGTTCTTTATTATATGCATATGCTCCGACTAGATTGGTTCTTTGTTATAGTACTGAAATGAATGTACTCGTGCTATATAGCCTGAATACTATGGCATGTCATGCATGTATGCATTTCCTGACCATGGCAGGACTATAATTTCTATCAAACTATATAATATTTCCATTTCTTGGGTTCTCGACTTGTCGTTCCTATTTGTATTTTCTTATTCTCATTTCATTTATACATATGTTACCTATGTCATCGGCCTCTTTGTCAACCCACTTTACTTATTCCTTCAAGTCAACGGTGACGAGTCCTACCTCACCTCTGACACCCTTTTCAACTATGAAGGATCGTTAGTATGTATCCCCATATATCTCCAACACAAAATCAATAGTTAAAAAAGAAATCATGAATATGAAATCAAATGCAATAACAACATAACAAAGTCGAGCCAACCAAATTCACGATTTCTCCTTAAGGAATGTTATTCCTCTCACGGTATCCAAGGTTACGAAATCATTCCTCCCAGAATTGAAAAAATTTACCTCATTGGTGCATTGGTACTTCAAACCCCAATGAACGACGAACGCAACAACACAGTGCGAACCACACGACTCGGCAATGTCATTTTTTTTTTGAAAAAATCGATGCAAAAACTGCATTAAAACCGGTCTGCAAACTTTTATAAAATCATCTCTCAACTTTTTGTGTTCAATTGAAGGGGAGGACTGAATTTATAGGAAATGGAAGGGTGTGACACAAAGTGTCATGATGGTTCATGAAAGAACATATCCCTTCGTTCCATCATTCTCATTCACACCACTCAACCCCAACAATCCCCCCACATGAATGGAGAATGATAAGTTTGAAAACTATGCAGAAAACTGTGTGATTCACAACTAAGAATTAGCCGCATCTGAATAAGTAGGTTTCCTTTGAACTTTTCATAGTGAACATACATCGAGTATACTCATCTATCGATAGATGTGATATCTTTGAACCGTAGAAATTTTGTGTATACTAAGACAACATATGTCACACGACTAACCTTATGCGGTCATTGGCTCTCCCTATTGTGTTCATTTTAGCCCTGAACACCGTCTAGTTTCACTACAAAAATATATACTTTCTGCAAAGATAATATAGCGACGGATAATTTTCATCGCAAAAGATTACATATTTGGCGACGGAAAGCAGTCACTTGTCGCAGAATAATTGTATTTAATTTATTTTTTAATTACTTATATTTTGCGACGGACTTTCCCGTCGCCTAATCTTTTATTCATTTTGCGACACCTCGTCCCGTCACAGTATCTTTTAAATTTCTACGACTTTTACTATCGTCGCAAACGGCCATATATTAAATGAATAAAATATTGCAACATTTCTGCAAGTTCAGAGCGTTATTTCCCGGAAGGGGATCAGCGTCCAAGAATTAGATGGGTTTGGAAAGTTCCAAACCCACCTCCAACCATTAGATCTAGTTTGACTCTTTGACCAATCTAATGGTCAAGATTTGCCAGGGGTATTTAGGACTTTCCACATATAATTTAATTATTATATTTTATTTCTATATTTATTGTTATTTTTTATTTAAATATGTTTTATGTTTAATGGTTCACTATCCGCAACACACCATCGCCGGCAACTTTTCCGGCGACCATCGCCGGCGACTTTTCCGGCGATCGTCACCGGTGTCTTTTTCGGCGACCGTCGTCGGTGACTTTTTCCAACGCCTTTTTTTCGGTGACTTTTTTTCGACGACTTTTCCGACGAGGACAAGTTAACTAGTTAACCTGATTTTTACTATTAACTTATTAGCATGAATTTTTAACATATTTTCCGGTGACTTTTTCGATGAGACTCAGAAGACCGACCAAAATCTGGTGACTTTTTTAGCGGACAAGTTAACTAGTTAACCTGATTTTTACTAATAACTTGTTAACAAGATTTTTTTATTTTGATAACTAGTTAACCTGAGTTTTTATAGTTAACATGTTATCTAATCGAGTTAACAAGTTGTTAACTAGTTATTTAATCGAGTTAACTAGTTAACTGATGATCCAAATTTTACTCAACTTGTTATCAACATTAGGTAACTATAGTTAGCCAAGTTAGTTAACTAGTTATCAAATGGAGTTAAATAGTTATCTAATCGAGTTAACTAGTTAACCAACCGAGTTAACTAGTTACTACCAAAATTTCAGTTAACCAATCGAGTTAACTAGTTACCAAGTTAATAACTAGTTATCTAATCGAGTTAACTATTTACCAAATCAAGTTAACTAGTTATCTAATCGAGTTAACTAGTTATCTAATCGAGTTAACTAGTTAACCAATCGAATTAACTAGTTATCCAATTGAGTTAACTAGTTAACCAATTGAGTTAACCAGTTACCAAGTTGTTAACTAGTTAACCAATTGAGTTAACTATTTATCAAGTTGTTAACTAGTTAACAAGATTTTTAGTTCATAACTAGTTATCAAAATAAGTTAACTAGTTAACATCATGATCTAGATAACGAGTTAACTAGTTAACCAATCGAGTTAACTAGTTATCTAATCGAGTTAACTAGTTAATTTATCGAGTTAGATGATAACTAGTTAATTTATCGAGTTAGATCTAGTGAACTAGTTAACATCATGATTTGGTTAACTAGTGAACTAGTTATCTAATCGAGTTAACTAGGTAACCAATCGAGTTAAATAGTTAACCAATCGAATTAACTAGTTAACTTATCACATTTTCAAAAGTCTTTGCAAAACTCATGTCACAGTTGAAACAATCATCATGATCAATAATCAGAATCATCGTCATTATCACAAAATAGGATAATGCAACAAATTAAACTGAAGGCAGAGTGCAGAGACCTGAGAGTTGTTCATAAGGACTTTCATTTCAGGTCATAATTTATGGAACTATCAAGGACCATAGTGACTTATTAACATTGAAAACCAACAGAAAGGGGAAAGAAGAATAACATATATTATTGATGAAATCAACTGGACAACTTGCAACTCTGACCCTCAAGGTTTTAATCCTATGAGCTATGGTCCTCAGTTGCCAGATAACAGAGAGATGATCCCACTTCCGAAGAATGACATTCTACCAACTAGGACAGCTAGCTAGAGTGAAAAAAAGATTACCCATTTCAGATATACAGTGAAAAAAGTGAAAAAAGTCTGCAGATTTATGAACAAGAGAGTTAGACAGTAAATGTTCATCTGTGAATTTGTTAAGTTATGATGGTGATTCATGGTTGTCCTACAGAAAAATTTCAAACAATAAACCTATCTAACTCCACATTTCTGATTCATATGGACAATAATTGGGTTTAACAGTTCAGGGGCATATCCGCCGCGTGAATAAGATATGTCAGAACCAAAGCCAGCAACATCAGCACGTACTCAATTCCTTGGTCTATTGAAGTCCCTGCTTCAATTCATAAACCCACATTATGAAGCCCCCTGCTCCTGTGTTTCTTCGAAGTAAACCAGAAGAAACATTACCAGAGATTAAGGAAGCTTCGTTTGCGAATCAATGTTGGTGAAGAAGCTTTCTCCACGCAAGATGGAGAGGTTATGAAGCTCATATTCTTCTTCTTCGTCATTGAATCAGTGTCGTGAATCAGTCGTCGGAGGAAGAGGAGATCGAGGTGGGGAAGCTTCTCTGCTGCCCTCCGGCTCCCCCGTCGCTGCTGCCCTCCGGCTCCACCGTCACTGCTGCCCTCCAGCTCCGCCGTCGCTGCTTCCCTCCGACTTCGCCGTCGCTGCTTTCGCCACTGCTTCGGGACCGCGTCGCTGCTCCGACCACAACTTGGCTCCGACAAGGGAATGGAATTTGGCTTCCAATTGAAAGGTTCGACGGGGTGATTAAATATGATCGGAAAGAATGGATAGAATGAGAAGGAAGGAGGCGACAAAAATGGATTCGAACGAGAAGGAAGAAGACAGCAAGAATGGATTAGATGAGAAGGAAGGAGGCGGCTAGGAATGTAGATTAGGGTTTTTTAATTTTTTTTAAATGACCAAAATACCCCTCCGTTTTGAGTTTGGATTCTGTTCCAAACTTGGAAGTTTGGACGCAGATCCGCTGCATTATTTCCTAGATAAAAAATAATAAAATAATGTGACTTTTTTAGGGATGAGATCAGCGTCTAAGATTTTTTGAGTTTGGAAAATTCCAAACTCATTTCTAATCATTAGATCTAGTTTGATTCTTTAACCAATCTAATGGTCCAGATGTGATAGGGGCATTTAGGACTTTAAAAAAACAATTTAATTATTATATTTAATTATATATTTAATTTAAATATTTTATTATTGTTATTATTTATTTAAATATTTCTGTGTGCTTTTGTTGACAGTCGTCGACGTCGGTCACCGGTCACCGTTGCCGGTGACTTTTCTGGCAACTGTCGCCGGCGACTTTTCCAACGAATTTTTCTGGCGACTTTTCCAGCGATTTTTTCGATGATTTTTTTCGGCGAATTTTTCGACACCTTTTTCCATCGACTTTTTTCGGTAACTTTTACGACGATGACAAGTTAACTAGTTAACCTGATTTTTACTAATAACTTGTTGATATGATTTTTTAATTGATAACTAGTTAACTAAGGTTTTTACAGTTAACATGTTTTCCGGTGAGACTTTGGCGACCGACCAAACTCCGATGACTTTTCCGGCGAGATAACTAGTTAACATGTTATTTTGTTGATAACTAGTTAACATGTTATTTTGTTGATAACTAGTTAACGAATTACCATGATTAGTTAATTGAATTTTTTGTTAACTAGTTATGTTTGTTTTTAATTAGTTAACTAGTTAACATCATGATTTAGATAACTAGTTAATTAATCGAGTTAACTAGTTAACATCATGATTGGGTAACTAAGGTAACGAGATTATTAGATAACTAGTTAACGAGATTATTTGATAACTAGATAACGGGTGTATAAGCTAATAACTAGTTAGCATCATAATTTAGATAACGAGTTAACTAGTTAACCAATTGAGTTAACTAGTTAACCAGTTGAGTTAACTAGTTAACTTATCAAATTTAGTTATCCAGTCGAGTTAACTAATTAATTAATCGATTTAACTAGTTATCTAATTGAGTTAACTAATTACCAAGTTGTTAACTAGTTTACTTATCAAATTTAGTTATCCAGTCGAGTTAACTAATTAACCAATTGAGTTAACTAGTTATCTAATTGAGTTAACTATTTACCAAGTTGTTAACTAGTTTACTTATCAAATTTAGTTATCCAATCGAGTTAACTAATTAACCAAACGGATTAACTAGTTATCCAATCGAGTTAACTAGTTAAGCAATCGAATTAACTAGTTAACTCGATTAACCAATCGAGTTAACTAGTTATCAAGGTTAATTAGTTCAACAATCATCATGGATAATCAACATCATCATCATCATCAAAACAACATCATCATCATCAAAACAACACCATCATCATCATCGAAACAACATCATCATCATCATCGAAACAACATCATCATCATCATCGAAACAACATCATCATCATCATCATCATCAAAACAGCATCATCATCATCATCATCAAAACAGCATCATCATCAAAACAACATCATCATCAATTTTTCATAGATCCAGGATATTGACAAACTGCTTATCCTCAATATCTGCGGCAGATGGTGCTCCAACTTCCTCCTCACTAGCAGCTTCACTACTCACTTCCTCTGGCTCAGACTCCGCTCCCTCTCCCCCCAAATGCTACCTCCAAAATTTCTCAATCACTCGCTCTCTAACTCCACCGTCAACTTGGACCTTCGCCTGGTGAACCCAAACCTCAACAAAGGCATCTACTACAATCCGATCAAGGTCAGTTTCTTCCACATCTCGAATCGAAGCGATTCCTTGGGGAACTTCACCATCTCGAGGTTCTACCAAGGTCATCAGAAGAAGGCCACAAAAGATGGGACCATCGGCAACGACACCGGGGCGATTCTCCGGGGCGGGACGACGACGGGATTTCGGGTCGAGATTGCAACCCGGGTGAGGTATAAGCTTATTTTCTTTAAGACAAAGAGGCGGCAGATTGTTGTAGAGGCTGATTTTGAAGTCAATGGAAAGGGGATTGAACGAGGAGGAGGTCGGAGGGAAAGGAGATTGAACGAGGAGGAGGTCGGAGGGAAAAGGGATTGAACGAGGAGGAGGTCGGAGGGAAAGGGAGCTGATCGGAAGAGCAGCGGCAGGAGAGAGGTAGCTGATCGGAGGCCACAATCGGGAGAAAAGGGTTTTGACGAGATTCGGCGGCGGCTGTTTGTGTGTGGAAGAAGAGCCAAAGGATACGATAATGAGGAATAGGGTTTTAAATATTTTTCAAAATGACAAAAATACCCCTCCACCTAGTGGGGTTGGAAGGTTCCAAACTCTGTGGTTTGGACGCAGATCCGAAGCCACTTTTTTTAAAAAGAAAACAATAAAATATTGGAACCATTTTTGTCATCTTTCTCCAAATAAAGTAACAAACAAATGTTATTATTCTCTCCACCCAGTCCGGCTATGGCTCTGAGAGCCATATCTCTCAGATCCATCTGAGAGATTGGTGGGCAGGAGAGAGAAAATGATTTTGGGTAGAGGAGAGAGAATGTTGGAGGAGAGAGACTGTTAGGTGTCATGCCATTAATATATCGATGTTATGACGTTGTTATGACATCGTTATGTCATAACAACGTCATAACACATTGTTATATCATCGTTATATGCGTGTTCTTTTATCGTTATGAGATTTTGATATGTCATAAAACCGACATAACAACGTTATAACACACTGTTATATCATCGTTATATGAGTGTTCTTTTATCGTTATGAGATTTTGACATGTCATAACACCGACATAACACTTATTTATGAGTTCAAAATATTTCAAAAACTTCAATAAACTATATCAAGATGGATATCATTGGACTCGAAAAATTATAATAAACAACATTTGTGAATGTTAAAATGTGATTTGAGCATTATATTAAGAGTTATACTAATAAAATTAAAATTAGGGAAAATTTGGAGAGAGATAGTATGTCATAAATTTTATTTTTTTTCTGAAAAGTGGTTTCGGGCAGCTGCCCGGGGAGCGTGGGAACATGCACGGGCAGCCCCTTACTTTTCCAGCTCTTAAAATTTTTTTTTTTTTAATTTGGGTGGGGTCATTGCCTCAGATTAATTTGAGAGTTTCACCTCTCAGAGTGATAGCAAAATTCCTCTCCACCGATCCTCCGCAAAATCCCGTCAAAAGTCATTCTCCCTCGCTGTTCCTGTTCGTCGTCCGTTCTTCTCCGCCGTTCCTGATCGTCGTCCGTTCTCCTTGTTCCTCCTCGCTGTTCCTCGCTCGTCGTTCGATCAAATGTAAGTAAGGCTGCAACTATGTAATTTTGTTGAGCTAAAGAGTAACCCTAAATCGCTAATCCTAACCTCTATATTTCTTCGCGTTGGAGATCGATGCAGTTACTGAGACCTCTGTATCTCTTCGCGACTGAGATACAGTTCCTTCAGTAACCCTAAGATGCATTTCGTACTCTGCACTCTCTGTTGTAGGTCGATGGTTATGTGCTATGTAGATGAATAAGACTTCGGATTTCATTAATTAAATAAATTAGGCTTTCTCCGGTGTAGATGAATTAGGCTTTGGATTTCATTAATTAAACGAATTCGGCTTTCTCATTCATCAAGTGAATTAAACTACCCTGTGTTTTGAATTTCTCCTAGATATTTAAAGTTGCGTGTCATAGCTATAATAGTTATGCTTATGATGATGCTTATTCTCACAGCAAATGCCTGAAACACATTTGGATTATTTGAGAATATTCACTTGTAGAGGGAGATTTGACCTGAACAGACGAACATAATATAGAGACAGTTACAGATATCGATATGATCAGCTGATTCGATTTGGTTGATGAACGTTGAATGAAAGATTTTGATTGATTATCTTGCGGGTATAGGACAAGTAGGCCACATTTCTTCTTTAGGATCTAGAGCAGTACCTAATCTCAGTATCTTGTTTTCAGCAGTAAACCTAGAAATCGTTAAGCTCACTAATTTAATCTCTGAATGTTATTTCATTTGGTCGGTGTTGTGGGGCTCTGATTTGCCTCTCTGCTCTCGGTTTGCTGTTTTAGCTGGTTAGGTTGGGGGGCTGTTTTTCAGGGACTGTTGTTTTCTCCTCTTTATTTCTGGGGTTCTGTGGCTTTGTTAAGGCTGGGGTCTGGTTAGGGGGTTGCAGCAAATGCAAACTACGTAAGAGACTTGGATGCCAACATCACCTTTTTAATTTCTGCATATGTTAATTCATTGTGTATACCGGCAAAATTATACTCTGACTGTTGTGCATGCGGTTCTTGCTTCCCTTTTCTTTTTATTTTTGTACTGCTCTGCTTGTCATGACCATATAATAATGAACATTAACCTCACCATTTCTAAACATCATACATTATGTAATTGTCATGATGTTGTTGTCGATCCAAAGAAAGCCCTTTTACTTTTGTTGAGAGTTATTAATTTAATTGCAAGTGGGAGAATGAAGAAGCAGCAGCACTGATATTGTGGATACTAGATAGAGTAGTTTCTTTTTGAAGCTGCTGTTGCTGCATTGTGGGTCATCTCTCGATGTGTATGTATGATTGGTTGCTCACATTTGTCTCGTCCTGTTTTCGTCCTTATTGTACAATTGTATACTTGGTCAGTGCTTTATGTTTAGTGTTTCAGTGTAGTGTTGTAGATTGCCTAACTTTCAGCCCACCTCTCTTGCCATTCTTTCTCTGCAGCTTTTCGTACAAGTTCAGTTCATTTCTTTGTCCTGATTAAAACATGTTTTGTTTGGTTTTCATACAGTGTTGCAGGATAAATCATCAGAGGTGTCCTCCTTGGTTTGCAGCTAAGGACTTGGATCTGTTTTGATTAGTAGCTAAGGACTTGGATCTGTTTTGATTAGCAGCTAAGGTTGTTGGAACTACTTTAATTAGAAGGAACTGAATTTATTTAGTGTTGTTGTTGTTGCACAATATCTAGGAGCTTATTATGTCTGGTCCTTTTTGTCTAGCTCCTAATGTTAATTAACTATGATTGGTGAAAAGATATGATCTGGTCCTTTTAGTAGTTGCTGATATCCATTTTGGAATTGAATATTGATATTTGGTTTGAAATATTGGGAGCTTGATTTCTTTTTTTTTATTATTGAAGTGGGAGCTTGATTTCATGAATTAGTTTTTGGTTTGAAATTTTCATTTTGTATGCAACAATATAAATATATGGATAATGCCAAAAAAATGGACTAGCACCCATTTGCTGACTTGGCTTCTGCAACGGGAAGATTAGTCCCTGAATAACTTGACTATTCGCGACAAACCGCAATGGTTTGGCCGTCGCAGAAAGGCCTTTTTGGCGACCAACCTCTCCATCGCAAATAGAGACCTTTTTGCGACCAAATTTTTTCAACAGTCGTAATTTTCTTTTTACGACCGAGTATTGCCGACGAAACCATGTGAGGGCTAAAATCTGTCACAAAAAGTATTTGCGACGGTTTTATGCACTTTTCGCGACCACTTTTCTCGTCGCTAAAAGACAAATTTGTTGTAGTGTTTCATGAGTACGTAGAGAACTTGGCATACATCAGTTCTCCTTGAAGCGGCTCACACTTCACACTCACATAGGTGATTTCTCAACGTGCATTTCGTAAAGTACACTCTTTGATCAACTTATCAAACTTATAAACCATTAAAACCTTTCTTCATATATTTACCCTTGATTATTAAAAATTGTCTCATCATGACAATTTGAGAAATTTTAATTGTCAAATGTCAGACCATCAATGACAACTTTGTTTTCTCCTTGAACCTAGATATTGGGATCTCCAGTCAACTAGGTAGAGTTTCTGTCATGTTGATTATGTCCTTGGCCATAATCTCATTCCCCTCGATGATTAATTAACCTTTACATAGGCGCCTCACATTTGTTATCATTTGTTCTTCTATGATCAACTTAGATAATTTTAGTAGAGATTAATCATTTAGCAAAATGACACGTCTATATATAACACATGCTATACATATGACGTGATGTTCCACAACACGCATGTAACGAGATTTCCATAATTTATTCCAAGCTAAACAGCTTAGAGTACTCTCAAGTACTTCTTCTCCCCCACCGACCATAAACACATATCCATACGTGGTATTTTTTATGATTGAATTGCGAGTCTAGGAAACTCGTTACTTTCCTAGCTAATACACACCATGTGTATTTGCATTCGTTTTACTTATTGTTCTTATCTAGGAACAATAAGGTTTTCAAGCATACCCCACATTTCAACTACTTCCATAGCCATTATGACATAAAAATATGTCTTCACTAAATGGGAAACATGTGTCAGTATACATTCTGCACAAGTATAGAACATATAGTTGCTCTCATCATAGAAGAATGAACAAACATCTCTTCTCGAGAGACTTCATGCTTGTTTCCCAACCATATTATTTTTTAAGCAAATAACCATTACATAGGGCATTACCATGATCACTAAAATACATAGTAACTTAATGTATTTTTATGAAATTATATATATAATTTCATAAACCTAAAGTATATATATACTCTTTATATATATATACACAAATATCAACTCCTAAAAGGAGGATATATACTAATCATCGGGATCCTCATTGATCACCTCGACGACATCCTCATCACCATCAGAGTCAATGTAAATGATCTCGTCATCAGGAAATATGTCGATGACTTCTACAATGTCATCATCGTCACTGCACCACATTTGTGGAACATCTACCAGTCACTGGTCATAACACAAAATTAAAGATTTATTAGAACATAAATTGAGATGTGTTAACTTTTCCAACAGTGGCGGATCTAGGGGGCTACCCCTGGCCCTGGCCCAACCCGCTTTCGAGTTTAGAGCAACTAAAGTGTTTTTTATTCTAAGTGTGCGGCTAAGTGTTATTCTAAATTTGGCCTAGTTCATTTTTAAAATCGATTTATAACTTAAAATGTAAGTTTTGAATACAATAATTAAACTCACCAACTTCAATCTAACCAATACAAAAACTCAAAAATACATATTAATATTGATATCTTAATTGGATTAATTTTTCATACTACTCAGCCCATATATATTGTTTCCTTGAACTGTATTTTCTATTTCATTTAGACTTGATCCCAAGTCCATTATTATATTAGCATTGGTTGTTTAACAATAATAAGAAATGAGCAAACTACTCCAAGAGCTAAGATCTTTCTGCTCGAAACAGAGCATAGAGGTACCTGATCTGAGTGCAACACTTGAACGTGGTGCAAATTAAATGACTCTTGAACATCCTTACCGTTTTGAATACTTCAATCAATGTATAGATTTTCAGCTAGGAACATTGAATGCGATATTCAACGAGTCATTATTTGGATAACTTTAGTTAAGCAGAGCACTATCTCCCAAAAATTCCTTATAGTCTTTTAACGAGGATGATCTTTACAAGCTTGATGAAGAGTTTTATCAAGATTTTAAAGGATATGAGATACATGCTTTCAGGAATGAGTTACGATTTTATGGAGTTCATGTGGTTCACAGTCAGGAATATGAGATTCCTTGTCTTGCACTAGAAAAGCTTGTGGAAATAGGGATGGACATACATTATAGAATTACAACCAGTCTGATTCTTCTAATGTTGACTTTGCCCGTTACAACGGCTACCATTGAGATAACTTTTTTAGTATGAAACATGTGAAGACTGATTTATGCAATAAAATGTCCGATGAATTTCTTTCTGATTGCATGACTATTTTCTTTGAGACAGAGTATGCTAATGATATAGATGAAGACTTTTTATTGATGAGTTTTTTAAAGTAAAAGACCGCCATGTACATTTGATACTTTAATTAAATCTATAGTTATGTTCTATTTTCATCTTTACTATTGAAGCTTCTTTTCAATTGCGGCCCAGTCCCCTGATTCATCCTGGATTCGCCGTTATTTTCCAATTAGAGTACTTGATTAGTGATCCACAAACTTAAGATGTGATTTATACACAAAACCATGACCAATATTGTGTCAAACCATTGTTCATAATCAATGTTTGATCATACTTAACCATGTTAAATCAATAGATTATTAGTATAGTTTACTAATCCCACGAGTAGAAAACCACACAGGTTTTAATCTTGAGGGAGTAGAAAATCATACTGATTTTAGTCTCCACGCTTGTGAGTAGAAAGCCACAAAGGCTTTAATCTCAGGTGAGTAGAGAGTCACGAAGACTCTAGTCTCGGGTGAGAAGAGAGTAAAAAAGACTCTAATCTAGGATAGAAGAGTAGAAATTCGTAAATTTAATCTTCAACGTATCATACAAATACAGAGGCCAAAAAATTATAATCATGCATGGTTAATAAACCAAACAGATCCAATAATTGATGAAAATCATTTGCAGAAAACATAAAACATACCGTGATCTGTCTTACACATGGCCAAAAACATAAACACGCTGTGTAAACTTTTCCATTCTTTTTCCTTGAAGGATTGACCTTCATAACCTTTTCATGTTTACTTCTGCAAGTAAACACAGTACATCAATATACATACATATGAATACTAGATTATAATCGGCCCATTGGCCGATTTTTTGTGTTAAATTTTTAGTGGAAATTTTTATTTAGATTACTTAGATGTGTCGTTGAATTTTTTCTACCTTTTTTATTTTTTTAATATATAATAATATTTTATGCAAATTAGTATCTATCCTAATGATAATTTATTAAGATAAAAAGAAATACAAATAATATAATGAATATGTTGGTGTAAACAAAAGCATATGTTATTACATTAAACAAACTGCCACTTTCCTTTGATTAAAGAATAAATATTATTCAATCATTAGTTGTGGCATTGTTGGTTGTTCACATTGTCTCTTTATTATAAGGTTGAGAGTTTGATCTAGGGGTGGAAATTGGGAGCCCATTCCCATATTTCCAAAATCCCAATTCCCAATTCCCAGATTAGGTATCCTATTGTGTGAAGCTAAACAACTTGTTGGATCACCTGAGGGGATTGACGATTGCAGGAGGAGAATTGGGGAACCAGGTTAGAACAAGCCTTACAACCAAGAGAGTGTTGTAAATGTTGAGGAAATTGAGGACTCCGTTAGCCACCACAACCCCAGCCACTGAATCCCCTGGCAGAATGGCCGCGAAGTTTGAGGAGCCGACAACCATGAATTCAGACTGAATTCCACACACACACGCTAAAAGAGATTAGGGCGTGGGAGTTCCATGTTTGCTAGAAAGAAGCTCTTTTATATGAGAAATGTTACCGGATGAGAGTAAGGCCGGTGGGAGCCAGAAGTAAGTTCTTTCCCCCATGTCTGCCATGTGTTTGTGATAATGCCTGACTGAAGCTGCTCTGTTTTCTTCTTCACTCGGAGTTTCTGCAAGCTGAGAGGAGAAGGAGAAACCCATTTGAGAGCAGCAAGCTGAGAGGAGGAGGATCGAAGTTCGTCGGTGGTTAGGTTAGGAGGATTGCGACGGGATAACGAATGAGGCCGGTAACTAGGAGGAGGAGGATCGAAGTTCGCCGATCGTCTGCGTCGTTCGCCGGTGGTTAGGTCAGGAGGTTCGCTGTGGTGGCCGGTGATAACTTAGGCCAGAAGGAAGAGGAGGAGGTAACCCGGCGACATCGCAGCATCGGTGGCTCGTCGCGATTCACAGCAATCAGCAAGCAGAATTCAGTGAATTCAATTCACTCAGACAAAATCTCGCGACCTAACCTTTCATATTTTGGTATTTGGGCTTTCCCATACCCAAACTCAAATTCCCATTCCCATTTCACAAACTCAAACCCAATTTTTAATTTAAATTTTGGCATATGGGCTCCCAATTCCCTAAATAATTTGGCATTTTGAATTTGGGAATGGGAATTCCCATATCCCATACCCAAACTTCCACCCCTAGTTTGATCCTTGTCCATGAGAAAAAGAATTAATAATTTTGTTTATAAAAATTAATTTGGAGAAACTCTAAAATCCTCAAAAAGCTTACGTGTCAACTGAAAAAGAGGATTTCTCCTTTAATGTATTTATAGATATGCATCGCCAAAAAATCATTACTTGATTAATCATGAACGGAACTTGTTAAACTCTCATGTCCATACAACGTGACTCATCGGAAATTCCTACCGTTAGGACACCTATTAGTGTCCTCATATGAGGACACCTTTTAAGGCCATAGGATTAAATCTTAGAGATCTTAAAGTCAATATTAAATGGGTATAAAGGTAATTTCATTGTTTGAGATATTGCAGATTTTTTATTCTGATTATTTTCCATAATGATAATTATTATATTAATTTTGAATTTTTATTTATGATACAAATTCTTTAAGTGTAATTAATTAATTTAATTTAAAAATTTCATTTTCTGCTCCATTTTTTTTGGGTGAGAAAGCGGGGATTAGCCCCTGGATTAAATTAAAACTGCTCTTGGCAAGGCGACCCCAACGAGATCATACCTCAACCAACTAGCCAAAGAATTATCCGGAAATGACAACAAATGCACACCAAAACTATAGGAATGGCCAAGGTTAGCCAAATAATCAGCCCCACAATTGGCTTCATGATAAACGTGTATAGTAGAGGCATCCCAGTTCCTAGCCTTAAGCTCACGAAACTCTGAGACGAAAGCAACATGTTGATGGTTGGTCTCGGCCTTTTGCAGGATTGAAACTGCTGTTCTAGAATTGGACTGAACGAGGATTTTTTGAATGCCAAGTGACCAATCTAGCTTGAGAACTTGCACGATCGAACTCAATTCCGCCCTTGTGATTGAACAATCACCAATGTTGGCAGTGAAAGCATGAACGATGCCCCCACTATCATTCCGGATCAGCCCTCCCATTGCCGTCGAACCCGAGTGCGTGTAGTGAGAGTCGTCAGTGTTCATAACGAACCAACCTTCATCTCCCGGCCGCCACGCAATCAAATGGGTCTGCCGGGCTTTCCCCGGCGCTTCTCGGCCCAATTGATTGGTCTTCCAGCTCGAGAGTACAAGGTCGATCCAAAATTTACACTGCTCCGAAATCTCGAGCACCGAATGGTTAATTCCTTCAAAGATAAGCTTATTTCGAGCCCTCCAAAGGCTCCAGGCGATGATGCCGAATTGAATGTTGCAGTCATTGTCTCTCAGCATTGCCCTCCACCAAGAATCAAAGTCATTGTGAACGGACCACATCCCAATCGCCTGAGGCAGCATCAGTCTCCAAACCTGCATAGCAAAATTGCACTCGTAGATAACATGCGAAATGGATTCATTATGAAAGGAGCATCAGTGACATAGAACCTGGGTAATGAGATGTCGCTTCCCTCTTTCCTCGTTAGTGAGCAGTTTTGGTGCGCAAATTTACGCGCACTAGTTTTACTCACTAGATTGCTCTAGCGAGATCATTTTTCCCAAGGGTCTTCCTTTTTCTATTACTCAGAAATGTGTGTTAAAGCTAATTGGGTTTCGTTTTGGGTTTGAATCGGTTTAAGAATGAACTAAGTAAACTAAGAATGCAAATTAAACAAGCAAACAAGTAAAGCAGATTGGAGATTTGAATATAGACTAAGGCGTTTGTCCAGACTCGAATCCGCTCTAGCTCGATTAAGACGGATGATGCAATGCAATTTCAGTTTATCAGACTTGAAGACTCGACACTTCCTTGGGTAATATCTACTCCATGGTCAGGACGCAGAGAAACTACCATATCAAACCTACAAGTTCCTATGGTCAAGATAACTCGCAAATCGTCAAGAATGCACGAAGAACAGTGAAATGCCACACAGATATGCAAGGAGATTAGTTTCACCGGGCCTATGGTCAAGACACCGGCAACCCTAACGACCTCCTAAACTCTAGAATGATCTACGTCCATGGTCAGAACCACAAATCAAAGACGAAGCAAAACCCTACGATATGGTCAATCAACGGATTCTTAGAGCTTCAAATTAGGGTTTAAGAGAAAACTCATCACATGCCTGAATAAACATCGATTAACATTAACGGGTTAGAAACCCAACATCATCCATACAAAATCTAACTAGAGTTTCATCTAATTTGAACAAACTAGAAGAGTTTAGCTCGACATCACTACAGAAGAAATCACAGAAAACCAGAGAAGAAGACATCTTACTCCGAGAAAACCTAATCCTGATGAATCTTCAAAACTCCTGAGTTAATCCTCGCTTCTCTTCGCTTAATCGTCACTTCAAAGCTTCAAAATCCTCCTCCGAGAGTGTCTGGTTCGTCGAAATCAGAATGAAGTATGAACTCTGTCCGTCTGTCCCTTGAAAACCATCTTTTCCTCTCCAAAAATTCGTCCTGGGAAAAAGTGCACCCGGTGGCACTTAAAAAGTGCGCCGGCTCACTTTTCCATGAAAATGGCGCACTTTTCGTGGCCGATGAAAAATTTCCAGAACGACGAAATAAAAGTGCGCCTGGCAGCACTAGAAAAGTGCGCCGGCGCACTTTTCATGGGTTTAGGCGCACTTTTGCCCTGGCATCGACCTTCAGCTCCTTCGATGATTCCCGCTCCGTTGACTCCGAATTGATCCCCGTTTGAAGTGCCGAGCTCGTAGAAAGGTCCTCCATAATATGAAAACCTGAAATCTTATCAAAACAACTCGAAAACACATCAAATGACCCAAAAGAGGGCCAACGGGGAATAAAACACATTTTCCATAAAATACATTTGAAATCAAAATAATTTAGAGTCAAACAAGAGAAATGTCGTTCAAATGTGGCGAGATGAACGCGATAAATCTAACGTCATCAAATCACCCCACACTTGAACTTTTGTTTGTCCTCAAACAAATAGAATTTTTGAATCTCGCCCTAATTCACAAATGACAAGATCAACTACACCGAAGTTCAATCTCTAACAATTTAACCTAAACTGTATCATTCAGAAAACGCAACTCACGTATGAAAGAAAATCTACCAAACAAATCCAAGTCTCACTATCATCTGCACACATCAAGTAACAAACACCAATCAAGCACGGATCCGACCTAACCGACCAGGCTTCCTCACACAGAAAATATAGTAAGGGAACTCTCATGCTCTGTGTTTAGGGACGTGTTTAAGCTCTCAATCACTTTCATTGACCGAATTATGTCATAGGTTTGCATTTCAACCACCATATCAACCACTGTGACAACACGAGTAACTAGTCAAGAAGGTCTTCCTTGCTAGGGACTGTAATGATTCTATACTACAAGGGCTTATGATGATTGGATGAAGGGATGAATGATGATGTAAGGTATGGTGCGGTGCAGCAATCGACTAACTTCCCTCGAATCAAAATCTAAGGATTCCTACCGTCTAACCAGATACGAGTGGAATAATGTACGCTCGTCCTATGATACCCTCAAGCAATTTATTTATTTATTTATATTTTTTTCTGAATTTTTTTTCGTTCTTCCAAATGTAGGGAGAAGAACGTTTAAATCTATCGAACTACTACTTTGACTTGAACTTTACTTGGACTTTTGATTTGATTTTGTTTTTTTAGTGCTAAATTTTTAGTTTCTAGAGGGGTTTACACGTCTGGACATACCAGCTAAGAGGTTTACTGGCTAGAGGCAAGTTACCACAAACCGACTTCTGGTTAGCTAATCTCAGGCCACTACCACAAGGGATCAACGGGGTGAACAAAAACATGGGAATAAGCTGTAACGTAATATCGAAACGAAAGAACAGGCCAAGCTCAAAGGTTTACACCTAGGGGATTAATAGCGGGACGACTTTTGGTTTAGGTAGCTATTCTAGGTGCCCTTATCATTCTAGTACTCGCGTTATCGTGTGGTTTCAAATAGGTCTCATGCAAATTCTAACGCATTCAAGTACAATAAAGCCACTCAAAAAGAAATAAGTTACAAGTTTACGCGCAATGGATCAAAAGCTCACCAAAAGCTGCTAGTCGGGTTCGAATCATTTTCCTGCAATTCAAAGTGAAGCTACAAGAGTGGTTCTAAAATCTGTTCTGACTGGATTCGTTTAATTTCAATTCAAACATGCTGGTTACAGGTTCTAGATAAGATAGTCTAAGCATCATTGCGAAAGATTTTAAATCAGTTAAGCATAGCAAGTCAAGAACAGAACAAGATTCAATCATGGAAGACATACCGAAATCGCAGCAAAGCAACCCTAAAAAATAAACACCCCACCCCACACTTAAATTCGGACATTGTCCTCAATTTACCACACAAAACAATGTAGAAAAGTGAAAAGGGGTACTGGGAGACAGAGCATGAGGGTGCCAGATACGGCATGAGTGAGCAATCAGAGCGCATTTCTTGATCAGAGCCGGAGTCATAGAAAGTGGAACAATAAACCTGAAGATAGAGGAAAGAGAAAAACATAACACGATTAGAGCATTCAGAACAGTTTAACTGACTCGATCCACATAACAGTTTAACAAAGACTGGAACTCAAACCCACTCAAAATCCGACACAAATGAAAAGAAAATACAAGTCTGAAAGTGGAAAAATAAAGAAGTCCTGAAGTCGAATCCTGATCCCTAGCCCCGTCGCCCGCGGCCTCGCTGAGCTCGCTATCGAGCTGTAAGGGGCGGCTGGCGATCCAGGAGCTGCTGTAGTAACGCCATCTGCTCCTCGTGCTGCTCCTGGTACAAGTTATGACGAGCTTTCTGCTGCACTCTCCACTCCGTCTCCCTAGTGTTCCAGATACGCTGCTCATCTTGATGGCGGATCATCTCCTGCTGCCAAGCAAGAGATCCCTGACCAAAATCTGTACGCCATGCGTCCCAGGTCGCCAACCTGTCATCGACGCGTCGAAGCCATGGGTGTCCTCCCTCATTGAAAGTTGTCTGCCACTGCTCCATCCGCAAGACAGATCTCTGTAAGTCGAAAGGCTGCGAGGGGTCACCAAAGACAGGGGTCTGTGGTGGCTCTGCCGCCTGTGACCAGGGTGGATCTGCAGCTGAGGGAGCGGGCAAGGCTCCATCATCAACCGGTCGGGTATGCCTAGCTCTCCTGGGCAACACTGGTCATGGTACTAGTCCACGGGAGATCAAATAGCGAACGACAAAAATCCTGGGGGAACAGCATCAACAAATACCTCAGGTGCCCAGCAGTCGGCCAATCCAGCCGTTGCAATGATCCTCGAAACGTACTACCCACCCAGGAGAGAACGTGGAATGTCGATCTCTCAACTTGTCTCCCAAAGAAGGCGGCGATCACATAACCCGGATGGAGTCCAACGTCGGAACTCATAACCTTGAACAGCTGCAGCTCTTCATTATAGAAGTGGTGGGCTCCCGTACTCCTGTGACAGAATGTGCGCTGGAGCACCATATGTAGAAATCTCCACACCGGACACTCAATGGAGCGATATCTGGATAAACTGGTCGTCAACCCTCATAGTTACGGCTGGAGAATGAATCGGTGGAGATAGTCCGGTCGGCCGGCAGCAGCAGGAATATACGGCTGTATAGGTAAAACTTCATCCCTATCTGAATCTCTCTCATCATCAGCCGGTTGAGGATCAGTGTGTGGTGGTGCAGAAGATGAATCTTCTTCTTCATAATTCGATTGCATCATAGCCTTGCCCCTGTCCATAATCTGCAACTTAGCAACAACTCAATTAGACTCACGAAAACCCCACCCCACACTTAAAACTTGAAGTAAGGGCTAAGGGGTAATAAATCAAAAACAGAGCAAATTCTGGCAGCATAACAGCAGATAAAGGGCGTTCAGGACAAAGCAAACACGCTGAAATATTCAAGCCACCATCCAACATAGCACATAAATCGACCCAATCATTGGAATCCATTCATGCTTATAATGGTTCAAACAAATAGCCACGATATCAAATTGAGCAATTTACCAAAGGGACAAAGAAACAATGTTACTGAATCAAAGAGATAATCTCAAAGAAAGCAATAGTCATGTATAAGCCAGCCAACTAATCCAGCATGGTAGAATCAAACAATTTAGAACCGGCCAAAAATGCACAAAATGAGCTAAAGTCCTTCAGATAGCTCAATCAAGCCGCAATTAATCCAAACCAATCCCTTTATTATGCCAAATCACATCCTAACATCATGTAAAACATCTCAAATCATCAGAATCCGCTCACAATAAAAAACCCCAATTTGCAAAAAATCGGTATAGGAAAGTAACCTATATCAAGCAATTCGTCAAGCAAACGAAGTCCAAACAACCCATGATTCAAACTGGAGCTATCCTAGATGATCAATTTCAATAATCCATGCTCAATTTAACCAAATCACAAACTTCGAAAATTAGGGTTCTTAGCTCAAAATTCACAAGTCCGAAAATTTCAACGAAATTCAGCAAGGAATAGTGCAAAAGAATCGTAGTGAAGTGTAGAGCAACTTACCTCGAAAGAGTGACGGCCAATTCGGAAGAAAAATAGATGGACGACTCGAAAAACCCAAAAACTAGGTTTTAGCTCGGACTTTGATGAAAACTCAACCAAATCTTGTGAAACTTGGGTTGGGAGGTCGGAAATGTGTGGGGAACTCGATTTGGTGTATGGGAACGTGTGACCGGTGAAACTCGAGTGGAAAAAGAAGGTTTGGGCTGAAATTTTGAAAAGAAGGGGGAAGGCCGGCGTTCGGCGGTCGAAATGAAGAAGATGAAGAAAGTGCACTTTGATCAGAAATCTGGAGAGAGGGGATGAAAAACGTGTTTGTGCACGAAAAGTACGCCTGACATTTTCAAGAAGTGCGCCAGCGCACTTTTATTCAGAAAAGGCGCACTTTTTTTAAATAAACCGAAATTTACAAGAGGCCAAAATTAAAGTGCGCCTGACGGCACAAAAAAGTGCGCTGGCGCACTTTCTCGGTACAATGGCGCACATTTTGACCTGCTACGAGACAAAAAAATTCTTGAAAAACCAAAATTCGTTTTAAAGTCTAGGATTTCAAATTCGACGACGGTGACACAGAAAATAACCACAAAAACACCAAGACTGACGCACGACTCTACCACAGACTCGACTCAATAAAATTAAAAGAACTCCAGACTCGGGTTGCCTCCCGAGAAGCACTCTCGTTTAACGTCTTTGAGCTAGACGATACCTGGTTTACGGTGCCTCGAGACTAGCCTTCTCCGTTACACCAATGAACGCACCAGCCACATATAGCTTCAAACAATGGCCATTTACCTTAAAGGGTTCCTCTCCGGTCTTGAAAATTTCCACGGCCCCATGAGAAAGGGCTTTAGAAACCGTAAATGGACCCATCCAACGAGACTTAAGCTTGCCCGGGAAGAGATGCAGGCGTGAATTGTAGAGGAGGACCTGATCTCCTTCTTTAAACTCCTTGCTTCCCTTCAAGCATGAGTCGTGGAGCTTCTTAGTACGCTCCTTATATATCTTCGAGCTCTCACAAGCTCGGTTTCTCCATTCCTCAAGCTCCAATACCTGTAATTTCCTTTCTTCACCTGCAAGACTAGCATCTAGGTTCAGTAGCTTAAGGACCCAGTAGGCTCTATGCTCGAGCTCTACTGGCAGATGATACGCTTTCCCATATACTAGAAAATATGGGGAGGTCCCTATAGGCATTTTAAACGCCGTCCTATATGCCCAAAGCGCATCATCTAGCTTGGTAGACTAATCATTCCGGGATTGATCGACGGTTTTCTCTAGGATCCGTTTCAATTCCCGGTTTGACACCTCGACTTGACCACTCGTTTGAGGGTGGTAAGCCGTGGACAAACGATGGATAACACCAAACTTCTGGCACACCTTATCAAATTGACCCTGAAAATGAGTTCCACGGTCACTAATGATGGTTCTAGGTGCACCAAAACGAGAGAATAGTTTCTTAAGGAATTTTCCAACAACTCGGGCATCGTTAGTGGGGAGAGCTTGAGCTTCTACCCACTTCGATACATAATCCACAACCACGAGTATGTACTTGTTACCAAAAGATGGAGTGAAAGGACCCATAAAATCGATCCCCCACACATCAAAAATTTCAACGACCATAGACACTTGTTGAGGCATTTCATCGCGTTTAGAGATCTTACCTGCCCGTTGGCATGCATCACACGCCTTGATGAAATCCTGGCAATCCTTGAAGATGGTAGGCAGAAGAGTCCAGAAGCCAAGAATTTTCGAGCAGTTCGGTTCGCTCCGTGATGGCCGCCGACAGGTCCAGAATGGCAATGCTCCATTATATCACTAGCTTCTGCTAAAGTTACGCACCTCCGGATGTTGTCGTCAGAGCCAATCCGAAATAAATAAGGATCATCCCAGAAGTACTTCTTAACCTCTGTAAAGAACTTCCTCCTTTCTTGACGGGAGAAGTCCGTCCTTACTTCACCAGTGGCCAGATAATTAGCGAGGTCTGCAAACCAAGGACCCTCTGCCTCTTTTATCATTATAGCAAGTAGGTGTTCTTTCGGGAAAGTTTCCCGGATCGTTAGATTATCACCAGAACTCTGCTCATGCTCCTCCAATCGTGACAAATGATCCGCAGCCACATTCTCCGACCCTTTCTTGTCTTGAATCTCGAAATCAAATTCTTGCAAGAAAAGAATCCAGCTGATTAACCTTGGCTTAGCATCCGCCTTGCTCATAAGATGTCGGATAGCTGCGTGATCTGTGAAGATAGTAATTTTAGCAAAAAGAAGATAGGAGTGGAACTTATCAAAGGCAAAGACTACCGCTAACATCTCCTTCTCGGTAGTTGTATAATTCCGTTGAGCTTCATTCATTGTCTTGCTGGCATAATAGATAGGTCTGAACCTCTTCTCAATCCGCTGCCCCAAGACCACTCACTACAAGAAAAAAGGACTTTAGTCACTGTTTTTATCACTTTTAGTCACGGTTTTTACCGTGACTAAAAAATTTAGTCACGGTTCAGTAAACCGTGACTATAATGACCCCTTTTTGTCACGTTTTCAAGTGAAACCGTGACTAAATTTTCTGTCATGGTTTTTATTGAAACCGTGACTGAATTTAGTCACGGTTTCAAGGGAAACCGTGACAAAAAGTGGTCATTTAAGTCACGGTTTCCCTAAAAACCGTGACAAATCAGGTGACCAAAGTGTTATATTGAAATTTTTCAATGACCCATTAGTTAATATCATGAATTACAGGTCCAGTCCCTGAACCTTTTCCGTCATGCAAAATGTCCATAAAATTAAAATGTTAACAAGATGTCCCAATTAATTGCAAACCAGTCACGCAATTTATTTATTGTATCAAAAAAACCAATTACAATTTTAACTAATATAAAAAATGAAAAATTACAAAATAATAAATAGATTCGGCCGGCGCCTTCGATTTCCACAGCCGCAATCGCCGCCGCCTCGATTCCCCTTGCCGTGAGCAGCGCCGCCTCGATTCCCCTTGCCGTGAGCAGCGCCGCCTCGATTCCCCTTGTCGTGAGTAGCGCCACCTCGATTCCCGTCGACCCCGTGCTCCAATGCCCAGCCGCCCCAGCTTTCTGGCAGATGAATGAGAAGACGTCAACGACAGAGGAAGGAGTCGTCGACGATGGCGACAGAGGAAGGAGTCGTCGACGAATCTCCAGATCCAGATGACGGCATCGACGGATCTGCAGATTCTCTATCTCCGTCGCCTCGCGATTCTAACCCGCCACCGCCTCGCGATTTGAACCCACCGCCGCCTCGAGATTTGAACCCATCGCCGCCTCTAATCCGCTTCCTCTCAATTTGAACCCGCCGCCGCCTCTAATCCGCCGCCTGTAAAGTGGAGATGGAGAAGGCGGTGGTCTTGTGTGGGATAGCGGAGGTGATTCAGGAAGGGTGGGTGGTGTCTGTGGGGAAGTGGTGTAGGGTGGGTGGTGTTGGTGGGGGGAAGTGGTGTTGTTTGGGGAGAGAAGAAGGTGAGGATGAAGAAAGGAAGTGGTGTTGTCGGCGATAGAAAAATGGAGATGGGAAGAAGATGATGAGATGGGAAGGAGATGATAGAAGAATGGAGATGAGAATGGTGACTAATATTCTTAAACCAATTCAAACCTAGAACTGTGGTTGTATGATCACCCGATGAATCACTTCACTACATGGGATGGTCTGGCTAAAGCATTCCTGGAAGAATTCTTCTTCCTTTCTAGAACAGATGCACTCAGAGCACAGATCGCAGGTTTCGAGAGTGGATCGGAGGAGAACTTCTATGAGGCTTGGCAGAGATTTCTAAGGCTTCTTCGGGCTTGTCCTCACCATGGATGGGATGACTATAACAAGTTCTCTACATTCTTCCGTGGCCTAGACTATGAGAAGAAAAAGGATTTCTCTCTACAGCTGACTATGGACTTAAACAACATGACCGCAACCGCGGCCTTAGAAGCATGCAAGAATTTTGCTATGAAAATCAAATCTCTCATGCAAGCTAACCCATTGAAGATGGACGGTAGACATCCATAAAAGAAGAGGTTCTCTATTGATTCATCATACCCTGTTCCCACAGTTCCTGCACCAGTGGATATTGTTAGAAGTCAGTTGGAGTTGAATAACTCGACTCTGGAGATGAAAGTACAGAGGCTGAAGCATGAGTTGGGAAGAGCTCAGATAGCTCCCTCACCGGGTGTTCCTACAGCTCCACCGCCTGGGTTCAAGATGCTTTCTAGAACCACTCCTTCCTCTGCTTCTACGGCGGAGACTGTAGCAGCAGTCACCGCCTCGTGTTCAAACTGTGGTGGTCCAAATCATACAACAGAGAATTGTAATTGGAAGTTTGAGGGTAACCCAAACCAACAACAAGAGGAGGTTGATTATATTGGTGGACAAAACCAAGGGAATTTCCAAAACCAGAACAACAATTTCAGAAATTCCAATGGTTACCAGAATCAAAACTCCCAATGGCATAGCAGAGGGAACTGGAACAACAACCAGAATCAGAATCAGTTTCAAGGAGGAAATAAAGGGGGGTTACCAAAGGAACAATGGGAATCAAAATCAGAATTCCCAATGGCAGAACAGAGGAGGCTGGAATAACAATTAGAACCAGAGCCAGAATCAGAACAACAACGGTGGTTCGAGCTCTTCTGCGCCTAAGTCCTATTCCGATATCATGTTGGAAAAGATTCTTGCTGAAACTCAATCAAACAAGAAGGACATCTCACACACCGACTCTTCTCTCCAGAAGCTTGCGAATCAAGTGGCAGGAATCACAAATCTTCTTAAGGAGAAGGGTATTGGATCTCTACCTACCACCACTCTCCCTAATCCGAACCAGAATGAACATGTGGGAGCTGTGGAAACAAGAAGCGGGAAGAAGCTGGCAGATATTCCCATGAAGATGGTGCCAACTCTAATTCCTCCCCCTCATCTCATTGAAGAAGAGGACGTGGAGGAAGAGGAACAGATTCAGCAGCCAGAAGAGGAAAAGACACCGGTTATTCCCTCATCTCCAATACCGGTGGCCAACCCTTACAAGCCACGGACACCTTATCCTGCCAGGCTTAATAAGGATCTCTATGATGCTCAATACCATCTATTCCTGAAGTTGCTGAACAGGGTTCACGTTGAAATGTTGATGAAGGAGATGATTGTGACAATGCCGAAGTTTGCCAAATACATGAAGATGCTAGCCACCAACAAGTTGAAGTTGCAAGAACTTTTAGCTCTCACGGAGGAAGAGCAAACGAACTTCCGGAAGCTATTTGAAGACTTGGAGCTTAATGAGGAGGTATCTACCATTGTGCTAAACAAGCTTCCTATTAAGCGCCGCGATCCAGGTTCTTTCACTCTACCTTGTCGCATTGGTACTTTTCGTGTTGGACGTGGTTTAGCGGATCTAGGAGCTAGCATCAATGTCATGTCATATAGCTTAGCTTCTCATATAGGAATGCTTGATTTTAAACCAACTCGCATGAACGTTAGGTTAGCTGATAATTCCTCAATTGTGCCTAGGGGAATTCTAGAAGATGTTCTACTTGAGATTGGTCCATTCAAGTTTCCTACTGATTTTGTTGTGATTGATGCCCATGCTGATATGCCTTTGATTCTTGGTCGTCCATTCTTGTTTTCATCCGGTTCTTTAATAGACGTGCCGGGAGGCACTATAAATCTTAGGGTAGGGAAAGACCATGCCACATTTCGATTAGATAATAGCATTCAATTCCCTCACCACTATGATGATTTGTGTGCTATAGAGGAAACTGTAATTGTGCTTTCTACCTATGTTTTCACTAACCTAGTGAGTGAAGACTCGCTAGAGAAGTGTATTGTTTCTGTCAGTTTGTTGATGTAGGAGCAATCTGGGATGAACAGGTAGCATCTATGAGCATTTATGAAGAAGAGGAATATGTGGACCAGGTTCCGCAAACTGCTTTCACACTGCCACCGGAACGTCGACTTTTGACTTCATATGAAGAAGCTCCGGAACTTGAGTTGAAGGATCTGCCTCCAAACTTAGAGTATGCATATATGGGAGAGGGCTCTAAGGTTCCGGTCATAATTAATTCGACCCTCACTCAACCGCAGAAGGATGAGCTCATACGGTTGCTCAGGAGGCATGTGCGTGCTATTGCTTGGAGGGTAACAGATATAAAGGGAATTCATCCTTCTCACTGTATGCATCACATCTTCCTCGAGGAGAACCAGAGACCTGTTAGACAACCTCAACGACATCTTAATCCAAACATGATGGAGGTTGTAAAGAAGGAGGTGATCAAAGCTTCTGGATGCTGGTATTATTTATCCCATCTCTGATAGTAACTGGGTGAGTCTGGTTCATTGTGTACCGAAGAAGGGAGGCCTCACCGTGGTTCCTAATGCAGCGGGGGAGCTCATCCCTACGAGGACAGTTAATGGATGGAGAGTCTGTATTGATTACAGATGATTAAATGATGCTACAAGGAAAGACCATTTTCCCCTTCCTTTCATTGATCAGATGTTGGAGCGTTTGGCGGGTCATGAGTATTACTATTTCCTGGATGGGATGTCCGGGTATTTTCAGATTCCCATCGCGCCGAATGATCTAGAAAAGACCACCTTCACATGCACGTTCGGTACTTTTGCCTACCACAAAATTCCTTTTGGACTCTGTAACGCGCCAGCTACGTTTTAGAGATGCATGATGCGTATCTTCGACGAACTCATTGGAGATGCTATGGAGGTATTGATGGATGATTTCTCGGTTTATGGACGTTCTTTTGAACATGGCTTGAAGAACCTTGAGAGAGTCCTTAAGAGATGCGAAGCCACAAATTTAGCTCTTAGCTGGGAGAAGAGCTATTTCATGGTGACGGAGGGCATTGTGCTTGGGCACAAAGTTTCGAAGAAGGGTATTGAGGTTGATCCTGCGAAGATCGACACCATTGCCAAGCTGCCGCCTCCCTCTTCCATCAGAGTAGTAAGAAGCTTTATGGGTCATGCAGGGTTTTATAGGCGGTTTATCAAGGATTTTTCTAAAATCACCTTCCCTATGACTCGATTACTAGAGAAAGAGGTTCCTTTCCTCTTTGACGAGAAGTGCATGACAGCTTTCGAGACCTTGAGGAACAAGCTCATTTCAGCACCTGTAGTTGTAGCTCCGAATTGGGATCTGCCCTTTGAACTTATGTGTGATGCAAGCAATTACGCCGTTGGAGCGGTCTTGGGACAGCGGATTGAGAAGAGGTTCAAACCTATCTACTATGCCAGCAAGACAATGAATGAAGCTCAACGGAATTATACAACTACCGAGATAGAGATGTTAGCGGTAGTCTTTGCCTTTGTTAATTTCTGCTCCTATCTTCTTTTTGCTAAAATTACTGTCTTCACAGATCACGCAACTATCCGACATCCTATGAGCAAGGCGGATGCTAAGCCAAGGTTAATCCGTTGGAATCTTCTCTTGCAAGAATTTGATTTTGAGATCCAAGACAAGAAAGGTTAGAGAATGTGGTTGCTGATCACTTGTCACGTTTGGAGGAGCATGAGCAGAGTTCTGAGGACAATCTAGTGATCCAGGAAACTTTCCCGGAGGAACATTTATTTGCTATAATGATAAAAGAGGCAGAGGGTTCTTGGTTTGCAGACCTCGCTAATTATCTATCCACTAGTGAAGTAAGTACGGACTTCTCCCGTCAAGAAAGGAGGAAGTTCTTTACAGAGGTTAAAAAGTACTTCTGGGATGATCCTTATTTATTTCGGATTGGCTCTGATGACATCATCCGGAGGTGCATAACTCTAGCGGAGGCTGGAGATATAATGCAGCATTGTCATTCTAGACCTATCGGTGGCCATCATGGAGCAAACCAAACTGCTCAGAAGATCTTGGCTTCTGGATTCTTCTGGCCTACTATCTTCAAGGATTGCCAGGATTTCATCAAGGCATGCGATGCATGCCAACGAGCAGGTAAGATTTCTAAACGAGATGAAATGCCTCAACAAATTTCTATGGTTGTTGAAATCTTTGATGTGTGGGGGATCGATTTTATGGGTCCTTTCACTCCGTCTTTAGGTAACAAGTACATACTCGTGGCTGTGGATTATGTATCGAAGTGGGTAGAAGCTCAAGCTCTCCCCACTAACGATGCCCGAGTTGTTGGAAAGTTCCCTAAGAAACTTTTCTCTCGTTTTGGTGCACCTAGAACCATCATTAGCGACCGTGGAACTCATTTTCAGGGTCAATTTGATAAGGTGTGCAAGAAGTTTGGTGTTACCCATCATTTGTCCATGGCTTACCACCCTCAAATGAGTGGTCAAGTCGAGGTGTCAAACTGGGAATTGAAACGGATCCTTGAGAAAACCGTCGATCAATCCCGGAAGGATTGGCCCACCAAGCTTGATGATGCGCTTTGGGCATATAGGACGGCGTTTAAAATGCCTATAGGAACCTCCCCATATTTTCTGGTATATGGGAAAGCGTGTCATCTGCCAGTAGAGCTCAAGCATAGAGCCTACTGGGCCCTTAAGCTACTGAACCTGAATACTAGTCTTGCAGGTGAAGAGAGGAAATTGCAGGTTCTAGAGCTGGAGGAATGGAGAAATTGAGCTTACGAGAGCTTGAAGATATACAAGGAGCGAACTAAGAAGCTCCATGATTCACGTTTGCGAGGGAACAGGAAGTTCAAAGAAGGGGATCAAGTGCTCCTTTACAATTCTCGGCTACATGTTTTCCCGGGCAAGCTGAAATCCCGTTGGATGGGTACATTCACGGTTTCTAAAGCCCTTTCTCATGGCGTTGTGGAGATTTTCAAGGCTGGAGAAGAACCCTTTAAGGTGAATGGCCATCGTCTGAAGCCATATGCTGCTGGAGCATTCGTTGGTGTGGCAGAGGAGTTTAGTCTCGAGGCACCGTAAACCAGGTATCGTCTAGCTCAAAGACGTAAAACGAGAGCACTTCTCGGGAGGCAACCCGAGTCTGGAGTCTTTAAGTTTATTAAGTCGAGTCGTGGTAGAGTCGTGTATCGAGTCAGTCGTGTCTGGAGAGTGTTATAGAGTCCCGGGGTCGTCCGGAGTTGATTTTGGGTGCTAAGTGTGTGCAGGATTCGTCCAAATTAAAGCAGAATTTATGGAGAGTTATAGGTCTTGATACACGGCCGTGTACCATTATACACGCCGTGTATCATAGTACACGTCGTGTATTGTAAGACACGGGCGTGTCCCAGAATCTACGAAATCTCGGACGAAAAATGAAGCTAAGATACACAGCCGTGTACTGACAATACATGCCATGTATTGTGTACACGCCGTGTACCGTAATGCACGGGCGTGTCCCAGAATTTGAGAACTTTCGGCCGAAAAGAGGAGCTAAGGTACACGGCCGTGTACTATTAATACACGCCGTGTATTACAGTACACGCCGTGTACTACAATACACGCCGTGTATTGTCTGTTTTCCAGGTAAGTTATTTTCTTCTCTTTCTTCGATTTTCACCATCCTCTTCTCCATTCCAGCAGCACGACGGAAAACACCCCATCTCCTCTTCGATTTTTCACCCAACACATCTCCAAACTTTATTCCCAAGCTCCCAACTCCTCATAATCACATTACCCACTCATCCCATCTATTTCCCTCAACTTTCCACTCTCTCAACCAATTTCCAGCCCCTTTCATCTCATTCACCCCCATTGAAGCTCTTCACCTCCATTGGAGCTCCACCTTCAATCTTTACTTTTCAAGTCATTCTTGGGTGTTAAGATGTCGTCTTCCAGGTATATTTTCCTTACTTACTCTTTTCAAGTCCTATTTCATGAATGGAAGTGCAGAACCTTGGATTTTGAGTGTGGAATTTTCAGGAGTTCATGGTGTCCTTATGAACCCTAATTTTTGAAGTTGTTTGAATTGCCAAATTGACCATGGAATCTTGCAATTAACCATCTAGGATAGCTCCATTTCGAATCGTGGCTTATTTGGACTCCGTTTGCTTGACGAATTGCATGATATAGGTTACTTTCCTATACGAGTTTTTGCAAATTGGGGATTTTTTTTTGGCGGACGAATTCTGATGGTTTGAGTTGTATTGCATGATCTTGTGATGTTATTTGACATATAGAAGGGATTGATTTGGATTGACCTTGCCTTGATCGAGCTATTATGAAGATTTCGCTTACTTTTCAAATTTGACGGTTCTTGATCATTTGATATCCATGATGTTTGATTGGTTTGGCTGCCATGATCTTGAATGAATCTATATTTGTGTGAGCTGAATCACTTGTGGCATGTATGTCGTGCGCTTCTTCCATATCTATGAATTTATCGTGTGGATTGTTTGCTTGTGTTTGTAGGGAACCACGGCCTAAGAGGCAAAAGAATGTGGTGGTGGATACCACATACCAGGTGGCTGACATGCCTGCTGCTATACAAGCCGCATGTTTCCGTTTCATGGACTCGAAGGATCTCTCTAAGTGGTGTCAATCAAGGAGAAAGGCATTGTCTCTTCTTGTAGAATTGATTGGGAGTCCTTTGAAGAAGTAGGTTGGGCAGAGAAGCTAAGGGAAAATCTGGACAGGGCCGGTTTGACCCCGCTCTTTGAGGTGGACGAACCGGGATATGAGTGGCCAACCATGGAGGCCATCACTACTTTCCGCTTCAAACCTATGAAGAAGCGAGACAATAACAAGGTGATCCGGTTTTCCCTCTGGGTGGGGAGGAGCGTAAGCTCTCTTTAGATCAGTTTATGTAGCTTTGGGTTTCTACACAAGGAAGAATTGGAGGGAGTCCGACCTTGATGGTTTATACCGGTGCTGAATCCACCACCTTAGCCGAGACGTTTTGGCATAAACTCGCTCCATCAGACCCTTTGAAGATGACCAAGTCAGGAGAGATGAGGTACTATGTTTCTAGTCGGTCAAAGGCTTCTTTGATGACCAACCCGACATACCGGTGTATGCAGATTATATTTAGGGAGACCATCACCCAGAGGGGGAATGCAGGTGGAGTCTGTAACGCTCGGGATCTGTTCATGATCCGTCACGTGGCCTTGGGTTAGCGCGTCCATTTGGCGCCTCTGGTTGCCAAGCTTCTCGCCTCCCAGAACGCCTCTAACAAGGTGGACTTCCTAGTGGGCGGCGCTTATGTCACCAGGTTGGTGAACTACTTCGGATGCATGCATAAGTTTGGCCAAGTGACGCTACAGAAGAGGGTGACCCAGATTCACATCACTCCAGATCTTCCTCGCTCTAGAGGGATTTCAGACATCTTGCCAGATTACTGTCCACCTTTGCATGTGAAGAACAAAGGAGCGCAGGTGCAGGAGGAGGAAGAGGAGGACGAGGAAGACACTGAGGTGCCTCCTACTTCCGAGGCTCCTCAGTCTGCTGGTGGAGGTTCATCCTCCTAAAACATGAGCCACCTCATGGAGGCCATACAGGGCATCCCGGCTGGGGTTTCCTCTTCCCAGCAGAGTCACTGGGAGCAGCATGCTGAGTATTGGGGACAGCAGCAGGATCACTGGAAGACTTAGGAGGAGCTACAAGAGTCTATCCAGTCAAATTACAGAGTTTGGTGGTAGAGTGTCCACGATCGATGAGAATGTCTCCGGGCTATATGTCTATGTTGATGATGGGTTTCGGGTAGCGAGGGAGCGGGCGGATCAGCAGTATCTCAGTCTTAGCGCGTACCAGCGCTACTCTCATGACGCCCAGCAGGCGGCTTTTGCCTCCTTCATCCCGGGCTACCAGCCTCCAGAGCCATACACCAGACCATACTGGACACCACCTCATGACCGCCGGCGGACCATTGATGACTTTCATCACTTCAGGACTTCTTATTTTTCACTCTCGGACTTGTATTTTTCTTTTTATTTGCGTCGAATTTTGAGTCGGTTTATGTTTTGAGTCTTTGTTAAACTGTTTGTTGGTCGAGTCAGTTAAACTCTTGTATTCTGAATGCTCTAATCGTGTTTTGTTTTTATCTTCCCACTATCTTCAGGATTTGTTGTTCCACTTTCCATGAGTTAGGCTCTAATCAAGAAATGCACTCCGATGACTCACTCATGCCATCTCTAGCATCCTCATGCTCTGTTTCCGGTACCCCTTAACACTTTTCTTCACTGTTTTGTGTGGTCCAATGAGGACAATGTCCGATTTTAAGTGTGAGGTGGGGTGTTTACTTTTGAGGGTAGCTTACTGATGTGCTATCGATGATTGGAACTTGCTCTGTTCTTGACTTGCAATGCTAAACTGATTTTCAATTTTTAACAATGACGCTTAGACTGTCTTGTCTAGAACCTGTAACCAGCATGCTTGAATTGATATTAAATGAATCAGGTCAGAACAGATTTTAGAATCACTCTTGTAGCTTCACTTTGAATTGCACGAAAATGATTCGAACCCGACTAGCAGCTATTGGTAAGCTTTTGATCCGTTGCGCGTAAACTTGCAACTTGTTTCTGTTTGAGTGGCTTTCTTGTACTTGAATGCGTTAGAATTTACATGAGACCTATTTGAAACCACACGATAACACGAGTACTAGATTGATAGGGGCACTTAGAATTGCTACCTAAGCCAGAAGCCATCCCAGTATTAACTCCCTTAGGTGTAAACCTTTGAGGTTGGCCTGTTCTTTCGGTTCGATACTACGTTACAGCTTATTCCATGTTTTTGTTCACCCCGTCGATCCCTTGTGGTAGTAGCCTGAGATTAGCCAACTGGAAGTCGGTCTGTGGTGACTTGCCTGCAACTTGTTTCTTTTTGAGTGGCTTTCTTGTACTTGAATGCGTTAGAATTTGCATGAGACCTATTTGAAACCACACGATAACACAAGTACTAGAATGATAGGGCACTTAAAATTGCTACCTAAGCCAAAATCCATCCCAATATTAACTCCCTTAGGTGTAAACCTTTCAGCTTGGCATGTTCTTTCGGTTCGATACTACGTTACAGCTTATTCCATGTTTTTGTTCACCCCTCCCTTGTGGTAGTAGCCTGAGATTAGCCAACTGGAAGTCGGTGTGTGTTGACTTGCCTATAGCCAGTTAACCAGTGGTCTTAGCTAGTATGTCCAGACGTGTAAACCCCTCTAGCAACTGAAAAATTTAGCACTTAAAAAAAAGAGGAAAAAAAAAGAAAGAAAAAAAAAGCTCAAATAAAGTTCAAATAAAGTTTCAAGTATTAGTATTTTTTAGTTCAAACCGTTCTTCTCCCTACATAAGGAAGAACGAAAGCAATAAGTAGTGAAAAAAAAACAAATAAAGTGCTAAGTTGCTTGAGGGTGTCATAGGACGAGCGTACAGTATTCCACCTGTGTCTAGTTAGACGGTAGGAATCCATACACTTTGATTCGAGGGAGGTTAGTCAATTGCTGCACCGCACCATACCTTTCATCATCATTTATCCCTTCATCCATTCATCATAAGCCCTCGTAGTATAGGATCGTTATAGTCCCTAGCAGGGAAGACCTTCTTGACTAGTTACTCGTGTTGTCACAGTGGTGTAGATTGTGGTCGAAATGCAAACCTATGACATAATTCGGTCGAGAAAGTGGTTGAGAGCACAAACATGTCCCTAAACACAGAGTGTGAGAGTTCCCTATTACTAAATATTTTCTGTGTAAGGAAGTCTGGTCGGTTAGGTCGAAATCGTGCATGATTGGAGATTGTTACTTGTTGTGTGCAGAGAATAGTGAGACTTGGATTTGTTTGGTTGACATTCTTTCTTGTGTAGGTTACGCTTTCTAGACGAAACAATATGGGTTGAATTGTTAGAGATTGAGCGTCAATTTGGTTGAGTTTGTCACTTGTGAATTTGAGTCTGATTCCAAGTTTTATTTGTTTGAGGATAAACAAAAGTCTAAGTGTGAGGTGATTTGATGCGTCTCATTATTGGCGTATTCATCTCCGCATTAGACGACATGTTTAGTGATTTATATGTCCAATTTTCATGGTTTTGAGTGAGTTCTGTACCCCTTGGCCCTTTGGGGCCGTTTTATGTGTTTTGCGCGTTTTTGGTTCATTTCAGGTGATCCATGATGATTAGGGACGAATCGGGAGAGGCTGCAAAATGCTGGAGCTAGAATTGAAGCAATACACGGCGTGTATTACAATACAGGCCGTGTACTAGAAACACGTCGTGTACTAAGGAAACACGCCATGTATCTAATACACGCCGTGTATTATGATACACGGCCGTGTACCATCATCTGACGAGATTTTTAATCATATTCTTTCCTGGGAGAAAAACATAACGTACAATTCATTCTTCTTTCTTCCCCGACGAACCAGAAACTCTCGGAGGGAGAACTCGGAGCTTTGAAGTGACGATTGAGAGAGGATTAGCGAGGATTAACTCAGGAGTTTCAAGGATTCATCAAGATTAGGTTTTCTCGGAGTAAGATGTCTTCTTCTCCGATTTTCTTCTTCTTTGTTTCTGCGATTCCTTTTGTAACGATGTCGAGCTAAACTTCTAGGGTTGTTTAGATTAGATGAATCGTTAGATAGGATTTTGTATGGATGATTTCGGGTTTCTAACCCGTTTATGTTAATCGATGATCTTTCAGACTTAGATGCGATTTCTCCTAAACCCTAATTTAAGCTTTATGATTCTGGCAACTTGATCAATTGTTAGTTTCTGAGTTTGTCTTTGAATTGTGGGTCTGACCATGAACGCATTTCATTCTAGAGTTTAGGAGGTCGTTAGGTTCTCCAATAGCTTGACCATAGGATTGTCAGAACCTAATCTCTTTGCATCATTTTATGGCATTTCACTGTTCTTGATCGTTTATTCATTTCTTGCAAGTTACCTTGACCATAGGAGCTTGTAGGTTTGATAAAATAGAATCTCTACGGCCTGACCATGGAGTAGAGATTACAAAAGGATTTGCCGAGTCGTCTAGTCTGTTGAATTTCGTCGATTGCATAGTTTCATCCATCTAAACCGAACTAGCGTGGATTCGAGTCTGAACAACCGCCTTAGTCTGAACCCAAAACCACAATCTGCTTTACTTGCTTTGTTTGATTTAATTGCTTTCTTAGATTAATTCATTTCATAAACCAATTCAAAACCTACTACAAAAACCAGAATTGCTTATTCCACAACCGTTGAGTAATAGAGAAAGAGAAACCCTTGGGAAATAACGATCTCGCTAGAGCGATCTAGTGAGCAAAACTAGTGCGCATTAATTTGCGCATCAGTTACCCAACCTACCCTTAGGTGGAGACATGCCCACCACCTGCATAACAATGTTATAAGGGAGCATAGCAAGAAGAAAATCAAAATTCCAAACTCCTGACTCAGAGCAAGCTTGAGAGACGTGGAGCGAGCCATCCACTCTCCGGATATCCAGCGCATGATCGGCAAGAATGATGCCACTATCCACCCAAAGATCTGTCCAAAAGCGCGTACTCTAACCATCCTGGATACTCCACTGAAGCCCATTGATGACCAACGACCACACTTTCAACATTCCACGCTAGAGAGCAAAGAAACCTTTCTTCCTAGCCAACGTAAATCCACGATCCGTCGTCTTAAGATACTTTGACACAAGAACCTTAACCCAGAGCTCTGTGGGATGCGAGATTAAACCCCACACGATTTTCATAAAAAAGGCCTTATTGAGATCACGAGCACTCCGAAGGCCCAGACCCCCCCAAGGACTTCGGCTTACAAACTGTCTCCTAGTTGATATTGTGGATTTTCCTACCTCCCTGAACTAAGCCCCAGATGAAGTTCTGAATCTTTCTATCAATCGCCTCACAGATATGGATCGGAAGGAAAGCCGTTTTTATCACATAAGAGGGTATATCATTAAGCACAGAGGTGGCAAGAGTGACTCTTCCAGCCAGAGAAAGGTTATTAGCTTTCCAGCCAGTGAGCTTTTTATCCATTCTAGCCAGAATGAATTCATATGATGACCGGGTCACCCTACCATGCAAGACCGGAACTCCTAGGTAACGACCCAAGTCCTGAGTAGCAGAGATACCCAGAGTTTCGGTCACCCTTCTAGAAACATTACTATCCATTTTAGAAGTGAAGAAAACTCTGGACTTGTCCTTGTTAATACTTTGACCAGAAGCTTCACAAAATCGATCTAGAACACAATAATAACACCAGCTTGCTCCGCACTAGCTTGGCTCATAAAAACCAGGTCGTCAGCGAAAAACACGTGTGACAAGGGTTTACCTTTCCTGATAAGGCGAACTGGCTTCCAAAGACCACTTGAAACTGCGGTGGTTACCATCTTGCTCAACCTTTCCATACAAAGAGTAAAGAGATAGGGAGAGAGAGGGCAACCTTGTCTCAAACCTCTAGAAGGAGAGAAACTATCTGAAGCGCAACCGTTCCAAAGCACCTGGAAAGAAGCAGTCGTAAAGCAGCTCATAATAACTTTAATCAGGCTGGGGGGAAGCAGGCTTGCTCAAGAGTATCGCGCACAAAACTCCACTCAATTTTATCATACGCTTTAGATAAATCGACTTTGATGACCATAGACGGTTGCCCCCTTTCCCAGAAGCCAGCGTATGAACCACCTCCTGAACAATAAGGATATTATCCGTAATATGTCTGCCCGGAACGAAGCTTATCTGGGAAGGATGGGTCAAACCCTCCATCAGGCCTTTCAAGCGATTAGCAATGCATTTAGTAATCGTTTTATACGCCACATTGCACAAGCTAATAGGGCGGAAGTCACTAACCAAAGTTGGATTAGGGCCCTTCGGAATGAGAGTAATGAGCATCTCGTTCACTTGAGCAATCTTCTCCGGCTCCTGGAAACATCTGGACACAAAGGAGGAGAAATCCTGACCAACTGTTTCCCAACAACTCTGATAGAAAATTGGGCAGAAATCGTCTTTGCCCGGAGCCTTGAGCTGCCCCATACTCATAACAGCACTATAGATTTCCCCATCTGAGAGCAAACTGCCGATCTTCTCCCTATCATCAATACCAATCTGCGCTGAACAGCCCCTGAGAATAGGCAAATGGTTGCCGTGGGAGTAGTAGAAGTT
This sequence comes from Linum lewisii, assembly GCA_034768395.1. Taxonomy (NCBI): domain Eukaryota; kingdom Viridiplantae; phylum Streptophyta; class Magnoliopsida; order Malpighiales; family Linaceae; genus Linum; species Linum lewisii. The sequence goes on along the minus strand of CM068299.1, from coordinate 16,351,208 downwards.
GCGGAAATGATCAACAGCCAGCTCCATCAGATCTGACTGGTTCGTGATCCAATTTCCCTCGAGATCCTTCAGACGAGAGATCCTGTTAAAGGCCCTTCTGTGCAAAGTAGTCAAGTGGAAATAGCTAGTGTTTCGGTCTCCTTCCGATATCCATTTGGATCTAGATTTTTGAATCCAAAGAGCATCCTCTTGCCAAAGAACCGACTCGAGCTTAGATCGGGCTTGTCTTTCGGACTCAAGATTGGAAGCCGAAGGGTTAACACTCGAACGAGTCTCCGCCTTCTTAAGATCTTCAGTAAGACGCCTTTTCCTGCGAAAGATATTACCAAAGACAAACTTATTCCAGTGGCGAAGATCAACAATAAGGTTACTGAGAGTAGAGGGGAGCTCGGCCCCCCCACACCACTTGCGGTTCAGAACATGTTTAAAACTAGGATGCGTAAGCCAAGTAGATAAGAAACAAAAGGGTTTAGTATAGGGCGAATACACCTGATTATTAGGTCGCAGCAAGATCGGCCTGTGATCTGACTTTAGCTTATGGAGATGCAGCGTATTCGACTCAGGGAACAGGCTTAGCCAGAGATCATTCACCAGGGCCCTGTCGAGCCGAACTAAAACATTGTTCCGCGCCCAGGTAAACTTCGGCCCCTGGACAGGCAAGTCAGAAAGACCACACAGGTCAACCGTGTCAATAAACAACTTATTACGCTCTCTAATGAAACTGGCACCTCCTCTTTTATCCTCGGGTGACAAAATTGAGTTAAAATCACCGATAACGGCCCAGGACGCATTCATAGAAGCCGCCAAGTCCTTCAAAGTGTCCCAGAGAATCACTCTTTCCGTTGCCTTTGGGCTAGCATAGATAGATGTTAAGAAAAACTTGGACCCATCCCTTGAGATTCCCTCGGCATGAATAAACTAGTAACCCGAACTAATAATGTTGAAAGAGACTAGGTTGGACTGTCACGCGAGCCACACTCCACCCTTAAAGCCCCTAGCATCAACCCGAAAGTTAGCATCAAAACCCAGCTTGTCCACCACCTTAGCCGCCTTGGTCCCACTAATTTTTGGCTCCACAATGACTGCAGCCGCCAAAAAATACCCCTCCGGGTTTTAGTTTGGAACGTTCCAAACCCGGAGGGTTTGGAGACTGACCTTTCACGAATATGTAAAATCTTGCCACTGCTTTTTATGTCAAACCCTTGAAAGTGATGAAAAATCTAGCCAACGAATTCTAAATATTTGACATCGTTAATAACAATGGTAACAGAGCTAACTTGACACTCATTTTACTTGTCAAATAGATGCCACGTCGACTACCACATAATTTTCTTTTTCGCTTTCATTTTTTAATTTTCAAAATTTTATTATTTATGTGGTAAAACCATTGATGTGTCAATAAGTAAGGTGACAATGTTTGCCACGTCTTGTATTATGTTAACTTGGATGAAAAAATGAATGAAAATCACTCAATTAGCTAATTTGAGATTTTAAATAGTTGTGGCTAGATTTGACATTTTCGTGAAAGATTTGATTAGATTAGAATATTAGTCCTTTATTTTATAACATTTCTCATATTTTTTCTTTTATTATGTAAGAAATAATTCATAATGATCGCATATTATAAATATTATACTCCACATACGCCATGTCTAATGTGAGTAAAAATTATTGATGCCGTTACTTACAACATTATTGGTTGTAAAATTTTGACAAAACCATAATACAATGCATGTTTGGGTAAAAAATTATGTTCCATAACTACTTTTAACATTCTCGTACATGATCTTACATCATCGTTTCAAGTTCGTTTTTTATTAGTTACATTATTAATATATGTTTCTATATACATGTTTTTATAAACCATTATTCTATACACATTCCTATGTCTTAGATTCTTCATTTATTTGTTTAACTTGATTTAGTCCAATTTGAGTCTACTTGTTTTAATAATTTTATGATAATGATGCTTATGTTTTTTTATGACTCAAAGAACTTGTAACCCGAAAAGACTTGCAATCCGACCCAAAAGTTTAGGTTAAGGTCAATTTTAAAATATAACAATTGGTGACCCGAAATAACTCGTAACCCATAGTGACCTGCCCAAATCAACCTGACCCGCCCGATTTGTTAGGTCTACTTAAACCCTAAACTCTATCCAATTTTATTTTACTTAAATTTAATTGTTATAACTATATGTAATTTTATAAAAATAGTAATATTTTTTTAATTGCATGCTTTCATCCAAATTTCCAATTAGTCTATTGATAATAAAAGACTACTATAAAGTTATTACCACAATCATTACTTTAAATATTGTTAAATATAATTTTATCTAAATGTAAATCTCGTTTCAACTTTTGATTCTCATTTTTCGTATATCCATAAGAAGTGTAGTATATTATCACAAATATAAATCCCATGTTTTACTAGATAAACAAATTATTATATCATTCTTTATTTTTTTGCAAGTAGCTTGCAACTCGGTGGGCAACCTGAGCCAACCCGACCTGTGACCCGATAAATATGTAACCCGACTAACCGGAACCAGATGAACATGTAACCTGAAAAACTTGTGACCCGACTAACCCGTATAACCCGACCAGTGACCCATCCAACCGGTTATTTTGACAGCGTGTAAAGCATCATCCAAATGGCAAACACAAACACAAACTTCCAAAGGGCCACCTAATAGTACTCTATTATACGCATTTATTGGAACGTAGAAAAGTCTAAATTGAGCAGCTTATTTTATCCACCATAGATTCCTCTCCCACTTGCTTCTTTTCTGTAATCTTTTACAAGCAGCCTCCTCCTGCGAAAGAGGGCTGGCTGCTATTAGTACTGCAAAACAATAAATTAAAACAAGTATGCATAATTTGAGTAAATCGACTTCACGATTTGTTCTTCAGAATTGTTATTTCCCTCTACATCACTCAAGGTTAACGGAATCAATTCTCCCAGGATAAATCGGATTTACCTCACAAGCGCAACGGTGCTTCAAATGCAAGTGACCGACGAACACAACGAACAGCGCAAACCACACGACTCGATCTTAGTTTTTTTGAAAGAATGAGAGGGGGGAATTCAGTGAATAGAAAGTGCAGGGACTGATCTGTATTTATAGTAAATGAAGGGGTGCCTTCTAAACAGACACAAATGTTTAGGTGGCAGTTGGGCAGTTGGCCAGTTTGAACCGAACAAACATGTCTCACCTCTTAACCGGTTTAAAACCCGATTCTGGTTTGGATTTAAATCACATATTCTGGATGACCTTTCACTCCAACCAAATCGGTCGGGTCGCAAAAGAATTGAATCAAATCAAATATTTTGACCAAATTAGGTCGAGATGAGGCCACGACGACGGCGCGAGGGCCGTCACCAGCTCAACCCTTTTACCAACCTTAGTGGGCTTGAACTCTTAAATCTAGCTCCCCTTTCACATCAGTTAGCTATGTGGTATTAAATACCCCTTAGCTCATTCCTTCAATCACACCTCAAATCCCCTACAGAAGCTGCTAATCGGCGGCGGCCATTGGGGAAGAGTCAGAGCTATTGTTTGGCGCGGCTAGGGTTGCCAAAAAAAAGCTGATTACTATGTAGAATTGGTTGGAATATTTACTCACACCCAACCATATGCATGTATTTGTATGTTTATAGATAGAAATAAGTACAAGAATATTTGAAGATATATAATTACGAAAAATAAGAAGATAATACTATGATGCTTATTAGTTTGCATGTAATATTAATTCAGAGAACCAATAAACAATCACAAAGAAGTTGGAATTAACAAGGCTCCTACTCCCCCTGAGAGGAAAAATAGCGATGCTCTCTCTGGAAAACCCTAACGACGTTGGTGCCTTAACGGCCGACCTACTCCGCCCTCCAGACTCGGCTGGTTAGCCGTCAGAATCAACCCTGCCTCTATCACTGTCTCTCACAATTCCTAAAACCGAAACTGTACCGCGTAAGCGGCCACAAGAGACGTGTCTCAGTCCGATATGCCATGAATCGGATATCCTGAAGAGGCCTCCCCCTAATGCTATTCAGAATGAGACTCATCCCAAAGCTTCACCCACCCCGACGCAAATGACTAAATCCTACAGCCATGCTGCTGCTGGCGGAGGGAACCAGTGGATCACTTAAGAGGGGGATTGTGACTTCCCGGTTCCACCAGCTCCAATGCAAGAGGACTCGGTTCAAGATCCTAGATGTCCGAGGGTCTGCTTTTCTAATGATGAGATTCGGAGGTTTTATAAACCTTGGTTGAAGGCACTGGTGGTAAAGGTTATGGAGAAGACCTTTGCCTTCGGTACCGTTAAAAGTCGGCTTGAAGCTCTATGGGCTAGAACCGGGAATATCACTGTTTCGGATGTGACCAACGATTTCTATCATGTCCGCTTCTCGGACCCTGATGACTACAAACGAGCGAATTTCGGAGGTCCTTGGAAGATATTTGATTATTACATCTCTGTCGCTCGATGGACTCTGAGATTTAACTTAACGAGGAGGAGCCTATCAAAACTATTCTGACATGGGTTCGCCTTCCGAAGCTTCCGATACACTACTTCAACAGCCTCGCTGTTACCTGTATTGGAAACTGCATTAAAAGGACGGTCCGGCTTGATCTGGCTACTGAGGCAGGGGCGAGGGCTCGTTATGCTCGAGTCTGTGTCGAAGTGGACCGGTCGAAACCGCTACTGGGAAAATATATGATTGAGAATAGAACCCTCCATTTAGAATATGAAAGTCTGGAGAACATTTGTTTTACTTGTGGGATCTATGGTCATAAGGGGGGACTCCTGTTTGTCGGCAAAGGTGCAGGATAAGCAGTCGGGAGCAGAGGCCGAGACAAAAATCCCAGAGAAAAACCGAGAAGTTGAAGCTATGGCTGGAGAATGGATGACTGTTACTCGTAGGAATAAAGGGAAAGGCCCTAAAGAACCTCGTGCTCCGAAAGGGACACAAGCGTCAGGTTCTCACTTCTCATCCTTACAGGTTGTAGAACCAGAAGACCTGACAGCAGCAGGCAATAACATGAAAACCTCAGAGGAGGTGATCTTGGATAAGACAATTGCGGAGCATGCTTCCAAGCTTGCTGAAATCCTAAAGACAGCAGATCATACAGTGAAGAAATCAAAAGCCTATAAACCCTTGCCGGACAAGAGCACTAAGGATAGGATTCCCCTATCCGATGTTACTAATGCCCGGAGTCAGGGGAGTAAGGCATCCACTGCTGTGACTACTATGATTTCGACAGAGAACGAGGATCAACAGGTGAAGCTAGTGTCAGTTCCGGTTACGTATCACAACCCTATGTTTCAAGGTGTGACAGATTCACTCTACAAACCTAAACCTAATCGACCGGGGAAAAAGAATGAGAAGAATGGAGTCAAAGGGACTCGCCAAAATGACAAACTGAGCTCTGATTCGAAGATTACTGGGAAACCATTAAGAACCTTTACATCGAGGAAATTGGCATCAAAGGATGCTCAGATTGGCGGAATTAAAGTGTAACATCCCAACCTTTTCTGACAAGATATTGTCGGCTTTGGGCCCAGCCCTCACGGATTTGTTTCTGGGTGTTGGTAGGATTCGAACCCTTGACCTCCTCCTCTGAAGATCAAATCCCCACCACAAAACGCGTCATGTCAGTTAAGGTTGGATTATTCCACATAGCCCATGGATCTCCCGCGTGCTTTGTCGATGTGGGATTTTCCAAGGATGTCACATACACCCCCCTCAGGGACTCAACGTCCTCGTTGAGTTTTGCTACACCATCGTTCAAGAGGACGGGGAGAGGCTCTGATACCACTTGTAACATCCCAACCTTTTCTAGCAAGATATTGTCCGCTTTGGGCCCAGCCCTCACGGATTTGTTTCTGGGTGTTGGTGGGATTCGAACCCATGACCTCCTCCTCTCAAGATCAAACCCCCACCACTACACCATAAAACGCGCCATGTCAGTTAAGGTTGGATTATTCCACATAGACCATGCATCTACCCCGTGCTTTGTCGATGTGGGATTTGCCTAGGATGTCACATAAAGCAGGGAAACCTCCGGATCAGGCTTGATAC